>CM062811.1:218399667-218999667 GCA_031772625.1 Pinus tabuliformis | reverse complement strand
GATTTACCTTAGGTTGGTTGTAACTTTTATTTATCCTTGAATTAAATTGAGCCCGATTTACCTGGTGATCTGCTTTATGCCTTTGTTGTCGATTGTCAAACTATTCACTGCTCTTTGCTACATCAAGATAGCCTTTAGTGGATGTTGACGACTTCTGTGCTTTGGATGCTTCTTCAGTATATCCAAGACCTATCTTTATCAGAGGAGAATGCTGCACTTTGATAATTTCATTTAGGGTTTCTGATCCTTTAGCAAATCTAATATTGAGAGCTTTTTTTTTCTCAATATCCTTTCTTAGACCCACAATTTCACATTCTAGTTTTTCATTGTGTTTTTCTCTTTCAGCAAATTGGAATGTCAGAGTATCTATAATCATATTCTTTTCTTCTAAACAAATTTTGAGTTTAGAGATTTCTTCATAAAGGTCATCTTCATCTAAAGCATCCAAGAAATCATCATCTTCAAAAGCCATCATAAGTCTATAGTCATTACTATTTTCATCTTCATCACTATTTGATAAACCATCGCTCTCTTCATGCGTATAGTAGCTCTTCTTACTTACACTTTGTTTTCTATTCCATTTTTCTAATTCCTTACCTTTATCAAGCTTATCTTTATGAGGACATTTGGCCGCATAATGACCGACTCTTCCACAAGCAAAACATTTGAAAGGTGGTTTACCTCTGAATCTTCCAGAACCCCATTGAAGGTTGTTGAAAAAGTTTGCTTCTTCCTCTCCTTCTGAAATGTGTCCTAATTCATTGAGTTCTACTCTTCCTAAAGCTTTGAATGCAGGTTCTCTCATATCTGATGGACCTCCTTTTCTCATTTTGAAAGTAGTTAAGATTCTGTGCAACTGTGTCATAGTAATACTCTGAAGATCCTGCTTTTCTTCTATGGCAGAAACTTTTGATTCAAACTTAGTAGAGAAGGATCTTAAAACCTTTTCAACTAAAGTAACTTCTTTTATCTCTTCACCCAAGTTCTTCATGCAATTAACAATCTCATCTATACGTAAGAAGTAACTAGCTATACTTTCATCATTGTGCATTTTGAGAGTTTCATATTGAATTCTGAGAGATTGCAGTTTTGCACATTTTACCTGATTGTCTCCTTCATAGCTTAGAATGATCTTGTCCCATATTTATTTGGCAATTTTGAGCTGCATAACTTTGAAAAATTCTGATTGTGACAGACTCCCAAATAATGTATTTACAACCTTGGATTGGTTTCATATTGCTTTCTACCTGTCGTATCTGTAGGAATTGCTGATGGAAATGTATATCCTCCTTCCACGATTTCCCAGACATTTGTTCCAAGAGATTGAAGATAGGTTGTGGTTCTTACCTTCCAATAAACGAAGTTGCTCCCATCAAATATTGGTGGTCTAATGGATCCCTCTCTTTCGTAGTTACTCATGATGATAGATCTTCCTTCAAGTGATCAAGCTTCTTTTGAAGGACCTACTCTGATTCCAATTGTTGGAAATAATACTGAGAAGGGGGGCGGTGAATCAGTATTAGCAAGTCAATAATATTTCATTTCCATAATCAGATTCATATACGCTACTTCAGTTAATGAAACTTGCGTGTATATGCAACTGTATTTAAGGCAACTAGCGTATACCCTACAAACTTATAACTTAGTTAATTCATCATATGTTGATCTTTAATCTGTGCATCAGAACCATATAAATAGTAACCAGGTGCAGTAAAAACAGAACAGACAATCACACACATGAACACAAGATATAAGGGGGAAACCCAATGTGGGTGAAAACCACCTGCTACAATCGTCTCTTTCTTCTTTTAATAAGAATTTAACTTCTTTTTACAATTTTTGTACTAGTGTAGTCTTATACCAGTACACAGGCTTCTACCTGCAGAAGGCTACAACCTTCTCTCATTCTCCAGCTTCTCCTGGAAGGGATCTACAACCCCCTAGCTCTTGTACTAGTTGATGTGTTTACTAGTACATAGGTGCTGGCCTACAAAAGGCTGCAACCTTCTCTTTTCTTCCAGGGACCACATTTCATAAATTTTCAGACTGGATCCATCAATAACATCAATCAAACACCAAATATATCTGCATCAACCAATCTCCTTTGCACCAACCAAACTGAATCAATCAATCACTTCTTAGAATGTTGTAACTAGAATACAGTAACAGTAACCAGAACCCAAGCCAAAACCCAGAACACTGCAATAGCAAACAGAAGTAGCTAAAGCATATTTTATGAGGTATACGCTACTTCAATGTGTCGAACCTGCGTACATATGATGTTTTCTCAATGCGAACATGCGTATAGATCTGCAAATCAAATTTAAGATGTTTACATTGTTTTGATATGCAAAACCAACGTGTATACACGCCTTAACTAAAGTGAACCTACGTACAGATCTGTAAATGATGATTTAAACTTTACAACAATTCCATACATTAGTGATACCCAGATCATCATATTTACATATTACAACATGTGCCAGTTACTCAGATAAAAGATCAAAAACAACACAAAGATACTTCTCTTCAAGCCTTAATATCTTGACCCATCATTAGATCTTATCCTTCATCAAGCGATAAGGTTCATCCTTGATTCAGATCCAACTATGCACCATAACCCAATAAGTTGTATTCTAAATCTTGCTCTTCATCAGATATTCAATCCGTGAGTGCACTTTCCTAATGATCTTCTCCTCCTTTTATAGTCTTAGGCCTTATTCAATACCATGGACCCAAACCACTTAGAACCAATACCTTGGACCAAATACCTGGGGTCAACAAATTGGCCAAGATACCTTGGACCAATACCATGGATCAAAATACCATGGACCAAATACCACGGACCAAAACTAATGTTTCCAACATGTACACGCCTTTCCTTTCGTGAAAGTGTGTGTGTATGCTATACGCACCTTTTGGTTTGCGAACACGCTTGTACACGTGGCTTGGTCAATGAGGAACCTGCGTATACCTCTCTTTCTTCATTCTGAGAGTCTGAACTGTGATCTGTCATCTGAGTGAGTTGCAATCAAGGACAACACCTGTGTCATAGTGCCAAATCTGTTTCATAATGCCAACAGCCATGTGTCACCTTCCTATGCATATGTTGTGATAATAACTAAAAAAATAACTTATTCAATGGTTTTATCAGTTTTTAGTATATATTTGGCTTCTAATTATGATTTTTTTTGGTTTAAATAAAAATTAATATATTTTTGCTATTGGTGATACAAGGAAGAACCTAGGGTCAATTAGAAATATATATACGATTAATCACTTACAAATACATCATGCCAAGTGGCACAATGCAGAACTAAAATTTGTAGTAATGGTTGAAGAAAAGGTAAAAGAAAGGAAAATCTGATGAGGATTTGGTAGCAACGATTTTTCAAGTTCGGCCATGACATCGGTTGCAACAACTTTATTGTTTTATTTACTTTTTATTCAACTTCTAGTTGAGAAATGGGGGGGCTGTTAATATTTCTCATTATGTATAAATACTCATCTCTGAGATAATATGGAGGGATTCGAATCCAAGAGAAGAGGTGTTGTGAAGGAAAATCCCCTCTTATGGATAGAGGTGATCTCTCTAGCCCAATGAGTGGGTCTAGCAACAAACTAAACAAACTAACATACACTTTCCTAAATTATGTTTAATAAATGAAGAGAGAGAGTGGCCTACCTCACTCTGATGCTAATCGCTCAATCCTTTGGAGATGACTTTGATTCCTCTGCTTTCAAGCGTGCTTCTTACTTGTTCTTCACGTACGAGCACCTGTAAGAAAGATCAAAGAGAAAGGCAAGTTACAAGAGCATATATGGCATACATCAAACATAAACTATTTAATAGATCAAGGAGTATTAAGCTAAAAGCATAAACATTTACACAATTATGGAAAGTGGACATAAAATGTATATATTAATAAGCTAAAAAGGGAAGCATAAAAGTTATGCCTTGATGTTGGATACCTCATTTTGGTCGATGTCCAAGTCCAAGAAAAGACTCTTCAAGCACTCCTTCTCCAAGTTAGAATGGGTAGCATTTGGGCATAATTTCACTATACAAATGCAGGCAATGAATGACCAACCATTTGGGGATGGAAGGGAGTTGATTTATAGGAAGGGAGAGGGAGTTAGGGATCCACAAAAGAGAGAGGAAGGTCCACATATAAAGGGGAAAACCCATAATGATAAGATCAAGAACTCTAAATGGGAGAGCTTGACAATATCTACAACAACTAATATCCATCTCATTGTTCTCGAAGTTTCTAGCATATGAAACCTAACCCTATTTTTGGGAAAACTAGCCAGAAGAGGTTCAATGTGGGTTTTCATATCAAAACCCACACTGGAAGCGCTAGGGTAAAATAGTGCAACTTGGCATTAGCACGGGCAGGAAGTGTAGCAAAACATGCTAGCCCTAAAAATTAGGGTTTTAGCTAACCTTCTTAAGAATTGACTCGGGGTAGATTTCCTTTGGTTTTCCATGGATTTTTTTGTTTGTGTATAATGATGGATATACTTCACAGTTGTCAACATTTTGGCACTTTGGGATATGGAACAGGAAGTGAACAGGAGGTGTGACAAAACACTGTGTAACAGATGCCCCCTAAAGCATGAAGGCAAAACATGGAGTGATGGTTGAGATTTTTTACGAGCTAAGGTAAGGACTAGAACAACACTGTCAGAGACCTGCAAATAAAGAATATACATATACATATATATACATATATATATATATATATATATATATATATATATATATAGATATCTGACATCTCTTATAAACGTTAATAGTGATACATGAATAGGAATTTAATGATACATGAATCCACGGTATGGACGCAACCATTTGAATAGAAGCGATCATGTGTATGGATCCACGGTATGGATTGTTGGCTTAAGGAGGCCTGACCCAAGTTCAGAGTTATTCGCGCCAACCACCCAAACCCTAATTGTTGGCCCTTTCAGCAACAACCTGCATAGCGCAGGCTGCAATCTCACCCAAAGTAGTATTGGGGATGCTAGAACCAGGTTTCTACATCCAGAGGTTTGTGTGATGGTTTTCCTAAAGTTCTTATAGCTTAGATCTGTCTTTGTGCAGACCTATTCCTTCTGACCATCTGCTACTACAACTCTACCAAAACTACCCTCATACCTTTGTGGGGGTACTTGATTGTACTTAACAGGCATAAAAGACATAGATTCACTACTTTCATGCAATAAATTGTATATTTTGAAGCCTTTATGACCAAGTTCTACCTTCGTGCGGATCTATCCTTTCCAAACAGTTAACTATAGCAGATTTATTCAACAACTTCCTGAGCTCCGCGAAGGTGGTTAACTATACTTATTATGTATAAATATTACAGATCTATCTATTTTACGTAGGAATATAGAATTAAGTCACATAAAATATATCACCAAGTGAAGATACATAAACTTAAATAGAAGTAAATAAAAAAGGCGCAGATGCACAGAATTGCTCAAAACCAATCCTTATTATGAATAAGTGTTCAATTACAAACCTCTCCTCCTCTTCCTCTTCCTTGGCCTTGGAATCCTCTATGCGCTACACCCACACCCTAATCTTGAGGCCAAGTTTCTGCCTGCATTCAGTATGCAGGGGTATTATCCATCATTAATTCATAACTTCGACAATGGCGCTCATCATGACCTATAGATTTGCAAAAATTGAAAAAAAAATTGCTCAGTGGTCTGTACAAACTTCTGTAGCAGGTGACAATTGTCTGTCGCATCGTCCTGTAACTTGACAGATAGCGCACCATGGTGTTTTTCCTACACCTGAACTAGTGGTATTTTTTGCCTTCAGGGGGACAGCCCCCCCCCCCCCCAACCCCACCCCCAATAAGATACAATTGATAAATCAAGTAATGGTCCTTATCATGCGCATGGCCCTTGCATTTCAAGCACGAAACTTTAGCACATGCCTCAGGCTTGGCTTCCTTTCCCTTCTTCAGGCTCTGCAACTCCAGGTGAAAACTTGCTAGCTGTGAGTGAATCTATTGTACTCCAATGTTCATATCTTTTATTGGTGAGGCTTCCAACCTCATCACAATCTCCACAGATTCTGCTTGTGTTGCTATCTTCTGCTGCGACAATGGTAATCTTAAGTGGGGCAACAACGAAACAATGTACCAATATTTATGTTGTTTGTATGTGATATTCATATTAGCCTAGCAAATCAGGCATTTTATCCTCTAATCGAAATCCCGTGAGGATTCATTCACCACTTGCTTTATCTCCTTAAACTTTGTAACAGATTGTGCTTGAGATTTAGGATTCTTAAACTAGTGGTTCAATGCTTGTTGAGTATCTTCCAACATCCCGACAGGGTGATCTTGACAGTACTTGATATACAAGGTCAACGCTCTATCCTGCAGCGCTGTAACCAGTTAACCTTTCTTTAGATTGTCATCAGTGATCTATTGTGTTGTCCACACAACATCTGCAATGAACCAGAACTATTCAGGGTCTTCGCTCCCTACCCCTTTGAAGTTCAGCATCTCCATTGTGTTCGCCATGTGGAATGGTGGAGGCAGAGGTGGAGGTGAAGGTGTAGGTGTATGTGGTGGAGGTGGAGGTGGAGGTGGAGTGGATGGATGAGGTATCTGTGGTATACCCTGACCTACAACTGCAAAGCACTTCGCAGTGTATTTAGAATTGTACCTTCGTCATCACTCAACGAGGATCCCAATAGTGGACTATATTCAGAACTTGATTCTTTATTCCTTCTTAATGGTTTTCCGCTTCGCATATTCTGAAACATCAAGGTAATGGAATAACCCTTTTTTCACACAACAACATCTTAATCCAATTTTTCAGAGATTTTAATTACTCACCTCGTGGTCCCTTGAAGAGCCTGCACTTTGCTTCACTATAATTAACTAATGTATCGACTGCGAACTCAGTCACAAATGCTCTGAGTATTCGATCAATCCAGTGACCAATGCCCTGCACGATGTTGTTCTCTGAAACTTCCAAGCACCTCACCAGCTTTGGATTCCACATAATAGGGCCATCAAGCCTCTGTGTACCGTAACTGTCCGCCAACCTAGATAGCCACTCATGCAATTTGCAAGGGAAGAAATAGAAAAATTTCTCGGTTTCATCTTAGTATAGGTATCTACTCAACCACTGCTCCTTGGATAATTGCGGATTTATGTTCTCCAGAGCTACAGACATGTGTTCCTTTAGATGGAGCCGCTTCTCAATTTCTTTCTTAGTAGGGAACCACTTATTCGACCTCAGACATTCCTCAAATTGATCCTGGTCCTGACAATGAAACCATTTGTTGGCTTAAGGGGGCCTAACCCAGGTTCAGAGTTATCCGCACCAACCAAGAAAACCCTAATTGATGGCCCTTTCGGTAACAGTCCATGTAGCGCAGGCTACAATCTCACACGAAGTAGTATTGGGGGATGCTAGAACCAGGTTTTCTCATCCAGAGGTCTATGTGATGGTTTTCCTAAAGTTCTTATATCTTAGATGTGCCTTCATGCAACCCTATTCCTTCTAACTATCTACTACTGCAACTCTACCAAAATGACCTTCAAACCTTCTCGAGGTTACTTGATTGTACTTAACAGGCGTAAAAGACACATATTCACTACTTTTGCACAATAAACTGTATATTTTGATGACTTTATGACCAAGATCTGCTTCGTGCAGATCTATCCTTTCCGAGCAGTTAACTACAACATATTTATTTAACAACTTCACGAGCTTCGCGAAGGTGGTTTACTATACTTATTATGCATAAATAATACAGATCTATCCATTTGGCACATAAATAGAGAATTAAGTCACATAAAACAGAATATTGAGCAAAGATACATAAAATTAAACAAAAGTAAATAAACAAGGCACATATGCATAGAATTTCTCAAAACTGGTCTTTATTATGAATAATCGTTCAATTACAGACTTCTCCTCCCTACGCACTCAACTGCGGACTTGCCAAAGTCTCCGCGCACTCCTCTATAGGAGCCTTCCCCTTTCGCCTAAGTACAGGAAATAGATTTTTCCTCCCTTATCACCTTTCCCTTACAATAATTCTCTATCAAAAGTTATCCTCAAAGACTCGTTAAGACTCAACTATATATAGCCTTTTCATTATAATACCATTTCCCGCAGACCATGGGTGAGTCTAAAAAATGACCTATCACCTACCCATACAAGGGACTAATTCCCCTTTGAATCTTACTTAGCTTCACACTTTGCTTCATCATTTTGTGGAGAATTTACATTCTTTCACAAAGTTTCTGGGTAAATTTCAAATGCATTGGCTGGGACCCTATATATTCAAGGAAATCATGGATGATGGCATTGTTCAGCTTGTGAAGATGAATGGAAAATTATTCCCTGGAGGGGTGAATGGAAGTCAACTGAAGTTGTATACAGGGGATCCTGCCCCTATGCAATGGCTATATGGTAGCAGGATAGTCCTAGCGCCCTAGGTAATTGCAAGGGAGAGCGTGACAAAAAACTACACTGCTCGAGGAAGAGGAAACTGCGATATGGAGGTTGCACGATGAATGTAAAAGGTACGATAGAAGAAGCTGCGATGGACGAGCTATGCCATGGAGGTTGGTGTTGCACAGCTAGGTCCAAAAGTAGTCGTTGAAGTCATTGTTCATGATTGGATAACAAGAATCCTATTAGGAGGAGAGGGTAGGAGACATTTATGGAAAAAATATTTGGAGATCGGTCGCCAAAGATGCATTTATGATCAGAAAATGGAGGGAATGGTTGGATTTGAATTCGAAATCGCTTAATAATCTGGCATGTTTGTCTTCCGAAGAACACTTTTCTTCCTTAAATATTGGTATAATCCATTTTGTTTTCACTCTATGAATTGATAGACTTAGGAGGATTACGTTGCAAGCCCAACATTTACAAAACTGCCTGAGTACAACTAGAAGATTATCCTTGAATAAGTGACCCAGCCAGTAAGTTTTGTCTCTCATGTAGAGGCCTCTGAAGTTGTGTCAATAGAAGCTACACCATTTGTGCCTACAATTTCGTAGTCTCCTAAACCAAAGCAATTGGCTACTAAGGAGAAGTAGAAGAAACCACAACCTATACCGGTGAGGCAACCACCAAGGAAGAACCCCATGGAGGGTCAGCAGAAGGAAAGGAAGGACAAGGCAAAGCAGCCGGAGGAACCCGTGGATTTCGACCCAGAAGAAATTTGTGATGGAGTTAAGGAATTGGATGCCAATGAGGGTGAGCCTATCACTAGCTCCTGACTTATATCCCTCCGTGAAAAGGGAAAGCAAAGGTAACCAAGGACCTAGATTTGGGCAGATTCATGGTCTCTACATCGTTATTACCAGAAGAAGTGGTCTTTGAAGGTGTGCTCTTAGCGCATATCCCTGTGTTAACACTGGAGGATTGGGATCTTGTTGATCATGAGAAATTTCCGCATTTGGCCACTAATAAATATATGACCAAGATTTATTATGTAGAGACTGGGGTCACAAAGCTGGAACCAATGAAATGGGTAAAGGGGTTCGAGAAGGCCGGATTTTTGCATATGTTATGTGTTCCACATTTTCACCAGTCGATTATCAATATTGTTTGTGTGCACCAATTGCTCGATCTGGTGCATGATGGGTGCTTGTGGTTAGGTGAACCCATCCCAATAATAGACATGTTGATCCATAGAATTACGAAGTTTCCCTATAAAGGGGAAAATCCAGTTAAGGAATTTGGAGGCAAAATCAAGGAGAAGGAACATGCAGATAAAATGAAAATTGAATATGGATTGGTCAAGAAGTCGCGCGGATACTCTATCCTCCATATTGCAGACCCAACGGTGCAGTTTTCTGCTCATATTTTGGTAGGGAAGGTCATGAGAAAATGTCGCATTGACAAGGTTTTAGCTTCAGTAATTTCATTGGTTTCACAGTGTGTAAAGGGGGTGCAGTACCTTTGCAACGAATTCTTAGCAAACTGTCATGAAGCGCAGGAGGAAAGAAAGGCATTTCACTATGCCTGGCTCCTACTGCTGATTGTACTAGTTTCATGGTGACTACCAGAGGATAGTCGTTTTCCTCCGCAGGATGAGGATTTACCAAAGGAAATGAAGTTTGCGTCATTGTGGGTGACGAAGGATCCAGAGAAGATCACAGAGTCAAAAGTCTTATGTATATTGGTCGATATGGACCTCTGCACAATGATCAATCATATGCCAAGGCTGTCTCCAACCTTGTTTGAGTAGCTATAGGCCTTTGCAGAATTTTAAGGCCAACTTTCATAATGTATCCATCCGCATAAGGTGAGACCCTAAGAAGATCTGGCACAAGTTTCCATACCTAGTTACGGAGGTCAATGTACAAGAGATTGTGGGAACATGGCTAGTAGATTGGAGGCAACCCACAGATCTTGGTGCAAGTGTAGTGTAGGTACCAATAGAGGTAGAGAATCTCCTTTGCGCAGATGAAAGTTGTGCAGAAACATAAAGAAACAACACAGGCAGCGACGCAGAAATTGGTTGAGTAGAAAAAGAAAGAGGTTGCTGCTAAAGCAAATGTTGCTAAGGAAATTGTTGATAAAGAGCACGCTGCAAATGAGGCCACAGTAGAAGTCGAAGATTCATCTTCCCAGCATACTAAAGAGCAAGAACAGTCTGAGCCAGAAGGAGGCAAGGGTGACGAGCAGAGCACTCCCTTTAGATTGTCAAAGTGACAAAAGGAGACAACTACTGAACCAAGGAAAAATAAAAAATCGGACAAACAGGAACACATAGATCTAATGGTCCTCACTAAAGGGGACTTGGATGAGATCAAGGACAAGGTACGAGATACAACAATGGAACTGCGGCAACAGTTCTAGAATCAGTACATGCAGACACTGGGGAGCATCCAAAAGGATCTACGCAAATTGTTGATTCAAGCAGCAGAATTTAGGTGAGCATGAGCCAAGCGAGCAGGGTTCAAGCGAGCCTACAGTAAGTGAGCATGAGCGTAATGGAACCAAAATGGACTCTGGACCTCAGAGTCATTCCCTTGCCAGAAGGAACATTGTGCACAGAGTCAGAGGAGGAGGGGCTAGTAGAGGTAAAGTCATTTGTTATAATTGTGGTGAAGCTGGACATTTTACATGCGACTATCAGAACCCAACACATCTGTCGTGTCAATATTTGAGATAGTTCGACCATGTGATAGAACATTGCCCAATTCTTCTAGAAAATATGCAAGAAAAGAAGACGCAGCCCTAGCAGCCTACGCAAAATATCCAGATGATGAGGACAGAACCTCACGAAGAAGATTATAACGTCAATATTGTAACGCATAGTGGTATGGCCACAAGTGAAGATAAGGTAAAGAATCCAGAGACCGCGAGATGGGTGCGCAAGGCTGCTAAAAAGGAAGTTGGATTTGACCTCAACCGGGCTAAATAAACTTCTATGGAGGCTAAAAAGAATTTCGTTAGGGTCTTATAATTTATAGGATCTCAAGGTAATTGAGTGATGTATCTCAGGAATCCTATTTTGTAAATACTTGTCAATCTGCCAATGATCTCCAAATAAAAAGAAAAAATGAAATAAAAATGAAAAGAGGGTATAAATAGCCCACTGGGCTTTGGATTGACGGTGAATGGGTGCACTGTTAAGGCACTCCTTGTTATAGGTCACTGGTTCAAATCCCCCGTGGGTGCTTACCTACCAAAAAAAAAAAAAGGTATAAATAAGAAGAATAAAGAGAAAAATAAAAATATTGAAAAAGGAAAAAGATTGAAGCCCACCAAAAACAAAGAAAATCAAAAAGAGAATAATACTAAAAGTGTTGCAAGTCTAAATGCCACTACTCATGCATAGTTTTTTGTTTCATTTCTGTAAAATAAAGTTGTGTGCAACTTTTTCAAAATGCCACAATCAATTTCTTTAGTTTAATAATATTGTTTAATCATGATTAGACTTCTTTAAATCTCTAAAAATTAGATAGAGAATGAAGGTTTATCCAACAGTTTAATCTGGATAAATCATTAGTTAGGTAGAAAATGACATTGACCCAACAGTTTAATCTAGGTCAATAAGAGAAATAAGGGACAAGTTTGATACTTTTTTCCTAAAATGAAAATGGGTTTTCTAGTCTAAGTGCACCCTAGAGATTAAAATAAAAAATGTTAGTCTAGCTAAGAATAGGTAGATTTGGTGGGTTGCTCAAATGCCAGCATGCATAAATTTTATCCTAAATTTGAGGGTAGGGAAAGAGGAGAAAAGTGAATGTTATGCATTATCTATTTCAAAAACTTTATTGTTAATCCCTTATCCTAAGTTTAGAAGATAAATATGTGTGGGGATAAAGAATTTCATTTCCCTATTTTTTTCCCTATCCTAAGTTTGAGAACACAATTATGTGAGCGCAAGAAGACAAAGAATTTTGTTGTTTATGGTTAAATTTTCGTCGCCTTTAACACCTTCGGATTCGGTCCCCCGTTTCATCCATGGCCATCATCCCTTTTCAACCCCCCTATGCATTATCCCTTTACCGTTAAGGGGGTCCAGAAGGCGGTTTCTTTCATCGATTCCTACTCCCTATGCAACGTGTCCTCGTGATTTCACACCCCCTGCTGATACCACTTACTGTCCATCACCCACTCTAGACACCACCATCCTGCATCTGCTCCTACCGCACCGCCACCACTCCTCCTCTGCCACTCACTGCCTGCCACCTGTCTCAACCATTACTCCAATTAATGATTTTCCCGCCTGCTACCGTTCGCATTCAATTCTCCCAGGTAACTGTTTAGTAACGGCCCCGTGCCATTTTCAACGGAATTCTGCCTCTATGTTTAAAAAGATCCAGAACCCGTAATTTCCAATCTTTCACCTCTCATTCTGTTTATGCTATTCACAATTTCTTATCGCAGTCTCTATAAGATCTCCTCGCCACCAACATTCTGATAGTCGCTGACCATCTCCCTGATCTTTTTGCCTGACAGACTACTCTTTCTGAGCACCGGTAAGCCTCTTTTCTGTAGTCATTTGTTTAGAAACTGCTATAACCATTCCACCTAAAGCCTAGACCCAGGACCAAGCCCTTAATCCATGATTCCACCTTCTATAGACCTAGATCATACACCTTTGGCAGACAGAGATTACCAGATAATGGAGACACTTTGCGACTGTGATTTCCTCTAGATATATTGCTGGTTAGAGGAGAAACACTTTGATAAAACTGATGAGATGGGAATCTGGGAGTCAAACCTTCCCCACTATATCTTTCCTGTAATATTTCAAGCCCTAGAATTCACCAGGAGATGCCAATCTTGTTATGTCCCTGCTCAAAGAGTTATAATTGCAGCTACAGGTGACATACTTTTCACCATCATAGCCAATTCAATTGACCAAATGATGTTGGCCCCTTCTGTGGAAAATTTGCCCTATTCTCCCTAGAAGCCATCACCCAGCTTTATCAAAAGCTGGATTTTGCCACTCGAGATAGGAATTTTTAGATTTTCCTACCAGCGAATGCCCAATTGCCCAAGAAAAATCCTCCTTATCCTTCTTCCATTTTCCCTGATCAGGCCAAACAAATTATTTCTATCCTTTCTCATATCCGAGGCTATTATTCTGATCAGTGTGTGGATGAACCTATTTTAGGATTCCTTTCCACATTTTCCATAGATAGCAAGCCCTCTACAATTTCTAATTTCTATCAAATCTTGGCTAATAATATCCATGAGCAATTCATCAAGTTTCCTACAAAGCAGGTTTTCAGTTACACCTATATTTTAGTTTACATGTTCATCTATTACCAATAAAAAAAGTTTAGTTTTGCATTGAAAAAATTGGATGATGCAGGTGATCAAAAACCAGCGATATTTTGGACATCATTGGTCATGAAAGAACAACAAGAATTCACCTACAAGAAATTTGTAGAAGACTTTGTTCATCTAGCTATGAACATTCTCCACATTGGAGTGTAGCCTAGGATCAATGAGGAGATCAAGCGAATATTACATCTAACAGACCAAGAAAATCCGGAGATTGGTACCTGTACCAAAGTTACACAGATATTAGGGTCTATAGGTGTGAATTGGCCCCCTAAAAGCTCCCCAAGTACCTCCCAATGAGGATCTTTGTACTAGAATATATCAGGAAAATGTTAAAATTATATGAGATCCACTTTGTAGTAGCAAAGAAGGCACAATTCAGGATTAAAACACAGGTGGGTCCATTTGTGTGCAACACAAGAACATTAGGTAAGGAGGCATATATGATACTAAAGGAAATGAAGTTAAGCTTGAGCTTCACATGGTCTTATGAACCCTATGGCATCATTTCAAAACTCAGAGTGGACAATAAGAACACTCCCTACATTCACACTTATAGGCCAGTGATAGAACAATATGTCAATCAGTTGGAGTGGAAAGAAAATACCCTACACGAAGTTGAAGAGCAGTTGGTTTCCACTTCTAGTTTGCATACTCTTGTTCCTCAGAAAAAATCTAGCAAAAGGCAGAGGGAGGAAGGGTTATCATCTACAACTGGGAGTGAAGACAGAGAATTTAGAATCAGATATAAAAAGAGACCCAAGGTGACTCACAAACCATAAGTGGATAAAGAAATGGAAGAATAGGCACCTATCATCATCACAGAGTCTCCACCAGGGACCATGAAGTTCACTACTCCTTTTGAACCTTCATCTTCATAGGGTCATAAGAATACCAAGCTACAAACTCACACTATCTAGAAAGAAAAAGAAAAAACAGTGTTTGATAGCTACAGGGAAATAAATCTCATAAATAAGATTTTGAAGATAGCACCTACAACCAATTCTGGAAGCAAACTTCCAATTCACGAAGTAAACTTTTGTTAGTATATGATACTAAACATGGCAGAATGAAAATGTCCTTCCTTGAGGCCCAGACTTTACAACCCAAAACAGTAGTTGAATACAAGAGCACCACCTTTGAGTTCAGCACAAAGGACATACATCCCATTGATAAAATGCAAATGCAAAAACAAACTGGTGAGATGATATCCTCCACTCTCACTAATATTTCCATGTCTTTATCCAAATTGCAGGTTTCTTTTGCAAATGTACAGACACAATTGAAGATGGAGAGGGTATCTTCCTTGGCCAAATACAATAGGATCAAGTCCTTGGAATACTTGGTTATTAATATAGGTTATGACCCTAAGGGTGTTATTGTTGCTGAAGAAAGTATTAAGAAGAAAAACTTGGACATTGCAGCATTGAGGAAACAACTTAAGCTGCCAGCTATAGAAGATCCAATGACCAAGGCCATTGCAGAAGATGAAGCTCAGAAAACAAATATGATGAAACTGATTATTGACCAAAACATACAGATCAGGCAGATGGAAGCAGAGCTGGAAAAATTGGTAAAGGAGAAGGAAGACAACTTGAAGATGGTCATTGTCCCCTTAGATGTTGTACCTCTTTCTCAATTTCCATCAACAGGAACAACTACTACACCTACTACTTCAACTTAGACTCCCAGTGTTGAACAAGTAGCACAGACACTGCAAAACATGTCCTTGCAATCAAAGGAGATTGAGACCTTACAGAGCCAACTTAAAGCCATGGAAGTCCAAAAGGCCAAAGCTGAAGCTGCTTGGATTGCTGAATTGGACAAAAATCATAGAATTTTGGAAAATTTGTGCCAGGTAGAAAGAGACACATCTATTGGCTAGACCTTGGCCCAAGCCAAGGAAATAATTTGGATGAACATACTTGACTCAATGAATGAGATTTTTCCTTTTATTCAGATTATATTTGAACAGAAATAATTAATAGAGAAGGCCATTTAAAAGGAAGGGAAAAGCTAAGAGAAATGCCAACTGAAGCTGCTAATATTATCAAGTTCTTAAATTCAAAATCTATATACCAGCTAGAGGAATTGGGACTCAGTGATAGAACTGCCACCATTCTAGAAGTAAATAAAGTATTGACTAAAAGAAATCTTATTGACCAGTTGGAGGAAAAGTGAGACCTTGGAGATACAAGTGAACAGATTTACCAATAGGATTGAAACCTTAATGCAGAAGGGGCTACCTAGTATTTATGTTATCAATGACAAGCTGATCACTCAAGAGGACTACATCCAGAAAATGAAAGAGGTAGCCAAAAGCAGCACCAAGTTCAGCAGGATAAGAGGAAGTATGACAACAAAAGCGTTTCTAGAGACTATGTCAAATGATTTCCATGTGTAGAATGAGGTAAAACATATTTTTACCGTGAAACCAACTTTTGCTAAGTATACATAGGTAGATGAAATCTATCGCAGGGTGACAAAGTTAATAGTGCCAGATGAAAAGAGATGGGAAGAGTTACTTGATTTACTGGACTGAGCAGTAACTCAATAACAGTGAAAGGTTTTTCCAGCACAGTAGCCATCGCAAGTTTCACTTCAGCATTGCATTCTATTTTGAATGACTCAACAACAGAAACCACCCAAACAGGGCCACCATTTCCCTCAACAACCTACGTGGCCTATTTTTTCTGCCAGATTAGATGATATTAGTTTGTAACTAGGCTAATAATAAATTGTCGGTTTGACAATAATCTTGTAGAGCATTATTGTAATTTTTATTATAAATACTTCATTGTTTGAAGTATTAAGGGTTGATTTCCGAATATAATTTCTATTGCACATTGTAATTTTGAAGTACTGGAGCATCAATAATACAGGGATATTTAACAAGATTCATGTGGTGTCTTGAATGGTGATGTGTTTCTTGCCTTTATCTGTTTAAATGTTGTTATTTATTTCCTTTGTTTTTTCTAAATCTGAATTAATCAACATAAACTATGATAAATAGGATTCGTTATCAAGAGTGCCCTATTTTGTTTGTTGTTAATTTTAATGTTTTCCTCTGAAGTCAAGATAAATAATTCTTAATTTCTCTTTGTTCTCTACTGAAACCTTACCCTTCTGCCTTTCCACCATCCATTTAAACTCTGAAAAGATCCATTTATTGAATCTAGCTTTCCTTGTGAGAACTCCTTTAAAAATTGATGAACAAACTCTAATATAGTTTATAGACTTCATAGCCCAATGGAATTATAACACTCAAATTAACCAAACCAATCAAACAAAACAAACAAGTATAATCATAGCTAGCCTAAAATTAACATACAAAACAAAGCTAAATTAAATAGAGAGATCCCTCTCTGAAGCTAGCAAGGCTAGATCCCAGCTTCCAAAGAGGTTTTGATGTTGTCATATGTGTTTACTCCCTCAAACTCAAAAATACAGAATGACAACAAGAACAGTGAAGTACAAGATGTGGATCCGTCACCGCTATCCACTTTCTTGATGACCTGTATGAAGTTGTTGCATGATAAGAAGGTAGTAGAAGGTGTTAGGCTCCTATACTACTAGTGTAACCCCTTATTGTTATTAGTGCAACCCCCTTATTATATTTTTGTACCCATGTAGTCCCCATATTGTTACTATTGTGCCCCATAGAAGCCCACTATTATTATTATTGTGCCCTTACATTATTATTGTTATGTCGGCTTTGATTATATTATGACCCCTTAGACTCCTATATATAGAAAGGAGATCTTTTCATTTGTATCATCCAAAAATTGTTCATTTGTGTAATGTAAAGGAGGTTTCCCCCTGTTACACAATAATTTGTCACTGTCTCCCTGTCAGTCTCCCTACTGTGTCATGAATTCAAATTAATCATGCTCATGTTCTCTAATGCTGCCAAATGACCCACTTTGCCAAAGTTTTTCCATCATCGCGACTGTTATTAAAATAATCGCGCTGACTGGCGCCTCATAATACAACGAATGCGCTGCCAGCGCGGAAGCACACATGTTTTCCGCGCTGGTCGAATTTCATGAACCAGCGCATCTTCTATTCATATTGGGTCGCACTGACATAACCTTCCCTGTTATTCAGATGTGATGTCAGCGCTCCAGTGCAGTTATACACCCGCGCTGATCCAGTTTGGGCGAGTTTGTTCTAACAGCCGGCCTTCTAGATGACTCCATACCTGGTTGTTGTCCTTGTAAATGTCGCCCTCCCTTCTCTGGCATGTTTGTTTCGTCATTTGAGCCACCTTCCTTGGAGATAAGCTCATCCTCCCACCATTCATGGAGACTCCTTCTCCTATTTAAGCCTCTACCATTGCCATGAGCAGCTAGTTTTGGACAGTGTGGAATTGATAGTGCTTAGAGTGCTGCTGTTAGTAGGTAGTTGGTGTGACAAGTGTGGGATTGCTAGAGAGCTTAAGGAAGGTTGTGAAGTGTTGCTTTCTTGTGTGAACTTGTGTGAGAGAGAGTTTTTGTCTTGGGAGATCTACCTCCAAGGGTGAATGCTTAAGAGACTTGCTGGTTGGACCCTCTTGAGAAGGATTCGACGTCAGAACTTTGGTTGTACTCTTCTCTGTTATTGATTAATAATAGATGACTACTATTATGGTTCCACTCTCATTTGTCTTTGTAATGGTTAATGTGAGTTATGTCCTTTCCGACTGATGTATAATTGCATTTATTAGATTTCACGCTTGTGTTTGTGTTTCTCTTTGTGTGTGCAGGTGTCTATTCACGAGGATCGTGGAGGATTGTGACCGGCCGAAGCGAAGGAGCGAGAGCGACGTCCCTTCATCAAACATTAGCGTTGGAATCCAAGTAGGTTTTCATTGCCTATCTTTTATTTGCAATTAGGAACTTGCATGGTAGCATTGACTGATTGTTGCTAGACCCGTTCTGGGCTAGTAGGGATCACCTCTATCCGTAGAGGGGATTTACCTCTCCAACAATTTGGCGACTCCGCTGGGGAGCTGGCCTTTGTCCCTTTTTGTTCATTCTTGCTTTGAGTTTGATTGTTACTCTCTTTTCAAAGATTGGGGATTAGTTCTCTGCTTTTAGATTCCCTGGTTCAGTCTGGGAGGTGCCTTGATTTGTTTAAAGAGTTATTGCCTTGGTTTGGGAGCTTTTGGTTTGATTGTACCTATTTTTAGCCTCATCGCGGTTTATAACAAAACAGTTGCGCTGACATCGCATAGCTGTTTCTTTGACTTCGTGGTCATCGCGCTTGTATATTTAACAGTCGCGATGGTTCTGAAAATCGAACCAGCGCGTTTAAGTCGTGTACTTCCGCACTGACAGCGCTTTGTTGCTACGCGTGGTTTCTGGTCAGCGCTTTGTTGCTGTGTATTACCCACGCTGATCCTGTAGAATTGAATTTTTTTCAATTTTGCCTCCTGAGCCTGTTGGTTTGACTATCCCCTGCTCTTTCCACCTGGTTTATGACTTGATTTCTATTGTCTGAACATTGAAGCACTTGCTTGCGAAGTCTTGTTGGGCGGATCTTGTTTTTGTGTCCTGTGACCTGGTGTTATCATCCCGTTTTCGTTGGATTGGCTTTGTTTTGTTACTCGTTCACAAAGATTCATTACTACTTGCTTTTGCTTTTGCGAAAACCTTCCTCTTTGCTTTCTTTGCTTGGTTGTTTAGGTGATTGTTATTGAACCAGTCTTCGTATTGTTTCGATTACTTCTCACTACCCAGACACGGATTACAGTTGTTTGGGCTCAACTGGTTCTTTTCAAATTTGTTGTGTTTTTCATTAAGTGATTTTATTTCTCTTTACTCGGTGTTGTTGTCTCTCAAAATTCATTTTAAGTGCATTGTGCCATTGGAAAAGAAATCAAACTAATATATTTTGCATTCAATAGTTAATGGGAAAAAGAGCGTTTCATTGATTTGTGTTCTCAAAAGAAAAAGTTTCATTTCCTTTCCATTAGCTACATTAGATTGTTTGATTGATTGTGTTCATTTTGTTTGATTGAAGATTATTAACCCTCTCATAGTTAGAATTCATCGAACGAAATGTTATTATTTGGCATGTAGTTTACATCTAGGCAATTGTGAGAGATCACACGGTAGGACCTGAAACCGAAACTTAATTCAAGATCAACCATAAAATAAACTGAATAAACCTAAAAAATGCATTGGAACTTAACGCAAACACTTATAGGTCTAGGCTAGAGACGTGTTCCGACGTCTTTAAACATAGTCACTATTGTTTCACGTTACAGTTGGGTGATTCCTCCTTTTGTGACTCGATAGTGGTCTAACACGGATTGTGCTCCCACGTACCGTCGCGTATATAGGGAGACCCCACTAGGCTTTTATCCTTGATCCATAGGAAGCCGAGTCTGCCGCCTTGCGAGCCGTAACGCACCGAACACAGCATTCGGGAAGATTGACTGCAGTACGGAAAGTCCTTGGTTCTCATACGATTGCCAAGGTGTATAAGCAGTTTTACGGATTGCTTGGTAAAACCTTTGCCTAGAGTCTCCAGAGTAGTCACTTTTGATCCTTTTTGGACTCCTTAAAAGAAAAGGTGCCAGTGAGTGTCTTGTCACTTCGTGCTCATTAAACATTCGAAGGAGACTAGAGTCATCTTTTCGTCCTTTTCTCGACTCTTGAAACATGAAAAGGTCAAGTTCAATTCTTGTGTCTTAAAAATTTATTCGGCCACATTAAACATCACCTGGTTAGATCTTGTGTGCGTTAGTTGAGTAGGGTCCTTTATCGTTAGACTCCTTTAGGTCTTGTTTGGGGTTTGTCATCCTGGCTGACCCGTCAACTTCTGTTCCGAGTGATCAAGGCTCTCCATCTTCCGCTGCCCCTGAGGTACCGGTTGTAGGTGATACTCTTCCTGTTATCCCAAGTATCCAACCTCTCAACTCTCGTGCCCCGGGCGACAAAGATTACGAAGACGATTGGAACCCTATTTGGGAGCCTGACAAGGACGATATTCCTGTTACCCCCCCTGGTGTTTCGTCTCCAATGTCTACCTCACACATGGATGAGACATCCCCTAGCACAAGTGAGACACCTGTGGTTTCGAATGTTGACACCCCCATCCCAACTACTTCTCCACTCCCCCCGCGTTATCAGTCATTGAGGGATAGGGTAGCTGCCAGGACTTCTGCTACGACCATGTGGGATCCTCATGTCACTCCCACCACAGGACCTTTTGTTTCACAACCCCATACTACACCTGTTACCTCAGTTCCCATGAATCCAACTGTTTGTGTAGCACACTCGACTTCGGTCGTTAGTGCCATAACAACGTCTTCATCTTTGAACACCGGTGCTGGTTCCCCTCACGGTCAAGTGAGTAGTGGCCAGCCGGAACTCTCACCTAGAGTCATCCACCCTGCACAAAGTGCTCCACCCTCTTCTGGTCCTGTTCCAGGAGGGGGGCCATATGATGCCTATGGGCAAGCTGTTCAGGATCCGAACGTGCAAGGTCCACTCTTTTATTATGATTCTACTGGTCAATACCTCCAATTCTCTCAAACCTTGCCTCTTCAACCTTTTGTTGAGGTCTCGGTACCGTTATCTATTGCTTGGGACTCTAGTACTCACTCTTTTCATGGGGGCCAAGCAATCCCTGCACAACTCCAAGGACCGCCTAATCAAGGCCAGCCACCTTATGTGCAAGCCCCCCAAGGGCAGCCACTTTATGGCCAGTCTTACCCAGGACAATCTGGGGGCCCACAAGGATAACCCTATCAGGGACAACCTTCGGCCGCTGGTGGTCCATCGTTTACCTATCAGGGTCAACCTTCTGGTTATCCGGGGCAACCTGGTACCCAGCAAGGTTACCCGTCTGGACAACCAAGACAACCTTACATCCAACAAGGCCAACCTGATCTCCAACAGGGTTATCCCTTTCGACAAGCTGGGCAAACTTATGTTCCACAAGGTCAACCGACAGTCCAACAGGGGTATCCTTCTGGGCAAGGGGGGCAGCCTTACGTACAGCAGGGCCAACCCACTACTCAGTCTAGTCATCCTTCTGGGCAAGGAGGGCAGCCCTACGTATAGTAGGGCCAACCCACTGCTCAGTCTATGCACCCTTCCGGGAAAATGGGCCAGATTTCTGCGCAGTAAGGCCAACCCACTGCCCATTTTAGTCATCCTTCTGGACAGGCTGGCCGACCTCAGGGTCAACCGGCCATCCAGTCCGCTCGACCATCTGTTCCACAAGGACAATCCTTGGTTGCTCAAGGACAACCTGGCACCCAGCAAGCACATCCTTCTGGGCAAACAGGTCCATCCCAAACCCAACCAGGCCAACCTTCCGGCCAGATGGTCCAAGCCCAACCTGTTCAAGGACATTTTTCTGGGCCCCAAACTCAACTTGGCCATCAAGTGCAAGGTGGGCCACGGCCCCAACCTTCTTACCAAGCGCAGCCTTCTTACCAGGCTCAGTATGGAGCTCAATAAATGTATGGCTACGAGCAACCCCAGGGGAAAACTCAGTTTACCCCTTATCCAAATTATCAACAGATGCAGGTCACTCCTTACCAGAATTATCAGTATGCTGCACCTGCAGGCCAAGTTGCTAATCCATGGGGTGCTGGGGGGTAGACCCAGGGTCAACTGTCTGCGTATGGATAAAATCCATATGGACAGAACCCCTACGGGAAAAATCCATATGGGAAAGGCCCCTTTGGGCAGGGCCCATCTGGACAAAGTCCATGGGGGCAACCACCACCTGGTTGGAACCCTGGTACTGCCTCTCTTCCACAGCCACAAATGTACTTTAACCCTCAGTTGCCTTTCTTAGCAACGTTGGAACTCTCGGATGTGTCCAATTTGACGAATGATCCTATCCTTCATAATCTGTATTGGCCACCAGTTCCGACTAAAATAACCGGTGATTGCCCAAAATTTGATTGCAAAGCTGGTGAAGACCCTCAAGCCCATGTCATGACCTATCACCTTTGTTGTTCATCGAACTCATGGATTGATGACTCTATCCGGCTCCGCCTCTTTCAAAGAACTCTCACCGGCTCAGTCACTAAGTGGTATATTGAGCTGAGTCGCGGCACATTTCAAGATTTCAACTCGCTGGCTATGGCATTCCTAACTCATTTTCAGTTACCCATTCAGTATGAGACAGGGACACATCTCCTCACGTCTCTCAAACAGGATATGGCTACGCATATATCTGATCATATACATGAATGGAGAAGGCATCGTCGCTTGATCAAATTATGGATTCCTGATCAACTCCTGACCGATTGGTTCACGACTTCCTTTGTCCCTGCGATCGCGCGAGACATCGCCATGGGAGCTTGTGTAACTGAAGAGCAAGCTATCGCGCATGCTCAATACCTTGACTTAGTATACTCTCAGTTGGGTACTTTATATGATTATTTGCCAGACGCCCCGAGGCCTGGACAGTCCAAGGCTCCGCCAAAACCATCTGTTGACGGAGTCATTGGCTCTGTAAACTCGTCATCAAAGAAATCGGCTGCGAACCCTGGGAAGAAAAAACAGAACGCTTCTAATGGAAACGCTTCTCAGGGCCAATCTAATTCTGAAAGTACCTCCAAGGTAAACGCCGTTCGGTCCACCGCGGCGGATAAATCCTCAAAAGGGAAAAAGAAATGGAAAGCTAAGGATAAATCCGGACAGCCCAAGCAGGATTCCCCTAAGCCTCCACCCGAGGAAGGAGCCAAATGAAAACCTAAGTATCCTTGTCTTATCTGTGATGAGGATCACTACACTAAGGACTGCCCAAGGCGGTCCGAAGTTAGTCGATTATTGAAAGGTTCTCCTGGGCCTCCTGCCGTGCTTAAAGAACCTTTCCCTTCCCAGCAAACTCAAATGGTGGCGGACCCATCTCAACCCTCTTCCTCGTTCGGCTCTCAAGTGTTCATGGCTGGAACGATTCCCATCCATGTTTCTACTGGAGCAAAAGAATATCCTTCTCCTACCGGGAAAGAGCCGGAGATCCCCTCCAGCACTCCTCCGTCCAGTTCTGGTCCCCTCCACATCGAAAGGCCCAGCACTGAGACGATCCCCCGACCCTCCGAAAGGTGTACTCCGGAAGTCGTCTTACAACCCTAATGCTCGTGCTGCCCAGCATTATAGCATTGTCAAGGACTTAGCTCAGGCTCCATCTGCTATGTCTGCTCTAGAAGTCCTCCAGAGCTGCCCCTCCCAGAGGAAGTCCTTGCTATCAGCTATTGGTGGCATAGACCCGGCGGATTCAGATTTGATTTCTTTCGATCTCGAGGGCTTTACACAGAGACTGCCTCACCAAGTCACTTTCCTTATACAGGTCATCATCAATGGTAAAAAAATTCATCGTACGGTCATTGATGAAGGTGCCTCAACTTGCATCATGTCTGTTGCTTGTTGGAAGGCTATTGGTTCTCCTACGTTGAGTCAGTCTCCTACGACGTTAGAGGCCTTTGATGGAAGAGAGTCCCGTCCTTACGGTATCCTCCAACGCTTGCCCATCTCTTTGGAAGGGAAGACGGTAGAAGTGGAGGTCAAAGTTTTCAACGCCAATCTTACCTACAACCTCCTCCTCGGACGTAGCTGGACATACGCCATGCAAGCCGTGGCTTCCTCCCTTTTCCATGTCATTCGTTTCCCTCACCAGGGGAAGATTGTCACGGTGGACCAACTCTCCTTCTTCGCCTCTTCTTCTAAAGGTAATGTGCCATTTGTGGAGCATACCTCTAAGTCATTCGAGAGCGTGGGTGCCGGACTTTTCAAAGATCCCGCTTTAATGGGAGTCTTTTCCCTCCCACCTCTAAATCTCGCCCCTATTAACATGATCTCTGTACGTTCTGATCCGTGGGTCCTTCCTCCCGCTAATCAGATAGACTCTTGGGGTGATATGATGCCGTTGAGTCCTGCCGAGCTCAACTACGTCGAAATCGTCGCTGCATCGACTCCCCCTACTGAACCTGCTCTTCCGGGCAGTGTTCCCGATTCATATGTTCATTTCCCTTGGCTAGGAGATGATGCTACTCCAGATCCATTAAAGGAAATATTTCCTTCCGATGAAGCTATCATAGAGACCATGTCTCTCGAAGAGCTCCCTTGGTCAGATCATCACCACCGCTCTTCGTTTCTCCCTCCCCATCCGGAAATGATCGCATGTCTCGAGCGGTTTGCTTCATGTATCCCATCCCCGCCCCTTCAAACACCTATTCAGCTTTACCAAGTGTCTTCTGAGGGCAATATGGGAAACATCACGCAAACCCAACCCATCGACATCTCTGTGAAACCAGGGATTGTTGAGTACATTTACATAGGAGTCACTTGTACTCCAGAGGAGGTTCAACTCTACACCGCTCTATTTCGCGAATTCCGTGATGTCTTCGCGTGGTCCTATGAAGAAATGCCCGGCATCGACCCCAGTATCGTGGTGCACGAAATACCTACGTACCCAGGTGCTAAGCCTGTCCGTCAGCGCCTACGCCCTGTGCACCCCCGAAAGGCCGCAGCCATCAAAGCAGAAGTCGAAAAGCTTCTCAAAGCTGGTTTCATTTACCCCATTCCACTGACGGATTGGGTTTCTAATATAGTCCCTGTGAACAAAAAGCAGGGCACTATCCGAGTCTGTGTTGATTACCGTGATATCAATCGTGCCTGTCCTAAGGATAACTTCCCTACACCCTTCATCGATCAGCTTATCGATGAGTGTGAAGGAAGCGAAATTTACTTGTTTATGGATGGCTTCTCTGGATATAACCAGATCAACATTGCACCCGCTGATCAACATAAGACGGCTTTTATCCGTCCTTGGGGCACTTTTGCTTACAAGAAGCTCCCCTTCGGTCTAAAGAATGTCGGCGCTACGTTCCAACGTGCAATGTCTTATGCCTTTCATGATATTCATCACATTGTACAGTCGTACCTGGATGACCTCCCAGCTCATTCAGTCAAGCGTCAGGACCACCCCTCTCATCTTCGCGAAATTTTTCTCCGCTGTCAACACTACCGTATTAGGCTCAATCCTCATAAGTGTGTCTTCTGCGTGGAATCAAGCCGACTACTCGGGTTCATCATCTCTCGAGAAGGCATCCATCTGGATCCCCTCAAAGTCGAGGCCATCCTGAATCTTCCTCCCCCTGCTTCTTTGCAGCAGTTGCAGAGCTTGCAGGGCAAAGCAAATTTCCTTAGACGATTCATTCCGAATTATACTGAGGTGGCTAAGGGTTTCACACGGTTATTGAAGCGAGACAAACCCTTTCATTGGGATGCTATCACTCAGGAGTATTTTGAGCGACTCAAGGACCTCCTTGTCTCGGCTCCATTATTAAGGCCTCCGAACTACCACCGTGATTATACCCTCTATCTGGCCGCCGCCGATACCACTATCGGCATGGTTCTAGTGCAGGATGATGATGACAGCACTGAGCAAGTTATTTATTACCTTAGTCGCAACCTCTTAGATACGGAAACTCGCTACGCTTATGTCGAGAAGTTGGCATTGGCTGTTGTCTGCGTCGTCCAACGTTTCCGGCATTATATCCTGTTGCGCACCACGACCGTGATTTCTGACTACAACCCAATGACGTACATTTTGTCGCGTCAGTTTCTAGGGGGAAAATACTCGAAATGGATCGTAATAATCCAAGAGTTTGACTTGGAATTTACTACTGCCAAGTCTAAGAAGTCTCTGGTCTTTGCTGAATTGCTCTGTTCTTTGCCATCTCTTTCGGAAGAGCATATCCCGGACGAAACGTTGTTTCTAATCAGCACCCTCGACCCTTGGTACGGGGACATCATCGTATATTTGCAGACGTCTTCCTTCCGTCCCAATGTATTGAAGGACGCTCGACGGAGCATTCGTCATCAATCTCAACCCTATCGCATTATTGGCGATACCCTGTACCGCCTCGGCGCTGATTCTGTTCTCCGCCGATGTTGGACTCTCGAGGAGGCTGAGCGAGTGTTGAATGACTGCCACTCTGGTGCTTGTGGCGGCCACATGTCCGGATATGCCACCGCCCAGAAAATCCTCCGTGCTGGTTATTTCTAGCCTTCTATCTTCAAGGATTGCATCCTTGTCATCCGTGCATGCCATGAATGCCAGATCTACCACCGGAAAATGTGTGCACCTCTTGCACCACTGCACCCTGTTGTTACCGTAGGTCCGTTTGCCAAATGGGGCATTGATTACACATCCTGTAACCCTCGTTCGGCCGGGGGGCATGGGTATATCATCGTTGCCATGGATTATTTCACCAAATGGGCCGAAGCGATGCCTACATTGAACGAAGAAATGTGGCCACTCATTCAAAAGTTGCAGAAGATCCCAATTCAAACAATATTTCCAGAACTTGAAGAGGAAGGAAAAATCATATTGGAACCTGGAGAAGTCACAAAAACAAGAACCCAACAGCTATGAAATCGATCAATTTTAGAGTATCTCATCAAGTGGAAGAACTTACCCACTGAAGATTCCACATGGGAGGACAAGAATTTTATACAGAAGCACCAAGAACTACTCAAGCGTTAAGGGCAACACTTTTTGAAAGAGAGGGGCATGTTAGGCTCCTATACTACTAGTGTAAACCCTTATTGTTATTAGTACAACCCTCTTATGATATTGTTATACCCATGTAGTCCCCATATTGTTACTATTGTGCCCCATAGAAGCCCATTATTGTTATTATTGTGCCCATACATTATTATTGTTATGTCGGCTCTGATTATATTATGACCCCTTAGACTCCTATGTATAGAAAGGAGGTTTTTCCATTTGTATCATCCAAGACTTGTTCATTTGTGTAATGTAAAGGAGGTTTCCCCCTCAAAGAGGTTGATTTCTAAGGTGTTCATCTAACTTTTCTATCTTTTTGTGAGTTGGTTTCATAATAGAAGGGCTCCAAGAACTAATATACATTTGTGCGGGAAATATTAAAGTTCCTTCAGAACAATGCACTATGAGGAAACTAGGTAAGCATAAGAAGCGGACATGGTGCGAGATGAGGCTGACCATGAAGATATGAGAATATGAAATGGACCAAGTCATCATGGATTTGGGTTCTGATGCGAACGTGCTGCCTAAGCATACATGGAAAAGGATGGGGAGACCTGCACTGCAATGGTCTCCTATATAGCTACGCATGGCCAATCAATAGAGGATTATTCCACTGGGGCGCTTATATGGTGTGACGATAGAGATTGAGGGCGCAAGCACGCTATCTGCTTTTGAAGTAATAGAAATAGTAGATGACAATAATTTTTATCCTGCACTACTAGGAATTGATTGGGCCTTTGATATGGATGCGGTGATTAATCTAAAGCAGTGTAAGATGAAATTTGAGAGGAAGACGCTCAGGATTATTATGCCACTAGACCCTGCTGAAGGAGCACACTATATTGAACCTATTCACGACTTTATGGAGGATGACGATGATCTAGACCAGATATACAAGATCACGACATGAGATGAAGATTGGATCAACCCAACGGTCGATGGAAAAATTACGTGGGATAGGGATAGTTCTTGTACCTCAAACTCAGATGAAGAACTCGATCATTGGTAGAATTGGTTGCATGAAGTATCTATGTTGCGTTGCAATATGATGACCAAATCATTGTGATGCGTATCTACTGAGGTAAGAAAGCTTCCACATTATGATGGCTTAAATGATGTTAATATCTTTTAACATGAATTTGAAAGGGAGGTGCCCAAGGAATATCTATTTCATGCTCTTGAATTAGCACTAAGCACTACGCTCGCTCAATGGTGGGGTATGCATACGGAAAGCTTCACCAATTGGAAGGAATAAAAACAGAAGATGAAGCTAAGGTTTGGGTATGCTAATACCCATATAACTGTGAAGTACAACGAGAAGGATGACCCACGTGAACACTTGGCACGATGGACTAAATCTTGGGGAGAAGAGCTGCAGCCAGAGTGGGTGCATATCTTTCATCATACCTTAGACATTATCCCTATGAATTGGTACCTAGAGACAGATGTCTGCCATGGAACAAATTAATGGGATATTCTATGGTAAAGTTTCTTATTAACCTTTAGCTTTGAGGATGGATTTGAATGCATTGATGAAGCGCTACAAGAGATTAAGGCCACTATCTTTAGAATGCCTGAAGAACCGATAGAATGGGTTCGACCAGATTGGAGTACACAGCTATGCCACATGTTGGAATGTTACAACGTGACCACTAAAGAAGAAGAAGAAGATCCAAGAAAAATCAACATTCCTGAAACTGAAGTTCAGCGCATGGTTGAAGGACCTAAGACAAAGAACCCTGATGTAACGGAACCACTAAAAACCCATCAAGTAAATGTTGGATCCTATGTGGAACCTAAGTTCATGAAGATAGGAGACTACTGGGACAAAGATACATTCGATAAGGTGGCTGAATTTCTGCGCAAATACCAGGATCTATTCCCAAAAAAATTATTGAATCTGAAAGGTATTGTAGGGGACTTGGTGTAATGAAAATTACTTTGAAACCTGATGCAAAGCCCATCAAGCAGAGACCTTATCAGCTCAATCTGAAGTATAAAGAAAAGTTGCACAAAGAGCTGGATAAGATTTTGGAGGCTAGAATTATTGAACCAGTTGAAGAATCTAATTGGGTGAGCCCCATGGTGGTTTAGGAAAAGAAGTAACAGGGTGAAATTAGGATATGTGTAGATCTGAGAAAGTTGAACGATGCATGTGTGCATGATCTGTTTCCAACACTGTTTATAGATGAAGTGTTAGAGAATGTTGGAGGATAGGAGGCTTATTCATTCACTGATGGGTTCTCAGGATACCATCAGATTATGATCGCACCGGAGGATCATAGCAAGACAACCTTCATGACAGAGTGTGGTTGCTTTTAGTATACAGTACTGCCATTCGGGCTGAAGAATGCACCCGCAATCTTATCCAGGGTAGTAATCGCGACATTCAAGGAGTTTATTCATAAATTATTGGTGTATTTTGATGATTGGATTGTGTTCGGATTAGTGAAACACAATGTTTCAAGTCTACGCCTCATGCTGAATACATGTCGTAGTTACCAGAATGGGTTGAACTTGAAGAAATGTATATTCTGTGTGCCTTTTGGAAATTTTCTCGGCCATTTAGTATGTAAGCAGGGATTGATGGTGGACCCTGCGAAGATAGCAGTGATTGTGAATTTAGAAGCTCATAAGAATGTTAAGCAGCTGCGCACAATGTTAGGCCACACAAGCTACTATAGGAAGTTTATCAAGTCTTATGCCCATATAAATGCACTGATGGAGAAACTATTAAAGAAGGATGTGACTTTTTGTTGGGATGAGGAGTGTCAACAAAGTCTTGATGTGTTAAAGGACAAGATGGTGACTGTGCCCATCTGAGTATTTCCGGATTGGAAGAAAGATTTGCATTAGCATGTAGATGCCTCATGTATTGTGTTGGGTACGGTATTGGCCTAGCCCGGCAAAGGTGATATTGATCATCCAATATCATTTGCAAGTAGGAAACTGTCAAAAGCTAAAAATAACTATTCTACTACAGAGCATGAAGGGTTGGCAATGGTCTATGCACTGCAGAAGTTTCGACATTATTTGTTGGGTGCACATTTCAAAATGTACATAGATCGCTTTGCTCTCAAGTACCTGTTCAACAAGCCTATGTTGGGGGGTGGAATATGTAGGTGGTTATTGTTGTTTCAGGAATATGATTTTGAAGTGACTGTGAAGCCTGGATGGTTGAATGCGAGACCATATCATCTTTCCAGGATTGAAACAGGCAAAGAACCAGCTAATTTAGATGAGGGATTGTCGGATGTGTAAATCTTTGTTGTGCACGTTACTGATGATCATTTTGTAGAAATTATTTAGTTTCTAACCACTGGAACAACTCTGAAATGATATTCTACTCGACAGAAGAAGGAACTGGTGGTTTGTGCTGCTGATTTTTTTTGTTATAGCAGGACACTTGTATAAGATGGGAATAGATGAAGTATTGCACCAATATGCTCTGGAGTTTGAGCGTGCTTGTATCCTTGTCGAGGCCCATCGATGAGTGGCAGGAGGACACTATGCACGTAGAGCAACCGCACAAAATATTTTGTGCGCAGGGTTATGATGGCCGAAAGTGCATAAAGATTCCAAGGCATTTTGTAAAGCATGCGATTCTTGTCAGAGGATGGGAAATCCTTTGCGAAGAGATGAATTTCCCTAAACCCTCAACTTACATTACAAGTATTTGACAAATGTGCAATTGACTTTGTAGGTCCGATACAACCACCAGGAAGGAAGATAGGCGCATGGTACATTATTACTACGACGGAGTACTTAACCAAATGGGTAGAAGCGCAACCGATGAAGGATTGTATTACTACTACCGCTACAAAGTTCTTGTTTGAATACATCTTAACATGGTTTGGGTGCCCTAAAGTATTGATGAGTGATAGGGGTACACATTTCCTGAACGAAACAATCAGCACGATGCTTAACAAATTCCAGGTATACCATCAAAAGAGCACGCCCTATCATCCCCAAGAAAATGGTATAGTGGAAGCATTCAATAAGATTCTGGAAAATGCATTGACAAAGGTTTGTAATGCGAAGAGAAAAGATTGGGATGTACGCATCTTGGTGTTCTATGGGCATATAGGATGACGTGCAAGAAGTTGATAGGCCAAAATCCATTTAGGTTGCAGCACAAAGAACAACTTTTGAAGGCTCGAATTCAACCATGGACAGATGAAGTGAGCTAGGTTACTCTGGATATCCAAGAGAAGCTGAATACTTTCCAGCAGAGACAGAGGACCATTTACCTCGTGATGGAGGGGGAAACTATAGAGAAGTTGATCAAAGAAGTGCAGCAAGCCACCGTACAGAGCATAGCAGACCTTGAATTCTCGCAGATGGAGTTTAGCAAATTCTGCCACAAAGTGGACAAGCCATCTAAGTGACTCGAGGGAGAGTCACCATATTTTTGTTGGGGGCCTATTTGGATGAGATCCCTAGGGTCAAATTTTTTTAGTAAAGTCAAGTTTTTTAATAGTTTTTGTGAAAGAATGTAAAGTCTCGGCAAAATGACGAAGTGGAGCACGAAGCTAAGTAAGAGTCAAAAGGTAATTAGTCCCTTTTATGGGTAGGCGATAGGTTGGTTTTGAGACTCACCCATGGTCTGCAGGCCATGCTATTGTAATGAAAAGGCTATATATAGTTGATTTTTAGCGAGTCTTGGATGATAACTTTTGATAGCGAATTATTGTAAGGGCAAGGTTCTAAGGCAAGAAAAGTTTGTTTCTTGTACTTAGGAGAAAGGGGAAGTCTCCTGCAGTTGAGTGCGTGGAGACCTTGGCAAGTCTGCAGCTGAGTGTGTGGGCCCCTCCAGCGGAGTGCGGAGGGGGGAGGGAGAAGTCTGTAATTGAACGCTTATTCATAATAAATACTGTTTTGAGCAATTCTATGCATTTGTGCCTTATTTATTTACTTTTGTTTAAGTTTATGTATCTTCGCTCAGTGATCTGTTTTATGTGATTTAATGCTCTATTTATGCACGAAATGGATATATTTGTAATATTTATGCATAATAAGTATAGTTAACCACCTTCGTGGAGCTTAGGAAGTTATTAAATAAATATGTTGTAGGTAACTGCTTGGAAAGGATAAAAATGCACGAAGGAAAATTTAGGTCATAAAGGCTTCAAAATATACAGTTTATTTGCACGAAAGTAGTGAATAAGTGTCTTTTATGCCTGATAAGTACAATCAGGTACACTTGCAAAGGTCTGAGGGTCATTTCGGTAGAGTTGCAGTAGCAGACGGTCGAAAGGAATAGGTTTGCACAAAGGCAGATCTAAGCTATAAGAACTTTATGAAAACCATCACACAAGCCTCTGGATGCAGGAACCTGGTTCTAGCATCCCCCAATACTACTTCGGGTAAGACTGTAGCCTGCACTACGTAGGTTGTTGCCTAAAGGGCTAGCAGTTATGGTTTTGTTTGTTACCGCAAATAACTTTGAACTTGGGTCAGGCCCCCTTAAGACAACACAGACACAACCATTCGAATAAAGATGATCATATATATGGACCCACAGTATGATCATAGCCATCCATATAGAGGAAAACTTGTCTACAATCATGAATAACTAATAACTCCACGCAACCTGGATTTTATCAGATGGAATCTAGGGTCTTGCGCGCCATCTCAACCCAATCAATGTACGAATTCTAACATGTGAATAGATGTGGTGAAGTCAAACATGATAGAAAATCACCTGATTACCGGTCAATGATGTAAACCATTAACAGGCACGAGAAAACCCACCAATAATGGCAATGGCTCTCAAGGTATAATTAGCACAATCCACGGATGTGAATAATGAAGATGAACTCGAACACCCGTGGAACCATTTGATCAAAGGTCAATGATGTAAACCTGTCGTCGAATGTGAAGGAATTTCCATTGATCCATGTAAGCTCTAAGGTACTCGAAGGGAGTTTCTAGATCATCTTCCCAAATAATGAGCTGAAGTTAACAGGAAGTGATCCATCGAAGGAGGGCCATAATGAATCCCACATCATCGACACGAAACAAAAGGATGTAAAAGAGTAGATAAGTGTGATTTATGACTATGGAAGAAAGTCAGATAGTGTATAAGCGATAAAGAATTTCATATATGACTTCTCTTGAACATATCGGTGACAAGACTTCGAGTTTGGAAGCATTTGACTCAACATACGATCAAAGGGCATGATGACGAAGTGGTATAATCAGTTGATAGGCAAAATGGATTTCCCATACCTAGGAAGGAAAGTGACTAAGTGAGGATGTCCCAAACCTGACATGAGCAACATATGAGTGTCATTTTCAAGAGCAACATGTTTCCTTTACAAAATACAAGAGATGATTGCTTTCAATTTTCCCCCACCATTTCTAGTGAGTACCCCATTATTTTTTATTACAAGCTTGAAAGGGATAGCATATGCTTGCCATATAAGTTCATCCTTCGGATGAATCCATCCTAGTAAGTTTTACACATCTGAGAGAGGGGAAACTTGATATCTTTTTCATGTTTAGAGAGTTTGAAAAAGAAATAGAAAAGAAAACTCCAAAGGTCCATTTTCGTAAATCGTCTCTTGAACCCAAAAAGATAGAAAACAATATCCAAGAGAACCTCTTAGCCATGTTTGACTAAGGTATTCCTTTTTCGTACAATAATTTATCTTAGTCCAAAAAAGGGTTGAACTTATACTGACTAGACGTCATTTCATTTACTTTAACGAGTTCAAAAGGACAAGTAATCCACAATCTTTTCATTTTTCAAGAGTCAGAAAAGAGCTTAAAGATGACTCTGGGGGGGTTCTTTTTCATTTATTTTTTACGAGTCTGAAAAAGTGATAAAATAAAATTCATTGAATAAGTGAAAATAAATCAATGTCAACAAATATGCATGGCCTGTCATTGCACAAGGAAGCGCACATTACTGATTTCAAGGAAAAATATCAAAAAATGAGTGAAATATGCCCTAATTTGGTAAAATATATTATTTAAAAGTTATAAAAAACCCAAAATGTAAATCATTTTTACCATTTCACCAATTTGCAAATATGAGAGCAATTTTCTTCATTTTATCTTGATTTTTGGGCAAGGAGTACGATCAATCCTGGACACCATTTGCCAAGATGTTTTCTGTAGGCAAGAGATTTGTCCCTTCGCTTAATTTTGGTTCTCATTTCATGAATTTTAATCCATATATTAGGTTGCAAAGAGGATTTGCAAAAAAATTATGTCGAACGTGATCAACGCGGGTTTTACCCATCGGACCCGCGCTGCTCACCCTGTGTTCAACTAGGCCATCGCACTGGCAATGCGTGAAAATTCACACACAGTCGCGCTAGCGCCAAGGTAAAAAGTTTTTGTGAAATCCTCCATGTTGAAAAGTTTTTCTTGAATTTTGTATCCATGGAAGCTCATGAAATGTTTTTTTATTGATTTTCCACAGGATAACCAGTCCATAATGGTGGTTGAATGGAAAGAAAGAGGAAACAAAGCTAAAAACCATCAAGCAGCTTAGGATCCAAATTCTATTGATTCCCTACATGCATGCAAGTTTCTCAATCTCTTCAGGATTCCCAGGATTAGATCCCAGCGTGAGTTATTACAGCATTTGATTAGTTGGTGGGATGTGGATCACCAACTATTCATCATTGGGGACCAAGAACTAAAATTAGATGTCGCAGACAATTATTTCATTATTGGCTTGTCTAGAAAGGGACAACGGATCTAGTTGTCTGGTTCTCACACTGGAGGAGAGAGCACGGATATGTTGATTGCAAGGCATTTTATAAGGACTAAAAAGACCGAAAGTGGGAAGATAGATATGAATACCATCAGAATTCTCCAACTATGAACAATCATGCATACTATGGCCTGAATAGCTCGATCTCAGGCGTTTCATGAAGCAACAAAATCTCATTTACAGTACGAAATAGAGTGTCTAAATCCCACGATCTTCAATTGGAGTGAGGGTTTGTTGTGTTGTATGAAGTGCCAACTTACGAAATGCAAGTCAGGAAGTCTGAAAAAATTGATTTCAGATCCATTTTGGTGATGTTCTTCCTAGAACATGTGCCATTGCTTTGTTATCAGTGGATAGAATTGGATGCACCAACTCCCATAAAGATCCATGATTACTCAAATGGGGTGAGTTGATGCCTCATCATGGAGATAGCCAACAAATTGCATTCCCTCCAGAATTTTTTGGATGGATGTGTCAGCAGCTAATCATGGTTGACGATTGGACATATGAAAGCACGGATTTCCGAGGAGATCTGGATCTTCCACTTCCACCATGCACACAGTGGACTGATGAAGGTAAAACTATTTTTCAAAGTTTTTGAAGTTTTAGATTTTTTTTTTATGTGTAATGAGATTTAACTTATGATGATTTGCAGATGTGGGACCAGAGAGACCTCCAGGGGTTTCTCTGATAGCTAGACAGGTGGCACACCAAATTAAGGTGGCTCCTTATGAGGAGGGAATAGATCTGATTGTCAAGGTAAAGCGTAACCTGGAGGCTTTAACCAGGGGCATTTAGAGTACGCATTAATAGACGAGGTGTCATTGTTGTACCAAATACACATTTTAAGGGTTTCCTCCAGACTACGTCGACTGTCGGACTGAGTCATTAGGGCTATTTTGTGCTATCATGAGCACCATGTGGGTGAATAGCTAGCCACTAGTTTACTTTCTGCATTGATGTATGCTTATGAATCCATGTGTCTCAAAACACATATTTTGTCATTTTGATGTAGAAAAATCTTTTGTAAGACTCTACATATATACATACATACATATATATATATACACACATACATACATACATACATACATACATACATACATACATACATACATACATACATACATACATATATATATATATATATATATATATATATATACATGATTTTATGTTCACCATGTCTATTATGTGATGTTTTATGGTTTACATGTTTTGGAAAGGTCTATCTAACACATAGTTAGCCAATGCATCTGTTAATGTGTTCATGCATCTCTGAATGTGATGATAGGTAATAAATTAAATTTTCGTTCCAAGAGACAAACTTGTAAATACATTCTCAAAATTTGAGAGTTTCTAACTGAATATTGTCCATTAAGCTATAGTAGAATGAGTTGTGAATCAAGTTTAACGATTAACTCTCTAATGCCAAGAGCGATAGCTTCTGACAAAAGCTCGATGATCACACTATATTCAGCAATGTTATTAGTCGTACGACCTAAACATATACCTTGTAAATTCACTAACTCACCAATAGGGTCATAGATTTCCCATGCAGCGGAAGATAGATTATGTGTACTACGATAAGCAACATCAAAAAAACCAACGTAACGGTTGGATGACATCTGCAAACCAAGTAGAGCACGAAGTAAGAAGAGGAAAATTTTTGCAAAAGAAAACTAACACACCAAAACCACACTGCACACTAATGAAACACACTAATGTACAAAAGTATTTACACAAAAAGCATGTACAAATGTTTAAATGAAGCCCATTTGTGGACCCCATGGATAATCGATCAACAGAGAGTAAAACCATAGTTTCATCGTTGCCATGATATGTAGGCATCGACTCGACCAAATAGTGGAATGACACACATAATGAAAATGCCCCCATGCCCCCTTGGCGAGTGAAGGTTATGTTTCATAGGATGAATGCCCAATTTCGATAATGGAAAAATGGGAAAAAATCAGTGTAAAGCTCTCATATAAGAGGGAAAGAACATATTAAGCTCACTGCGAGGAAAATATGCCTCTAGTTGAAAGATTTTGACAATTTCAAGTTGGACTAAAATGTCAATGGGAAAGGTAGCAGTAATGTTCCCCATGTTTTCTTCAGACAAAATTTCATGCACCAAAATAGGTGTTTGAAGTGGATGATTGTTGGGTCCCTATAATACTAGTGATTACCCCATTACTATTATAGTTATACCCCTTATTAATATTGTTGTGCCCCTATTGCCCCCATATTGTTATTACTATGCCCCATAGAATCCCTCTATTGTTATTTTTATGGTTTTATATTATTATTGTTAGGTCGGCTAGATTATATTGTGACTCCTTAGACTCTTATATATAGAAGGAGGTTTTGTCATTTGAATCATCCAAGAATTGTTCATTTATGTAATGTAAAGGAGGTTACCCCCTCGAAGAGGCTAAATTCTAAGGCGTTGATCTATCTTTTCTATCTTTTCTTGAGCTGGTTTCATAACATTTGGTATCAGAGCTTTGGATTCTAGGGTTTTGCTGCTCCAAACAGGTCATCGTGGCATTTTCACTATTAAATTTTTTTCTGTGATGTTTCAGAAGTCGCAAAAAAAACCCATTTGAGAAGAAATCACGCTGAACCTTGGGTCTGAATTTCAGAGCTTTTCACGCTATATTTACTGAGATATGATCTGAGAAAGTTGGTCTTTTTGCAGACTCCTGAATTACATTCCAAACAGGTGACCTGGGGAAAATCGTCATAACTTTCTCTCTGGGGATTGGATTGAAATTTCATAAGAAGGTAAAGAAAGAGGATGGACTGTAGTTTCTTATATGCATTTTTTAGAACCAAAGGTCGAAACAGTGACTCGTGGCACGTCGTACAAGTTCACTCTACTGAACTAGTCTATAATCAAGTCACTATGGGCGATTTCGCATAACTCTTCCTTGGAGAATCCAATTTGGATCAGACTTGTGGCATTGGAAAGAGGACATAGAGGGCTACTATAGGTCACAAATTTAGAACTAGATGATTGTAAAGTATAGAGATACATCAGAGGCAATATCGAGCTCCTACAAAGTGAAAAAAGGTGTGTAGATTTTCTTAAATTTTTGCTTAAGCTTGGTTTGAAAATTTATTTTGAAGGAATTCAAAGGGCATAGTAGAGAATTATTATCGGTAACTGATGCCCCGAGGAAAGAAAATGCAAACACCTAGTAAGGAACCTGAAATCTCTAGCATGACTCATGAAAAAGAGGAAGAAATGCAACATGATATATCAAAATTACAAGACCAAGTGCAACAACTGTCCCTTACACAAAAAGGAACAGAATCTAAGATGGATGGTTTAAAGAAAGATGTAGAAGCTAAGATGTATGGTTTAAAGAAAGGTGTAGAAGATAAGATGGACTATTTAAATAAAGGCGTAGAAGATAAGATGATTGACGTGGAAGCTAAGATGGATGATTTGAAGATAGATTTGAAGACAAGCATGGAAGAATTGAAGATAAATATGAATAAGTTGCTACAAGAAATGGGAACTAAGGGTGAAAGGGTACTAAAGGATACTCATGATGAGAATAAAAGAAATGTTAATCATGATTCCATAGACGCTAATGTTGGATCACAGACTCACCATATTCCAAAAATCGATATGAGGAAGTTTGATGGCAAGGATCCTGCCACATGGATATTACAGATGGAGCAATTCTTCGATCTCAATAATGTGCAAAACACACAAAAGGTACGTATGGCAACTTTATATTTGGAACCAAATCAGTTTGTATGGTATCAATGGCTTTGCTCTCGTAAACAATTTATCACTTGGGCAATTTTTACGGAAGAATTGATAGCACATTATGAGGATACAAAAAGCAACACTTTTTTTAGCCAATTGATAAGTCTCAAACAAAAGGGTTCAATAATGGAGCACATTGAGGAGTTCCAAAAATTGAACATAAGGGTAAAAGATATTCTAGAGGAGCATAGGATTGATGTGTTCATAGGGTCTTTAAAGGATAATATCCAACATGATGTTCGCCTTTGGGAACCTGATTCATTAGAGAAGGCATTCAGGTTAGCAAGAAAACTGGAAAGCAAAATTATGGCAACCAGGAAGCATAACACTCACAACTATAAAAACGGAAGTGTTGTTGCCCCTAGTCTTCCACAACCTATAAGGTTGACACCACAACAATTGGAAGAAAAAAGAGAAAAAGGGCTTTGTTACAGTTGTGATAGAAAATACACTAAAGGTCATAAGTGTGCTGAGAAGAAATTATTCTACGTAGATTGTGAAGAGGAAGAAGAAAAGGAGCAAGAAAGGTCAAATGAAGAGGATATACTCTAGGAACAAAGCCTAGATGAAGAAAAAATAAATCTGACCATATCTTGTAATGCATTGGCGGGAATTACCACTCCTCAAACCATCAAGATAGAAGGACAAATCAAGAAGAAAAAGGTAATAGTTTTGATTGATTCAAGAAGCACCCACAATTTTATTCATTGTAAGGTAGCAAAAGAATTGAATTGCTTCGTATATCCAGCACCAGAGTGTCAAGTGATGATTGCAAATGGAGAAACAATAAATTTCTCTAGAAAGTTCCATAATATCAAGCTATCTATGGGAGAATATGTATTGACTAGCCCAATGCTTTCCATTCCAATGGGAGGTGTTGATGTTGTACTAGGAGTCCAATGGCTACAATCCCTAGGTACAATAGCTTTTAATTTTCAAGAACTTTTCATGAAATTTTCTACGGAAGGAAAGGAAGTTGAATTAAGGGGTATTGCAGGGAAACCAGGAAAGATAATCAGTTCTAATGGTATGACAAAGCTTCTAAAAAAGGAGCAAAGAGGTGTAATTGCACAATTATGCTCACTAGATGTTTCCACATCGGAATCATCTATTTCTCCAGATCTCCAAAAAGTCCCGGACAATCATTCCAAGGTATTTGAGACTCCAAAAGGTCTCCCACCTATGTGTGATCATGATCATGCTATTCATCTGATTCCAGGAAGTTTTCCTCCAAACATTAGGCCGTACAGATATCCCTATGTCCAAAAGAGTGAAATTGAACGTATGGTTGCAGAAATGCTAGAGGCTGGTATAATTCAACCGAGTCAAAGTTCTTTCTCTGCTCCAGTAGTATTGGTGCACAAGAAGGATGGATCATGGTGCATGTGTCCGAATTATAGGGAGCTCAACAAGCTCACTATTAAAGATAAGTTCCCCATTCCTGTCATTGATGAATTACTGGATGAATTGCATGGATAAATTTACTTCACCAAGTTGGATCTTCGTTCAGGATATCATCAAATCAAAATGAAGATTGAAGACATTTCGAAAACAACATTTAGAACTCATGAGGGTCATTATGAATTTTTGGTCATGCCTTTTGGCCTTACCAATGCACCTTCAACATTTCAAGGTTTGATGAATTCAATTTTCAAACCATTCCTTAGAAAATTTGTGTTAGTATTTTTTGATGATATACTAATCTACAGCAAGTCTTGGAAGGATCATGTTGAACATGTTGACAGGGTGCTGCAACTATTGAAGGAGAAACAATTATATGCAAAAAGATCTAAATGTTTCTTTGGAGTCCAGGAGGTGGAATATTTGGTTCATATTGTATCTCATGAAGGAGTTAAGGTAGACCCTAGCAAAATTAAAGCCATTAAGGAATGTAAAATCCCCACATCCATAAAGCATCTGTGAGGATTTCTCGGGTTGAAAGGGTATTATCGCAAGTTTGTTAAGAATTATGGGAGAATAATATCACCTATAACAACATTATTGAAGAAAGATGCATTTTCATGGACTCCGGAAGCAACAAAGGCCTTTGAACATCTTAAAGAGGCAATGTGCCAAGCACCAGTCTTAGCTACACCGGACTTCACGAAAACCTTTATTGTGGAATGTGATGCTTCAGGAAATGGAATTGGTGCTGTTCTAATGCAAGATGAAAGACCCATTGCTTTTGAAAGTCGTCCAATCAAGGGAAAGTTTTTAAGCAAAGCTATTTAAGAGAAGGAAATGTTGGCAATACTAAAGGCGACCCTACCTAATGGGAAGACACTTCAAGGTAAAAACGGATCATGATAGCCTTAAATAATTTTTAGAACAAAGATTATCCTCTGAAGAGCAACAAAAGTGGGTCACAAAGATGTTGGGTTATGACTTTGAAATCATCTACAAAAAAGGGAAGCAAAATGTGGTGGCAGATGCACTCTCTAGAAAGGATGAGGATGTGGAAGCATTGTTGTGCGCCATTTCTATTATCCAACCAGATTGGATAAACGAAGCAAGGGAGGAATGGAAGAATGACGAAGAAGTGTGGGCACTTATTCGAAAGTTACAACAAGATTCCAGTACGTCTGATACATTTAGCTGGCAAAATGATTCGTTATGGTACAAAGATCGCTTATACCTCTGTAAGAATTCCTAGCTAAAACAAAAGATTCTTATGGAATTGCACACTTCTCCCTTAGGAGGGCACTCAGGATTTTTAAAAACTTACCACAGGGTTAAGAAGGAATTTTTTTGGGATGGCCTTAAATCAGATATTCAAAAGTTTGTGGCGGAATGTTTGGGTTTCCAACAAAATAAAGTTGAAACAATTAAGACACCGGGTCTATTACAACCTTTATCCATTCCAAGCTAACGTTGGGAGGAGGTTTCAATGGATTTTATCACAGGTTTACCCAAGTCTGAGGGAAAGAGTGTCATCATGGTGGTAGTTGACAGACTTACCAAGTATGCACACTTTTGTGCATTATCACATCCATTTAAAGCCAGTATAGTTTCTACTGCATTTATGGAAACAATTCAAAAGCTACATGGAAACCCAAAGATTATTGTAAGTGACAGAGATCCCATTTTCACTGGAAATTTTTGGACAGAATTATTTTCTTGTCTTGGTACTCAGTTTGCTCATAGCTCATCTTATCATCCTCAATCTGATGGGCAAACTAAGATAGTAAACAAATGTTTGGAAGGATATCTTCGTTGCTTTTTATATGATAAACAGATGCAATGGGTCAAATGGTTGCCTCTGGCTGAATGGTGGTATAACACTTCCTTCCATACAACAACAAAAATGACCCCATTTATGGCACTTTATGGGTATCAACCACCATCCATCACATCATATTTAAGAGAAAATTCTAAGGTTCAGGTAGTGGAACATCACATCGAACATCAACAACAAGTCCTCCAACTCTTAAAGGATAACCTCGTGTTGGCACAGAATAGAATGAAACAACAGGCAGATCAACATTGCAGTGAAAGAAGTTTTGATGTAGGTGATTGGGTATTCCTATGGCTACAACCATATAAGCAAATGTCCCTCAAGCAAGCTAAGAAGGATAATAAATTATCACCAAAGTATTATGGTCCGTACAAGGTGTTGCAAAAGATTGGTACTATGGCATACAAATTAGAGCTTCCTGCAGCTTCTCGATTGCACCCAGTTTTCCATGTTTCATGTTTAAAGAAGGTTATAGGTGAAAAGCTCCCAGTTCAAACAATATTGCCAAAACTTGACGAGGAACGAAATATTGGAACCGGAAGCAGTCACAGAAACAAGAACTTGACAGCTACGAAATCGTTCAATTTCAGAGTATATTATCAAGTGGAAGAACTTATCCGCTGAAGATTCCACATGGGAGGATGAGAATTTTATGTAGAAGTATCTAGAACTACTCAAGCATTGAGGACAACACTTTTTTGAAGGAGAGGGGCATGTTGGATCGCTATAATACTAGTGATTACCCCATTACTATTGTAGTTATACCCCTTATTAATATTTTTGTGCCCCTATTGCCCCCATATTGTTATTACTGTGCCCCATAGAATCCCTCTATTGTTATTTTTGTGGCTTTATATTATTATTGTTAGGTCGGCTGGATTATATTGTGACTCCTTAGACTCCTATATATAGAAAGGAGGTTTTGTCATTTGAATCATCCAAGAATTATTCATTTATGTAATGTAAAGGAGGTTGCCCTCTCGAAGAGGCTGAATTCTAAGGCGTTGATCTATCTTTTCTATCTTTTCTCGAGCTAGTTTCATAACAATGATTCAGTGCACGAGAAACAAAGGTTTTTAAACACTGTAAAATCTCTCCAAGACTTGAGAGAAATGAGGAATGATGATGGGCATAATTCCAAGGAGTTTCTTCAAGAGACATAACCTCGGTGATATTCTCATCAGTTGGAAATTTCTTGTTAAAGGGATCCAGAGAATCCCAAGAACCAAGCCAAGGGGATTTTGAATACGCATCTAGATTTATACTAAGATCAACATGACTTTCAAAAGTGACTGTTGAAGCCAAAACAAAAGATTGATATGCTTGTTCTACTGGGTTGAGTGGCATGACATCACCAAAAGAGTCAACTTGATCGGGATGAGGAATGATCCAAGCATCATGTGATGTGGAGATCATGTTAACGGAAGCGACATTTGGAGGAGGGAGGGAAAAAGTTCCCATAAGAGCAGAGTCTTTAAAAATACCTGCCTCAACACTCTCGTAAGGGATGTTAGTATTTCCAACATATGGCACATTTCCATTAGAAGAGCTAGAAGAGAAAAAGGCTAAATTATCAGCAGTGACTATTTTCCCCTCATGAGGAAAACGAAGTACACAGAACAATGTAGAAGCCATGCATAACATAGCATGGGTCCAACTCCGACCAAGTAGAAGGTTGTAATTCAAGTTGGAATCAATGACTTCTACTTCTAGATTAATGGTTTTCCCTTCGAACGTTATGGGCAAGTTTGTGAGAATATCGTATGGACGAGATTCTCTACCATCGAAGGCTTCCAAGGTGTTAGGAGACTGGTTGAGAGGTGGAGAGCCAATAGCTTTCCAGCATGAGACAAACATGATGCAGGTGGAAGCACCCTCATCAAAAAAAGTTTAATGAATTGTCTTCCCTTTGAAAATGACTTGGATTGAAAAGGAAAATTCATGTGGAAGATGTGGAACATGATTTTCCAGGTCAAAGGTAATGAAACTCGAATCAATAGGGTCAATTCCTCCTATAGAGGATAGTAATTCTTTTCGCTGTGACGGAAAACTCTAAAGGATTTCCAAGGAAAAAATTGTTGAAGGCACTTGAGCTAAATCTTCGACAATATTGTAATGTTGAGCAGCTCGCACATTCGGATTGTATGATTATTTATGAAGGAAACCCTTTGGAGGTGGTTGAATAACAGACTCATTACTAGGTCTCTCAATATGAAGAGGACTAGAAATGGGTGGAGTAGAAGTGGAAGGTGTATTAGTATCTTCTTTCTCCACCACCTATTTGGGAGGAGTTGGATAGTCTTTTGACCAAGTGGCAACAGAAATATGTGTTTTTCCACTCATATAAACCTAAGAGGCCAAAGATGTAGAAGATTGCAATTGTTATACCAATTGCATTTACTATGATGGAAAAATTTATTATAATATAGTCGATGTCCCTTGGGTTACTTCTAATAAATGACTAACTTTAGCACGACAGGAACAATACTTGGTATAGTGATCTTCCTCACAAATGAAACAAGGATATTTGGGCTTATATTTAGATGCATCGTCAGTAGATGATTTCGGAGGATCTTGTTTTGCGTATCTGATTTGGATTTTCCTTTACCCTTCTTTTTACCTTTTGAGGTTTTGTTTGCCACGATAGATTGAATGGCATTAACCTCGGAGATTTTACTAAGATTTTGAGAGGCGTTTGAAGGAGAATTGAATGAAGTAGTTGAAAAGGATTTTTGCTTCGAGGAAGCAAAAGAAGCTTTGCTATAAGTTTGAGTCACTAACCCAATAATACCATTGACGGGAGATGCTTCTGGATATTTGGAAGATGCAGGATCAGTAGACAATCTTGTAGCATCATGCAAGAGATCATACAATGTGCCAGATTTGGAATATACCAAATCTAAATACTAGACATGGGCAATGGCATCATCTTCAATCACACAACCACCCATAGCTATGTCCTTGGAAATTTTATTACCAAATGATTTGGTAAACCATTCAACTAAAAGTTCATCAGGAATATCGAACATTATAAGGTGATGCCAACGTCTCCATACATGGATATGATTGTAGATGTGGGTAGAAGTATTCTATTTCAAAGATGTAAGGAGATGGGTACCAATTTCATATTGAATTGGTAGCTAGAAGTGAGTAAGGAAGGCCATTGCTAAAGTGTTGAAATCCTGGTAGGCACCTCGAGGTAACTCGATGTACCATTTTGGAGCATCACCCATCAAGGTTCACTGGAAAATACATAGACGAATGGAATCATCATCCCAAGAATTGGATGAAAACCATAAATGGTAAGTCATAACATGGGCATGGGGGTCTTCTCTAGACTGTCCTTCAATTTTCAGAAAATTTCCAGGAATCTTAGGAGAAACGGGGGCCAACATGGCGAATGGAGTATTGGGTCATTTGTGAGCCTTGACACATCTAGTAGTTCCAACATTGCTAGAAATGGAAGTTGTGGATTGAAAGGCATAGGAGGCCTTTGATAAGGCCCAACTTGTGGATTCCAACCTTGTTGGTATGGGTTTTTCCCCCAAGGTGGTGGATTTTGACCATAGGCAATTTGATACTGGCCCCACTGAGAGGTATTCTGACCATACAAAGGTGGATTTTGTCCCCACAAAGGTGGTTTTTGACCAGGGTAAGGTTGATACTGACCCATCATAGACCATTGACAACCATAAGGTGGATAAACATATTGTGAAGAGTAGGAAGTATAAGGTTCCCCGGTGATGAAATTGTTGACCCTACTGCTATTGGGGTTAACCTTGTTGATGTAAGGGTTAGCCTTGTTGGTACAAGTGTTGGTTTTGCTACTCTAATGGCTATTGATAAGGAATTTGTTACACATAAGGTCCTTGTTGTACATAAGGCTTTGGTTGTTGGAAATTTCCTTGTGGAATTTATTGGGTTCCATGTTTGTATTTATAGGTTCCAATTTGAAATTGACAAGATGTACCAAATGAGGGATTTGGAATAAACTGCATTTGGGGTCCTACCTATTGATTAAAAGGTGGATTTTGAGGCTGTTGTGAGCCATACAAGGGGTACGGTTATTGTATGGTATATGGGCCAAAAGAGGTTGTTGATACGGTATTTGGCTTGATCCAGATGATATAGATGATCCACTAGGATAAGGTACACTGCCAACATTTTGATTAACTCTAGCAGCGTGAGTTTGATATCCACTCACATAAGTTCCACTCGAAACCAGAGTTACATATGGAGGAGGTCATTGTTTCCCTGCCATGTGGTGGGATAGGTGATGGAACATATTTTCCACTTAATGGAGGACTTGAGGAACCTATAGGGACATTAAATGTCCCAACCATAAATGTCAGTTTAACAAGAACTAAAGAAATTGTAGTTTGTACAGGAATTTGAGAGGCCACGCTTGAAACAAACAGACCAGAAGTAGGCATGGCGCCTGATGACCAAATGGGATTAAGATAAAGTGAAGACACACTTGGAGTACCTAAAACCAATTGAGCCAAAGAGGTGTAACCTAGTGGAAACAAAGGTTCACTTCTTTCAAGTGGTGGTGGAGGTGGCATACTTCCCACATACGGAAAGTCTTTAGGGGGGAAGTTATATTCACATTCATTGCAAACACCATGAGTGTGAGTGGTTGAGACTTCTAGAGGAGGGTCTCGAGGAGAGGTTGGAATCTCACCTTCTGATGCCATGGGTGGAAACAGATGGCGAGGGGGAATCCGCGATGACTGAGGAGAAGGCTCCAAAGGCACGCAAGGGTTATCAAATGGATTATATGGTTGTTGAGGAGATATTATCAATGGATAAAAAAGTAGATTTAGAGGGAATAATAAATACCTCTGCGGAACCATAGGAGTTTCTGGATTAGATTCTGAAGATGATGACTCTCAAGGTGGAAGACAAGAAGCAAGGGGTTGAATAATCAGGATAATTCCAAGTTCAAAACCTTGGGCTTCAAGTGACTTTGAAATCTCAGGATGGACTCCTTGCGGTGACCCTTCAATTTCTGATGATGAAGGGGATATGTAAGGCGAACCAGGTGATTCAACCAAGGTTACCTTCTCTCAAAAACAAAAGGAGGTGCTTGATTTGGGCTTACAATTAAAATTTACTATTAATCAGGAAATGTGAGGCCAAGGATAATTGCATAGGTAATTCATGTTATTGTGGGAAGTTAAATTTTAGAACTTAAATACAAGAAATAAATCAAAAAGGGTGTACTGTTGGAAATAATACTAAGAGGGGGTTGAATCAGTATTATCTGATCAATAATTTAATTTTCAAAACTGATTTTAATACGCTACTTCAATGCAGTGAACTAGTGTGTATACACAACTATACTTAATGAAACCAACGTATATGTAGAGATCTTTTGATTTACCCAAATTATCATGTAGTGAACTTTAATCAGTATATCAGCAATTCATTAGACAATGTAGTAAAAGCATAATAAAGCATCACACATAAGAAACACACATAAACACCAAGATATAAGGTGGAAACCCAATGTGGGTGAAAATCACCTGCTGCAATCGTCTCTGTCTTCTTTTAATAATAAGAGCATTCTATTTACAATTTTGGTACTAGTGCAGCCTTATACCAGTACACAGGCTTCTACTGGTAAAAGGCTACAACCTTCTCTCATTCTCTAGCTTCTACTGGAAGGGAGCTACAACCCCCTAGCTCTTGTACTAGCTAATATGTTTACTTGTACGTAGGTGCCGACCTACATAAGGCTACAAACTTATCCTTTCTTCCAGGAACCACATTTCATAAATTTTCAGACTGGATCCATCAACAACGTCATTCAATCATCAAGTATATCTGCATCAACCAATCTCCTATTGAACCAACCACAACCGAATCAATCAATAATTTTGACAGCCCATCAATCTGATCATTCAGGATACGGTCACCAGAATACAGTAACCAGAACCCAAGCTAGAACCCAAAACACTGCAACAGCAAACAGAAGCAACTAAAACATATTTTATAAGGTATACGCTACTTCCATGTGTTGAACCTACGTGCATATGCACTTTCCTCAAGACGAACTTGCGTACAGATCTGCAAATCAAATTTATGATGTATATGTTGTTTAAATATGCAGATCCAGCGTGTGTATGCACCTTTTCTAAAGTTAACATGCGTACAGATCTGTAAATGATTATTTAAATATTACAATAATTCCAGACTTAAGCCATACCCAGATCATCACATTTACAAACTACAACATGCTCCAGTTATTCAGATAAATGGTAAAACCACACAAAGATAATTCTCTTCAAGCCTTAAGATCCTGATACATCATTAGATCTTATCCTTCATCAAGTGCTAAGGTTTATCCTTGGTTCAGATCCAACAATGCACCATAACCCAATAACCTGCATACTAGATCTCACCCTTCATCAGATATTCAATGCTTGAGTGTCATGGCCTAATGATCTTCTCCTCCTGTTATAGTTTTAGGCCTTTCCCAATACCATGGACCAAAAAAATTTAGGACCAAATACCTGGGGTCAATACCTTGGATCAAATACCTTGGATCAAATACCTTGGACCAATACCATGGATCAAAATACCATGGACCAAATACTTCGGACCAAAAATTCAGTTTTCCAAGGTATAAGCGCCTTTCCTTATATTAAATTGTGTGTGTATTTATATGCACCTTGAATACAGTTAACCCATGTGTACACGCAGCTTGGCCAATGGTGAACCTGCGTATACCTCTCTTTCTTCATTCTGTGAGGTCTGATTTGTAACTCTGTGCTGTTAACCTGCTACACTATGATCTGTCATCTGAGTGAGTTTCCATCAAGGACAACACCTATGTCATATTTCCAACAATCTCCCCCTTTGGACTTGATGGCAACACCAAGTTACTCTCCCCCTTTGTCATCAAGGGCAAAGGGTCATGCTCCCCCTGAGTACCTGCTGAAGTGTTGATTGAGCTCCTATGATCGAGTCCATGCTCCCCCTGAGCACAAGCAAGGTCTGCAAAAAGATAATATGACTCTATACATACATCACCAATGACCTTCCTATCACTAAAGACTCATACATACATCCATCTCCCAATCAAATGGGGATATACCAAATTTGACTCATCCACCCAACCAAGTGGGGATATACAGCTGTTTATACACAAACATTACATCATCCATCCCATGCATAGTGGGGTTACAAATTAGGTCTTTTAATGACCTTTACATTAAAATATGTACATGACTTATATAATAGAGACCAAATATCTTAAACAAGACCATGATAGTCATCAACAACTATCATCAGCAACATTTGTCAATCAGCATCCAGATCAGCAACCATGTTCTCCCCCTGAACCTGTGTTAGATTTTCACTGTCAGATCTTGATCATTTCATATATTAGAAGAGTTATCAAGGCATCATCATCAATCAGATATATATCAAGTTATAAACAACTTATGAAAGCCAACATATTTCCACATGTCATCAACAGACTATAACCATCATCAAGCAGAGCAGATAATTCATTGAACCATATCAAACCCCTTTCTCCTGAGTCTGACCCACTGCTTCTCAAACCATCATATACGTGATTGTACCGACAAAAACCAGCTTATATACGCGACTACGTTTCATGAAACTCACATATAACCACCTTTCTTTGAAGAAGATAGGATTTAACAGCAAGATGATGTAGCACCTGCTCCCAACTTTTGTCTGAGATATTCAAATGTCTCTTTGGGCAATGGTTTAGTGAATATATCGGCAACCTATTCTTTGGAGGGAACATGCTCCAATTTGACCTTTTGTTCAAGCACTTGTTCACGTCGAAAATGATATTTGATGGGTATGTGCTTGGTCTTGGAGCGCATGACTAGATTCTTTGAAATATTGATGGCACTTGTATTATCACATAGAATGGAGATGGGTGGAGTACATGTGATCTGAATGTCTTGCAAGGTTTGCATCATCCAGAGTAGTTGTGTGCAGCAAGACGCAGCAGCCACGTATTCTGCTTCAACTGTAGATAATGCAATTGCACTTTGTTTCTTGCTGAACCAAAACACTAACCTTGAACCCATATAAAATGCACTACCACTAGTGCTTTTTATGTCATCAACACTTCCTACCCAATCTACATTTGTATATGCATGAAGTGTAAGATCTGTATCTCTAGGATACCATAAGCCAAAGTTCTGTGTTCCTTGAAGATATTTGAAGATCCTTTTCACTGCCTAAAGGTGTGATTCCTTTGGATTTGCTTGGAATCTTCCAACTATTCCCACTGCATGCATGATGTCCAGTCAAGTACCTGTTATATAAAGCAAACTGCCAATCATGGATCTGTAAGTTGGTTGATGCACTGTTGTTGTTTCATCATTTGAGCTGAGACTACATCCTGTTACCATTGGGGTACATACTGGTTTAGAATCTTCCATTCCATAATTTTTAAGGATCTATTTGAGGTATTTGGTTTGTGAGAGAAAAATACCATCTTTATTTTGTTGAACTTGTAGACCAAGAAAGTAGGTGAGCTCACCAAGAAAGGACATTTCGAATTCTTGCTGCATTACCAAAGAAAAATTTTGACTCATGGATTCTTCATTGCTACCAAAAATGATATCATCAGCATAGACAACAATTATTAGCAATTTTCCAGTGTCAATCTTTGTATATAGATTGCTATCTGCTGATCCCTTTGAAAAACCTTGTTGGTGGAGATATTTATCAAGACGGTAATACCATGCCCTTGGAGCCTGTTTTAGACCATAGAGAGCCTTTCTGAGTTTGCATACAAGTTTTTCATTATTTACAAGAATGAATCCTTCTGGCTATTCAATATAGACTTCTTCTAAGTCTCCATTAAGAAAGGCAGTTTTTACATCCATTTGATATAATTTGAATTTCTAAAAACTAGAAAGAGCAAGAAACATTCTTATGGCTTCAAGTCTAGTAACGGGTGCAAAAGTTTCTTCAGAATCTATACCTTCTTGTTGAGCATATCCTTTACAAACAAGTCTGGCCTTGTTTCTAATAACTTCTCTATTTTTGTTGAGCTTGTTTTTGAATATCCATTTAGTTCCTATGATATTTTTATCATGAGGTATAGGAACTAATTCCCAATTATTATTCTTTCAATTTTCTCAAGTTCTTCATTCATGGCCTTGACCCAACATTCATCTTTGCATGCTTCATTTACATTTTGAGGTTCAGTGGAAGATAGTAATGCTAGATAGCTTGAGGCTTCAGCAATAGTTCTTCTTTTCTGCACACCTACCCCTTTTTCCCCGAAATTTGAGTTTTTGGATGATTTTTCTGAACATGCCTTGACAAAGTCTTTTCTTCTATTGTTATCTCTTCTTCTGGTGCTTCATTGGTTTCTTCTTCAGAATCAGTGTGAATTGATGTGGGAAATGATCCTCATCTTCATCATTGTCATGATCTTCGGTTTTTATCTGTCTTAGATTTTTGCATGCTTCATCAACTACCACATCAATACTTTCAATAATTTTCCCAAGTATTTTATTATAACATTTATATCCTTTACTTCGGGAAGAGTAGCCAAGAAGAATACCTTCATCTGCTCTAGGTTCAAACTTACCAAGTTTTTCTTCTTTCCTTTTGATGTAGCATTTCCTTCCAAAAACTTTGAACTACTTTACAATAGGAGTTTTACCATACCAATGTTCATGTGGAGTTTGAGTGTTGTTTATCCGAACATTTTCTTGGTTGAGAATAGTGACGGCGGCGAATGCAGCTTCACCCCAGAAAGTTGCAGGAGTTCCAGATTCATCTAGCATAGCATGAGCCATTTATTGAATAGTTATGTTCATCCTTTCTACCACTCAATTTTGCTGAGGAGTCCTTGCAGTGGAGAACTGTCTTTTTATTCCATGTTGTTCACAGAAGTCAAAGAATTCATCCGAGGTAAATTCCCCTCCTCGGTAAAATCTGAGGCATTTGATTTTGCGATATGATTCATTTTCAACCAAAGCTTTGAATGCTTTGAAATTCTCAAATGCTTCATCTTTATGCTTTAGAAGACCTATCCAACACATTCTGGAAAAATCATCAGTGAACAATATAAAGTATTCTTCTCCATGAGGTGACTTTTTCCTTGATGGTCCACATAAATTAGTATGAACAAGTTCAAGAGGCTTACTATTGATCCTTCCTTTTTGATCAATTGAGATCTGGTTTGCTTACCAAATTGACATGATTTGCATATCATATTCAGGAATGTTGATATTTGGAAGATCATGAACAACCTGGAATTTGCATGCTTTTCTTATCTGAGAAAAGCTTAGATGTCTGAATCTTCTGTGCCATAGCTAGTTTTCATCATTTTTGCTTAGATAGCATTATTGTTGTCCTCCTTTGAGTATGTATAAGTTGTTTGCAGTTCTTGTACCTTTAATCACAATTTCTCTTGTATCAAGCTCACGAACAACACATCCATTTGATCAAAACACTACTTCATTTCCTTGATCACACATTTGACTCACACTCAACGGGTTATGCTTTAAGCCATCAACATACATAACATTCCTAGCTTTAACATTTTCTTTCAAGAAAACAGAGCCTTTACCTTTTATGACAACAAGAGTGTTGTTTCCAAATGAGACACTCTTTTCCTTTTCTAAGGCATTATATGAGTGTAGTTTTTCTTTGTCACCTGTCATGTGTTTTGAGCATCCACTGTCGATGTACCACTGGTTTTCTTGTCCTTCTGCATATAAGGCTATACCACATCTTTCTGTTTGTGGTTCTTTCTTTCTCTATCTTTTGGGATTTAATGGAGTTTTCTCCTTTTAAGATATTTTCCGAAATTTTCTCCTGCATTCAGATTCTTCATGGTCAAAGTTGTTACAAATTGAGCATTCTATTTCATTTTCAAGCAGAGAAAAGTTATTATAGGAATTTTTCTTGATCCTTGTCACATTCCTTTGATTTCTTGCTTCTCTAGTCACGAGGGTTTTGTAAGCAACACATTGTCCAAAATTATGACATGAGAAACATTGACCATTAAAGAAGTTCATGCGATTATCGAATCTACTGCCCTAGTGCTTGTAGTTTCTATTGATATTCATCTTTGAAGAAAATTGAGTATGATTTACCTGAGGTTGGGTGTGGCTCCTATTCATCCTTGAAGTAAATTGAGCATGTTTTACCTGGTGGTCGGCTTTATGCCTTTGCTAACAATTTTCAAACTATGCACTACTCTTTGCTACATCAAGATAGCTTTTAGTGGAGGTTGACAACTTTTGTGCTTGAGATGCTTCCTTAGTATATCCAAGACCTGTCTTTATTAGAGGAGAACGTTGCACTTTGATAATTTCATTTAAGGTTTCAAATCCTTTAGCAAATCTAAGATTGAGAGCTTTTGTTTCCTCAAGATCCTTTCTTAGACCCACAATTTCACATTCCAGTTTTTCATTGTGTTTTTCTCTTTCAGCAAGTTGGTATGTCAAGGTATCTATAATATTATTCTTTTCTTATAAACAGATTTTGATTTTAGATATTTCTTCATAAAGGTCATCTTCATCTAAAGCATCCAAAAATTCATCTTCGTAAGCCATAAAAAGTCTATAGGCATTACTATTTTCATCTTCATCACTATTTGATAAACCATCACTATCTTCATGAGTATAGTAGCTCTTTTTACTTACACTTTTTTTTCTATTCCATTTTGCAGATTCCTTCCCTTTATCATATTTATCTTTATGAGGACATTTGGTAGCATAATTACCAACTCTACCATAGGAAAAACATTTGAAAGGTAGTTTACCTTTGAATCTTCCGGAACCCCGTTGAAGGTTCTTGACAAAGTTTGCTTCTTCTTCTCCTTCTGAAATATGTCTTGATTCATTGAGTTCTTCTTTTCCTTTTGCTGAAGCTTTAAACACGGCTTCTCTCATATCTAATGGACCTCCTTTTCTCATCTCAAAGGCAATTAAGATTCCATGCAGCTGGGTCATAGTAATAGTCTGCAGATCCTGCTTTCCTTCTATGGCATATACTTTTGATTCAAACTTAGTAGATAAGGATCTTAAAACTTTTTCAACTAAAGTAACTTCCTTTATCTCTTCACCCAGATTCTTCATGTAATTTCCAATCTCATCTATACGTAAGAAGTAACTAGCTATACTTTCATCATTGTGCATCTTGAGAGTTTCATATTGAATTCTGAGAGTTTTCAGTTTAGCACGTTTTACCTGAGAGTCTCCTTCATATCTTAGAATGATTTTGTCCCATATTTCTTTGGCGGATTTGAGCTGCATAACTTTGACAAACTTCCCAATAGTGTATTGACAGCCTTGGCATTGGTTTTATATTGCTTTTTACCTGTTGTATCTATAGGAATTACAGATGGAAATTTATATCCTCCTTCCATGATTTCCCAGACATCTGTTCCAAGAGATTGAAGATAGGTTATGGTTCTTACCTTCCAATAAACAAAGTTTCTCCCGTCAAAGATTGGCAGTCTGATGGACCCCCCGCTTTCTTGATTACTCATGATGATGGATCTTCCTTCAAGCAATCAAGCTTCTTCTGAAGGACCTGCTCTGATACTAATTGTTGGAAATAATACTGAGAGGGGGGTGAATCAGTATTATCTGATCAATAATTTAATTTTCAAAACTGATTTGTATACGCTACTTTAGTGCAGTGAACTAGCATGTATACGCAACTATACTTAATGAAACCAGTGTATATGTAGAGATCTTTTGATTTACCCAAATTATCATGTAGTGAACCTTAATCAATATATCAGCAATTCATTAGACAGTGCAGTAAAATAAGAATAAAGCGTCACACATAATCAACACACATAAACACCAAGATATAAGGTGGAAACCCAATGTGGGTGAAAACCACCTGCTGCAATCGTCTCTGTCTTCTTTTAATAATAAGAGAATTATGTTTACAATTTTTGTACTGGTGCAGCCTTATACCAATATGCAGGCTTCTACCTACAGAAGGATACAACCTTCTCTCGTTCTCCAACTTCTACTGGAAGGGAGCTATAACCCCCTAGCTCTTGTACTAGCTGATATGTTTACTAGTACGTAGGTACTGGCCTACAAAAGGCTACAACCTTCTCCTTTCTTCTAGGGACCATGTTTCATAAATTTTCAGACTGGATCCATCAACAACATCATTCAATCATCAAGTATATCTGCATCAACCAATCTCCTATTGAACCAAACACAACCGAATCAATCAAAAATTATGACAGCCCATCAATATGATCATTCAGGATACTGTCACCAGAATACAGTAACTAGAACCCAAGCCTGAACCCAGAACACTGTAATAGCAAACAGAAGCAACTAAAACATATTTTGTAAGGTATACGCTACTTCCATGTGTCGAACCTACGTGCATATGCACTTTCCTCAAGGCGAACCTGCGTACAGATCTGCAAATCAAATTTATGATGTATACACTGTTTCGATATGCAGAGCTAGCATGTGTATGTGCCTTTTCTGAAGTGAACTTGCGTACATATCTATAAATGATGATTTAAATATTACAACAATTCCAGACTTAATTCATACCCAGATCATCACATTTACAAACTACAACATATGCCAGTTATTCAAATAAATGATAAAACCACACAAAGATAATTCTCTTCAAGCCTTAAGATCCTGATACATCATTAGATCTTATCCTTCATCAAGTGCTAAGGTTCGTCCTTGGTTCAGATCCAACAATGCACCATAACCCAATAGCCTGCATAATAGATCTCACCCTTCATTAGATATTTAATGCTTAAGTGTCATGGCCTAATGATCTTCTCCTCCTTTTATAGTTTTAGGCCTTTCCCAATACCATGGACCAAAAACATTTAGGACCAATACCTTAGACAAAATACCTGGGGTCAATACCTTGGATCAAATACCTTGGACCAATACCATGGATCAAAATACCATGGACCAAATACTTCGAACCAAAAATTTAGTTTTCCAAGGTATACGCGCCTTTCCTTTTGTGAAAGTGTGTGTGTACGTATACGTGCCTTGAATACAGTTAACCAACGTGTACACACGGCTTGGCCAATGGTGAACCTACGTATACCTCTCTTTCTTCATTCTGTGAGGTATGATCTGTAACTCTGTGTTGTTAACCCGCTGCACTGTGATTTGTAATCTGAGTGAGTTTCCATCAAGGACAACACCTGTGTCATAATGCCAACATGTACTAGGCAATAGGGTTACCAAGTATACATGAACCGCTATACACACCTTAGCCGAAACCAAGGAATTAACATACATTGATCGATCTCCTCGAATGTTTTGTTTTGTGTATCATATCTACAAGATGGTTGACTCGGTTACCAATGGCTAAAGGATAGCAACTCAGTGGGGTCTCCTAATATATACATGATGGTAAAGGGAACACAAGTCTGTGTTAGCACTGTCTAATGCAGAACTGTTCGATGAGAGAATTCCTGATCGTACTGGAGAACGATCCTATATATTTCCATGTGTGGAACAAGATTTCACCCCCGAGATACAATGCTGGAAAATAACAATAGTTGTTAGGTTTATAGATGTCGGAACACATCTCTAGCCTAAGCCTCTAAATATTTGCATTAAGTTACAAATGCTCCTTAGGTTAATTCATGAAATTTTAATGTTGTTCTTGAATTATACTTCAACTTTTTGGGCTCAAACAATGTCACCTGAATCCTAAAATGCAACTATATGAGAAAAGGAAACTTTTCACTTCGATGAAAGCTAAACTAACAAGTGAAAATAATTCAATCAATGCATCAAAGAACATGCCTCCACTAAATTTTATTTCCAAATGAAATATGAAAAAGCAAAAACAATCTTCAATATCTTATATGCAATCTATTGAAAGCAAAATGATGTTTACTTCACTAAGATGCACTTTATATAAATGATTTTCTCTTTGATTTTTGGATGCCCTAATGCAATTAAAGCTTCAATTAAAGCAAAATTGAGATTTTGATTCAAATTTTCCTAATGCAAATGATGCACCTATCAAAGCAACACTAACTCCAATCCAAAAGAACTTAAATGAAAATGTCTTTCACTTTTCTCTTTTGAATGAATAAGCAAAGCATCCTTTTCATATTGTAAACCAAACAATGTAATCTATGTTCGATCAATAATAAATATGATTTTTCAAGTGCAAGATGACCTAATGCAATCGAAAAGAAACTTTGCAAAAGACAAGCCAAAACTAATGCAAATTGATGTTTTGAATGATTTTAACAAGTAACTAGATATAATCAATCAGCAAACGACAAGCTTAGTGACACTTACAAGAGGAAAGTGACAATAAAATGACCTAAAAACCCTAGAATCAATCCAATTTCACTCCAAACATGTGAAATCTCAAAAGAAAAGAATTTTCTAATCAAACAAGATAATCATACAAAACACCAATAAATCATATCATAATGGACAAGAAAAAGGACCTGAGGGGCTGAGACACACTGGATTTGGGCAGAGAAACAATAATTTTTACCAAACTCTGAGATCAGCACGGATCTAATGGCTAAACTCGTGATGAACAAGGGTTCAACATGACTATTTTAAAAGAAAGTGTGTTGGCAGCATGACTATCTGAGTCAAAAATACGTTGGGCGAGGAATAAGGAAAAAATAAAAAATATTTCAAAAAACACTCCAGACTCGGCACTCTAAGGTAGTAATTAGTGACTATGCATACCTATACAAGCTCAAACTAACTAAGAACTGAATGGTCGGTCAAACTGATCAAGAGATCAGATTGAAAAAGAGATTGAAGAGGCTATAGCTTCCTCAGTGGGGTCGCCATTTTGTTGTGAAGGAAAATCATCTCTGCGGACAGAGGCAATCTCTCTAGCCCAATGTCTGGGTCTAGAAACAAAATAAATAAACTAACATACATTTTCCTAGCTTATGTTTAATAAATGTAGAGAGAGAGCGGCCTACCTCTCTCATATGTTATTCACTCAATCCTTTGGAGATGACTTTGATTCCTATGCTTCCAAGCTTTCTTCTTACTTGTTCTTCATGTATAATTACCTGTAAGAAAGATCAAAGAGCAATGCAAGATACAAGAGCATATACGACATACATAAAACATAAAATACTTCATAGATCAAGGAGTTTTAATCTAAAAGCATAAAAATTTACACAATTATGGAAAGTGAACATCATAAGTATATATTAAGAATAAAAAAATGGAAGCATACAATATATGCCTTGATGTAGGAGACCTCCTTTTGGTAGATGTCTAATTCCAAGCAAAGACTCTTCAAGCACTCCTTCTCCAAGTTAGAATGGGCAGCGTTTGGGCATAATTTCAGTATATGAATGCAAGCAATCAATGACCAACCATTTGGGGATGGAAGGTAGTTCATTTACAAGAAGGGAGAGGGAGTTAGAGATCCACAAAAGAGGGAGGAAGGTCCACATCTCAAGGGGAAAACCCATAATGATAAGATCAAGAGCTCCAAATGGGAGAGCTCAACCATATCTACAACCACCAATATCCATGTCATTTTTCTTGAAGTTTCTAGCATACGAAGCTTCTCCCCCATTTTGGGAAAACCATTCAGAAGAGGTTCAGTGCGAGTTTTCATATCAAAACCTGTGCTGGGAGTGCAAGGGTAAAACAGTGCAACCTGGCATCATCACAGGCACGCAGTGGAGAAAAATGTGTTGGCCCTAAAAATTAGGGTTTTAGCTAACCTTCTTCAAAATTGACTCAAGGAAGTTTTCCTTTGGTTTTTCAGTGATTTTTTTGTCTGTGTATCATGATGGATATAATTCACAATTTTCAACATTTTGGAACTTTGGGATATGACACAGGAAGTGAACAGGAGGTGTGACAAAATACTATGTAACAAGATAATAATATAGAAGATTAAGCATGTTTGTAGAGGGATTTCAACCCTCATATTCACTACTGTAGTGGGATCCGAGCCTTTCTTTGCATACAAGGAATCAAGCTTACTGACAGTAAGGGATTTGCACTACTGTAATCTTCTGAGGTTTATGTAACTTAATTCATATTCATAATAAGATTTATTTCTCTAATTTTTTGCGTAGCACTATTGTTTTCATTGGTTATTGTAAATAAATTATTCAACTTTCAAATACATTTATTGTGTATGAGTATATTAGTCAGTTTTATCACTATTGTTAAATGTTACCTGTTAGCTCATTTAAAATTCGATCAAGCTATCTTGTAGGATTAATCAGAAATGTGTCTTGAAAACTGGAAATTGTCTAAGAACAAACTATTATTTCTTTAGGTTGGCTAGCTATCTAACAATTTAAAATTATAGATGTCCTGCTTTTCTACACGTAATTTTATTAGAGCTAGTTCAGTGTTATGGCATGAATCTTTCATTTCTTATGCATATGTTTATTAGGATTTGGAGTTATTTACAGTTAAGTGTTGAGTAACTATTGATTAGGAATTTAGTTGTTTATATCTGCTTTAACAAGGATTATATCTTGTGAACCTCTATTTCCTTGCTTATTTTCCCATCCTTTTAGCTTGCTCTTGATTGAGAGAAAGACTGCTATTTTTTCAATCAAGATAGGTCTAGGATAAGTGCATCTTAGGTTAAATTTTGCATTTTAATTTTATTTTCTGCATCTTAGAAGTCCTCTCCTCAGAGAGGTAGTCTTTAGAGTAGTTTGGCTGAGCCATAAAGTTAGCTTAAGGATCGTTCTCTTGCCTAATTAGCAAGGAGAATCGATCTAATGTCTCTTCTCTATTGGTATATGAAGGTCATACTTTAATCCATTAGAGATAGAGAGAAGGTAACTGGACCTAATCTAACCAGTTGGAACCACACATCAATGGAAAAGGAGTTGCTTTGAGTTCCTGACTGGGTGGTCTCCTTTAGAATGTTGAAGGGTCATTTTTCATGATCAACATTTTTGGCGCTAGAAGGAGGGCCTAGTAAATTGTTCTCTTTGAAGATTCTATGCTTTAAGATTTTATCTTATTACTATGGCTCCACCTAAAATACCTCCTTGGAGTTTCTTTAGTAGACCTAATCCAATGATTACCCCAATAAAGGTAGTCAAGACCCTGTCTTAGGTAAAATATAATGGTAAGACTTCTTCTTTTAATCATATCCTTCAATTTATTTTAAGTTGCAATAATTTTAATATTGATGAAGATAATAGTTACAAGATTTTTGCTCTTATTTTGACAGAAAAAGATAAGGAATGGTGCTTATCTCTTCCAGTTGCCTCTTTACATAGCTGGGACGAATTTTCATAGATTTTCCTTCATGCCTTTCAGTGATGTGATTACAAAAAGGTGTGTAATCAATTAGCTTAATTGTATAGGATGGAAGATGAGCCATTGGAAGATTTCCTAATTAGATTTAAATTAATTTTAATGCAATTTTAGTCCAAAGATTTATCTCCTCAATTTCAATTAATGTGTTGGTTTAAACATTTGATATTTCTTCCTTATATTCCTTATCAAGAATTAGAAAAATCATTTATTTCTATTGAAAAATCAACTGCTCAATCTACCAATAATGATCCTCTTCTAGAAACTAGAATTATAAATGAGCAATTTCAGGAGAAAAAGGATTTTTCCCAAATAAATAATGGTGTTTTCAATGAACAATTACAACCAGAAATGAACAACAATCACTATTTTCCTCGTAATAGTCTTTTAAGCAATGAAAAATCTAATTCCTCCAACAATGAGGACATGTCTCAACATCCCAAAGTTTACAATCATGCAAATAAAGAAGATTTTGAAAAACATAGTTTGCGAAATGAGCAACATTTTTCTACTAGAGAAATTTAAAGGATTGTAAATTCAAATTCTTACTTTTCTTTGTATCCAGAATTATTTGATAATTCATTAAATAATAATGCAGCTTCTCCTTTCAATATTGATAACAGTTATAAAGATAAATGAGTTACCATTTACGAATTATCAGTAAGTTTTCATAGCGATAGAGAAAAATTAGTTACTTACAACTTTGCAAATTCTCTGTTTGTTTTTTATTTACGAAAAGAGGATATTAATGAAATTATTCATAATGATGAAAACATTAAACCTGGTTGTTCTTGTTCTTCAAAAATTAATTCTTTAAGTAAATCTGCTTTTTGAAGATGAAAATAATGTTAATTTAAATGTTTTAATAAATTCCCAATCATTCAATCATTATGATAATTTCAGCAGTTACAAATCTGCCCCAATTTATGACTCCTACAATGATCACATTCCTTTTTGCGATCATAATCTAGAAATTTTCCCATCTCTACAAGTGAATGGAAACAAAAATTATTTTAATTTTGTAATCACTTGTGAGAAGAAAATATTTACAAATAGACTCCTGTTATGTTGTATCATTACCTGTAATTTAGATGTAAATTATAATTTTACATTTCTCATTTTCCAAGATTTCAGTTTGTTTCTTTTTCGAATTTCATTTTTATTTTCTAAACACATTGTGCTGGTACTATGAGCATCATAACTCTAGTCTCTCATCTAACACATTAATTAGCATAAATGAAAATCAATTTAAGAATTTAAATCATGAACATTTACTACTTTTATTTTGAAATTATATTTGATGATTATGTGTGTTCAATTTCTTTTAGACTTTCAAATTGATTTTTCACGAATGTTGACATTTGAGAGCTTATAATTATATACTCATCAGCCATGTAATCCCTTTAGAAATTTTCTATATTACTACCCATGATTTATCGATTCATCTGAAAAGAAAGTTTCTAGTCATGTATATATAATTCCTTGTTTACAACAGCCTATGATATTTAAAGACTTATCATTTAACACGGGTTTGTTGTTTCCACTTTCCATGAATATCTTTCAAGCAACAATTGAAATACATCTTGAATTTTATGATCTTGTAGGAAAATGTTTGGAAGAATTTCAGGGAAATGATTTTGTAAATAAGTTTTTGCCAAGTTTAGATGTAAATAGTAGGTTGAGTTTTCTTTTCAATGATTTGGTTATAATTTTATTGTTTCTGATGTTTGATGTCTTCATATCTGTAGAAATAAATCTGAGAAGATGGTTTCACTGGAAGTATGGTTATACTTAGTCATATGCCTTCTCAACCATTAGGATTAGGAATAGATTAGATTTCTCTTTAATGTTTTGTAGATTAAATAGAAATATGATTTTTAAACATTTTAAAATACATGGAAGAAGATGAAGACTATTACGATTATCATCTATTAGAATTTATATTTCTAATATCATCTATTAGAGTTTTTATTTTAGTTTGTTCTTTTTTACATTATTTCTTTCTTATATTTTTGTTCTTTTTGTAGGTTTTGGTTTGATCCAACTTTTGCAAATAAAACAATTGTGATAAAAGGAGCATTTTTCAAGACTCACTCAGGGAGATTTCCTTAACTTGAAATTTTTCTTATCATTTTTGTGATATGTTTTAAAGAAATATTTGAGTAAGGAAATAAATCCTTGTTAAGCTCTCAAATGCAATGTTAAGTCATAACTCTTCATTAGGTAGTTTTTAACAAAATCATGAATGAGAAACTCATTAAACGAGACAACATTTTGCTTGAAAAATACATAACAAGACCTTAATTCCTTATGTCAAGATATTTCTTTTATCTTATTTGAGTTATGCCTATTTCTTGATTTTTCTTGTAATGATTTTCTTTAGTTTAGTTTGGTTTACATTTCTCTTTGCTCCTTCTTTTGGACCCGATTTCACGACATCACATTTTATTTCCTTTTGAAAATCCCCTTTTGTGTCATTTTGGTGATATTACCAACCTTTTAGTTAGAGGGCCTTTTCCACCCACCTTTGGTCTGATATATGGGAGATATTTACTCTTATTTAATGAAATTCATTGGTAAAAGGAAAAATATCAAGTTAATTATCAAATTGTTATCTTTCAGATTTAGATTTGAAACTCTTATTATATTGCTTTGATAATCTCACTTTATAACATAAGACATAATCTTGTTTTACAACAACCTTTATCATAAACAGCTCCTAAAGTAGCAAAGGAAAAATAAATGGTTTAGTATTTTATCACTCTTCTATATCATCCCAATCTATTAAGAAGAACATTTGTCTCCCCATTTATGGTAAAAGTATCAGAGTGTAAATTAAAAGATGTGTAAAATAGCTGAAAAATAGGGGTCCCTATAATGAGACAGCCTACCATGATCATGGGTCTTGATGGTTATGACATTATTGTATCTGGTCACAAAACCGGGATAATGGATTATCAAAATTTGTTGTAATACAAGAGGTCTCATCACCATTTAGCTTGTTCATGACTATCGACGCGTGTGAATGACATTGTCAATAGCTGGTTACCAAGCCAAGACAATGGCTTTCAAAGTTATTAATGAATTATGTCTCCTCTGAAATATTTAAACATAGATGGGATACTAACATTTCCTTTGGGCTAAGAGGTAACCCTATCGAGGCTATGGACGCCTGCTGGAAGTAGTGGCTCTACCTATGACAACGAGAGTTAATCTTTCCTAGTAAACACAATGATAAGCTTTTGTTATTTAAGTTTAATTTGTTACCAATTAAATAATTGTCAAACGTGACTCCTATAATCAATTTTGGAGATATATAAAATGATAAAAGTATGTTATTCGTTATTGGGATTTCATTGAAAATCTTAATCCTATCACTTTGATTGATTTAACCTTACCCCTTTTTCTTAGAATTTCATCATTTTCCCAAAGATAATTGTTTCTTCCCAGTGTGTCACCATTGTTATGGTAAAAACACAACCCCCCCATTATCCACTTGATTCTCATAATGAGGACCCTTTGATTGAATGGTTAGTCATATTACTATCTGATTTTAAGAATTTAGATTGCTTCAATGAGTTCAATCTGTTCATATCTTCCTATCATAACTTTTTGATCTCATTTGGACATTTGGTTTGCAAATATCGCCTAATTGAAGATTGGATGTTTTTCACTGCTTTGGCCTTATATAATGTAATTTTCCTTTTATTTTATAAATTTGTTTCTTTCTAAATAATTAGCTTTTTTTAAATATTATTTTTATTTTGTATCATGCATTACATAGCCCCCGAGACCAAGATCTTGTATTACAAAGTGGCTATAGATTAAAACCTTAATCAAACGGCCATAGGCCTTTATTATAGAACATTGGAGAAACCTTTTTATAATAGAGTTATATTGGGTTATCGCAACTTTGGATATAGGAGGAATTCTTTGCAGTCCTCAATATCCAAGACCCGACCATTCCAAGTGGCTATAGTTCCCAAAAAAATGGAATATAAGTATTCGGGAGGACCCACTTTGACATGAACCCTTATATATCTCTTCCATTATATTTATCTATCTCCCACTTATTAATAAAGGTTGGAATATATGTTATATTAGAGATTCCAATTCAAGGCTCATTCGTAAAACCCCCGATAATCCAAACCTTTGATATCGTTAATATAACGCATCCACCCAACCTCTGATAGCCATATCACCTCGGAACTCTTTCGCCCGACTTATGACTTCTGATAATCCACTCACCTCCAATATACAGACCCGATACACTATTTAAAAGGAGTTCAATAGGAATTTCGGGTCCGCTCTAGATCAGAGCTTCCCAAACCTCGTAAATTTTTCATTTTGTCACATTTGAAATCGTTTGATGTCCTCGACTCTTGCCACGTGTCACCTTCTTATGTAGGTGTTGTGATAATAACTAAAAAAATCACTTATTCAATGGTTTTATGGGTTTTTAGTATATATTTGGCTTTTGATTATGATTTTCATTGGTTTAAATAAAAATTAATATATTTTTGTTATTTGTGATAACAGGGAAGAACCCAAGGTCGATTAGAAAGATCTATATGATTAATCACTTCCAAATACATCCTGCCAAGTGGCACAATGCAGAACTAAAATGCACAGCAATGGTTGAAGCAAAGGTAAAAGAAAGGAAAATTTGATTGGGATTTGGTAGCAAAGATTTTCCAAGCTCGGCCATGACATCAGTTGTAACAACTTTATTGTTTTATTTACTTTTTATTCAACTTTTGGTTGAGAAATAGAGGGGGACTGTTAATATTTCTCATTATGTATAAATACCCATATCTGAGATAATATGGAGGGATTTGAATCCAGGAGAAGAGGCAGAATAGGAGCTTATAGCCTGTTTGTAGAGGGATTTCAGTGCTCATATGCACTACTGTAGTGGGATCTAAGCCTTTCTTTGTAGACATGGAATCGAGCTTACTAGCAGCAAGGGATTTGCACTACTATAATCTTCTGAGGTTTATGTAACTTGATTCATATTCATAATAAGATTTATTTATGTAATTGTTTGCATAGCACTATTGTTTGCATCGGTTATTGTAAATAAATTCTTCATCTTTCGAATACATTTTTGGTGTATGATTATATTAGTTGGCTTTAGCACTATTTTTAAATGTTACCTATTAGCTCATTTAAAATATGATCAAGCTATCTTGTAGGATTAATCATAAATGCGCCTTGAAAACTGGAAATTGTATAAGAACAAACTTTTCTTTCTTTAGGCTAGCTAGCTAGCTATCTAACAGTTTAAAGTTATAGATGTCCTGCTTCTCTAAATGTCATTTTATTAGAACTATTTTAGTATTATGGCATGAATATTTCGTTTCTTATTGTTATAGACATTTTTGTGCCTCGCAGCATGGAGCATGAAATGTCAATAATTACAGGGATCCTCAGTCCCTAAACATGTTGTTCTTACCCCTAGAAGAACAAGGTCAGCAAACCACAGCACTTTCTATCAGTTCTCCACCTGAAAACACTCAAAAACAGGCTATTTTTGGATCATGTCAGCTGCTCCACTGAGAAACTGCGCTGAATGTCAACTGCTCCTCCTTGTACCTGCGCTGAAAGTCAACTAATGAAGGCTACCTGCGCTGGGCGAGATTGGCCAAGTGGCACAGTCATTCTGCAAGGTGTTAACTGCCCAGGAAGCTTCCAAACTGACACTTGGTTCAAGGGATTCGCCCTATGATGAGTAAGAAGGTCTTGATCTCCAAGTGGAAGCAAGATTCTCCAAGTGGACTCAAGAACTGAAGATTAACTAAAGTGGGAGAGGACACTAGTCAGCTTTATGCCAGCCTCAAGCTGACTCATCCTTTCTCCAAATCTCCTATATATAGAGCTCTTCTATGAGGTCTAAGGAGGCTGGAATTTTGTGCAAAGTAAGGAAGTGCTGTTGGTTTACAGTTAGAGCTATTGGGTGATTGCTTTTATAGAGGGGAAGAGGAGATTTCTTGCTGCTGGGGAGGTGCTGCTGGATTGGAGCCATTTATGGTTGTAACCTTCTCAGAACCTTTTTCTTCTATCAATAAAGCTTTGATGTTCTCCTATATACTTGTATTGCAATGATGTATTGTTTTTATCTGTATATTTGATTCATCCTAATCCATGCATCAGTTATGAGTACATGTTTCTTGTAGTTTCCCTCTCTTGTTTTTGCAGGATCTTTGTGTAGCTGGGCCGGCAAGAGAACAAGGAGCTGGGAGCAAGGGACGAAGAGAGAAGACAAGATCGACAAAAGCGAAGGACATCGGTTGGTCAATCTTTTCTTCCTTCTCTGTACTTTCATAAAGGAAAATATCAAAGCTTTACTTTCAGTTGTTGCTAAGGAACTATCACCCTTAGAGTAGGGATAGGGTCATTCCGAGTCGGATACTTTTCCCCACAACAAACTGGCGACTCCGCTGGGGAGCCTAGTATCTTGTTGGTTTATTGTGTTTCTTGCTATTCATCTCATAAACAAAGAGAGCACCAAATCGAACTGCAATTGAGTCCTTCAATTGCAAAGTAGAGGGTAGCTGCTCTGGCTCAGTTTCTGAGCAAGTTTGTGATTTGAAGAGCTGATCCACAAGGACTCTTGTGCTCTTTGTGATAGATTTTCATCCTCTTGATCATCCCTTAGCTTGTACTTGACCTATAGCTTTTTATTTCAGCAAAAACAGTGAATTTTTGAGCTTTTTATGACCCGAAAACCCTTGTAAACGCAACTCTCGTGTCTCAGTGCAGGCTGTCCAAAGGCAGTTTGCATTTCAGCGCAGGTACTCCCTTCGGGAACTGCGCTGAAAGTCAGTTTGACAGACCAGAGCCTGCGCTGGACCAGTCAGCCAGTGTCTTGCTGAGGTTTCCTACTGAGTCTTGGCCCTGTTTTCACTATTGTTTGGCTGCTGATTGCTTGTCATTTGTACTTGCTGTAAACCAACTTTCCTTGACATTATTTCGCCTCAGTTGTGTGATGAAACTGTGATTGTTCTTTCAGTATTTCTTGTTTCAGTTACAGTTTCCCATTGTGAAAAGCAAACCAGTATAGCTGTGGCCTCTTAGATCCTGAACTGTAGAAGTGTCTTTGTGATCTTAAGAGCTAGTTTTATTACTGTTCATGGTTGTTTGAGTTTGTTTGTTTTTCATTTTATGGTTTGAATTCATACATTTTTAGTGTCGAAACAAGTACCTGTAAGGCGTCTTTTGATTTTAGACAAAACTTGTTTGTTTACGCTTTAAATTGAATTCGAAAATTATACGACAGTTTCCTTTTGTCTTACATCAACATTAAGGGAAAAGAAAAGAAATACATGCATCTTGCATTTGCATTTTTTGATAAGTTTGCGTGATTGATCTAGGAGAAAGTGCATTAGTTTGTGCTTTGTGCTCTGTGTGGAAAGATTATGTTTTTCTCTCCCCTCAATAGTTAGGATTTTCAAAGCTAAAAAGATTGTAAAGCTTGCTTATCATTTTAGCTGCATTTAGGAATTTGTACCAATACATCTCGTGGTGATCCTGAAAGATAAACTGTTAAACAAGATCAACTTAAAATATATTGAATGAATCTAAAAACGCTTTGTAACATAACGCTCACAATAGAGGTCTAGGTAGAGACGTGTTCCGGCATCGTTAAACGTAGTGACTGTCGATCTCTACGAAGGTGGGTGATTCCTCCTGAGGGACGATAGCACTAATACGGACTTGTGCTCCCGCGTACCGTCACGTATATTGGGAGACCCCTATAGGCATTTATCCTTTATCCTTAGGAAGCCGTGTCGGCCGCCCTACTGATCGCGATGCAGTGAACATAGCATTCACGAAGATCGACCACCCGTACCGTAAAACGTATTCTGTGGTTTCGCGAAAGGTTTGGCACACCCTCTGCCTAGATCTCCAGAGCAGTTTCTTTTGGCCTTTTTCAAACTCTATAACTGAAAAAGTCCAACCGAGCATTTGTCACTTCGGGCTCGTTAATACATCGAAGGCGACTAGAGTCATCTTTAGCTTTTTCTCGACTCTTAAAACATGAAAAAGCAAAGTTGTGTCTAAAAGCGTCTAATAAAATTCATTCAATATGGAAACATAATTCCCCTTTGTGTATTTTAGTTGATCAAGTAATCCACAACCGTGGAGGAAAGTCAATTAAAACTCCATCGCTCGGGGAGACTCGCGATTCAACCGTCTTTGTCTCCGGAATCGAGAGTAGTACGGACGAAGCGAACTCGCTTGACCAGGTCAAAATCTCCCATTAAAGTTAGAACAACAGTTCCGACAACATCTGAGATTCTGGTCACTCCTAATATTTCTAGAATCCCTGCCTCTATTGAAGAAGTTCAACAGCAACAGAGGGACAGTTGTACTGATCCCAGTCTGAGGACAAGTACTTGCATAACTGAACCAGTTCCATCTGAAACCGGTCCACAGAGTCTTGTTGCTCAAACAACTGTCGCTGTCGAAGCAACCCCTTCTTCGGCACCAGAAATCTTTTACGGACCTGACGGTCTTCCTCTTCCTCCTGGTCTGATTGCAATAGAGGAAATCGTAGAGGACCAGCAAGCAAATACTCCAACTCATTTTGGAGTAGGCGCCACTCTTTTTCCTTCTGCATCAGAAGTTTGTCCATCGCCACTGGAAGTTCCTGTAGAATCGTTAGGCAGTTTATTGGATAGACTTAAAATGTCTGAGCAACCGTCGACATCTAGGACTATGCCAAATGACACAGCGACAGCAGAAGCTCCTACTGTCACTCCAACGATGTTTGCCGGCATACCAGCTGTCCCGACTAGCTCTCATCAGCTAGAAGGAGTCCACCCAGGGACTATTACGACAACTTGGTCTGTTCCAATTTGTTCTTCCGGTATAATACCCGGTAATTCTTATGTTGAAACTAGACAAATTGATCCCTTTGGAAATCAGTCTGGGCCATCCAGTCCTCAAAGGCAATCTATACCCTTGAGTTCCGGATTGTTACCATATGGGGGGCAATATGCCCTTTCACTTCCCCTTCCGGGGGATACCCATATGGCAGTTTTCAACAACATTCAGGTTTGACTGAAGTAACGACGAGTGGTTGGGTACCTATGTTACCCCAACAACCAAGAGTTGTATATTCCATGCAACAGTGTGCACCTATGTCTAGTATCCCGATGACGCCAGCAATTGTAACCGTGTCGCAATTTCAATCGATGCCTGTTGTATGTCAACCCCAAGTTGTAATGCAACAGCCCATTGAACCTGCAACACAACCACAATCGCCAACTGCCGGGACGACACAGACACAAACGGGAACCATAACCCCGCATCTTGGTCCGTCGGTTAGTATCGCACAGCAAAACATGGCTTCGCAACCATGGATGGTGCAATACCAACAACCTCAGTTTCAACAGGTGTACCAGGGATCTGAACAACAGATCTTTGCGAATAGTGAGCAACCCTATATTCAGAACGGGTTAAATCAACCACTTTACAGTGGCCAAGCCCACCAGCCATATCAGTCATATCAACATCAGTTGCATTATGCTGGTATGCAAAGGCCTACTGCTCAGGCGATTCCATCGTATCCTGGGTACGCCTCGCCAAACCTGAATCAGCAGTTGCCATTCGTGGCAACTCTAGAATTACCAGATTTACATCGATTGACGAACGATCCAATCGCCTATGCCCATTGGTGGCCAGCGATTCCTCACAAACTTCCTTCGGATATTCCTAAATTCAATGGAAATCCTGGCGAAGACCCTGTTATCACTGAAAATGCTGTTGTCAAAAATTTTTAGCCTAGCTTAAGGATCGGGTGTTTTCGCAGCGCCTGAATTTTTTTTAGCAGTTTCGCAGCGCCATATGTTTTAGTGATTTCACTGACCTTGCAATGGCTGCGCTACGAAATCGAGAAGTGACAGAGACCTCTCTATGAACCAGGCAAAATCTATCAGGTGGAATGTGTTTGCCGGGGCTGCGAAGTTTAATCCACAGGGGTTTTCCAAATGGATCTATCAATGCTATTATGGTCTTTGTGTTGAAAAACAAGCCACTAGAATTGGTTAATGGGAAATGGCGTTGCACTTTGAATAGGATTTCCTACCAAGCTCCTGCAACTCTACTAAAGCTTGCTGATCATTTTAATTTAACCGGAGATTTCAAACTTGATTTCCCAGACAGACAAATGAATAAGACATCAAAGCTTGACATGTTAATAATTAATGGCACTTATAAAGGATTCATGGAAATCATGCTACAGAATAATGATATAACTGTGCAAAGTTATTACATGGATGGTTATGCCTTTTTCGTTCTCAGGATGGACTATGGGGATTGGATCAAAGACAGCTGAGGAACATGAAATAAATGGGATGGAGTTGCTCGTGCCACAGCACAGGTTTTCCCCAATGCCTGGACAACAATTCTAGTATCTCTAGATAATGTTGGCATGTGGAATCTTCGAGTTTAAAATCTAGATACCTGCTATCTGGGTCAGTAAACATATGTAAGGGTTGTGAATTCAGAGATAAAACAACGAAGCTGTGTTGCCTTTGCCTAGCAATGCCCTTTACTGTGGCGCCCTCTTACGTATACAGAAACCACAATCTCATACAAATGATTAAAAAGTCGGTGTCTTCTATCAATGTTGGCATGGTTATATTGCTTGGCTTCTCAAGCTGTGTGGAGAACATATCACCAAATAAATTCAACCAAGCTGTGACAATGCTACACCTTTGGACGCTGTCATCATGACATATGTCTCAAATGTGGAGGCTTTCAATCATTCAGTGACTGCTGTATAGTGGTATCCCGAGGGAAAAATATAGTTGATGGGAAATACCAACAATTCCTCACTCTGCAAACGCAATTCAAGTAACTCAAAGCATTATATATCTATCTGCAATGACTCAGCAAGTTTGGCATGAAACTAAGTGGACCAGCGTTGGCTATTTCTTCTTTGCCTCAATCCTTTGGTGAAATGTCGGTCTCTGAAGTGGGCATGGAGAATGCGCATTAACTGTTTGACAATATCAGCATAAGACTTTTCTTTTATGCAATGCATTGATTCAATGCCAAATGTCAAATGGTTTTTATAAGAACTTGATTGCCACAAGGCCGCCCTGATTAGTGACACGGGATGAAGATGTGGCACAAGGGTTTTGAGGAATGACGGCCTGAGCATAAACCGCAAACACAAGATGATGAACAAGTTGGCGCACAGCTGATAGGGAAAACTTCTGAAAAGCGTGTCAGAGAATCAGAGTTGCATGGAAATACTTCAGAGAGGAGATATAAAGCTGGAAATTTGAAATGTGGATAAGAAACCGGCTACACCAAGTCTCTCAAGGCGATGAATTGTGATATATGCTGCATCGAATTTAGTTTTTTGCCGTGAATGCTTTTGTATTCTTTGTGGGAAAGCTACTGATCAGAGTGTGGCATACTACTGTAATATCAGATGCGAGGGAAAGCTGAATGAAGAATTTGTTTGTGGGCATGTTGTTCACCTAGAATGTGCTCTAGTTTGTCATATGGCAGGCGTAGAGCCAAGCATTGGTTTAGATGTGGAGTATCATTGTATGCGCTGTGACAAAAAGGCGAACTAGATGATGTTTGTTTCCAGCATACTTCATGCATCTGAATCCCTGGAAATACGATCTGATGTTGAGAAGAATTTATATCTTGCTTTACGTATTATACAGGGTACAAGGCAGATTGTGGAAGAAGCCTGCATAATAATATGGAATCATCTCTAAAAGAAGCTTCGTATTGGAACGGATCTGGCAATTCTGATGGCATAAATTTGGTCACTCAAAGAAGATCTCACATCAGTGATATACAGAGTGTTATTTTGAATCTCAGAATCCTTGTTTTTGGCCAATTTAAAGATCTGGTTACTTGCGCAAATGATTTAGTGTTAATTATGGTCATTTTTAATTGCTCACACTCCAGTTGCATATCAAGTTCTAGAGTATTTGAAACGTGTTTGGTTCCGGCATTCGGTTACAGCGTTAACACTATTCGAGCCTACCCTCAGTTTGATTGTAGTTCTGTCAAGGGATTTGCGTAAGGAGTTCATGCTTTTACCAAAGAGAGTGAGGGAACCTGGGATAGTGTTTTGGGAGGTGCTGTTGAAAAGGCACCAATTTATCAGTTCCAAACACAGATGTGTTTCTATCAAAGCCATTAGAGTCTGTTTTGTTTTAGAGGTCCATCATATTGCTTATGGAGTTAGACATGCTGTTATTGTTACAGAGTTTATATTTGAGAAATTTCCTATTGAGGATGGCATAGTGGAGGGGCTTGCAGATTCTACATCAAAGTTTAGGTCATTTGAGCACCAGCACTTAAAGGAACACTGTGATATATGTCAAAATGAGCAGAATGGATGTCTGGAAAACACACAGGATGCAATGTTAGGTCTCGACTAATGAATTTTCTGTTGGTCCACTAGATTCGGGCACATGGAATAATGGCCAGCGCATCATGGACGTGGAAACCTGGTAATTAAAGGATAAAAATCCACTTCTTTGGATTTGAATCTTTGAGGCAAACCAAAGACCGGTAATCATGAACAGTTTCCTATATTTCAGGGTGTGGGAGAACATGTATATTAAAGACCAACAAGCAATTACAAACACCTGTCACAGCCAAACTTAAAGAAGCCATGTGTTAGAGGATGAACCTGTTCTCTCATTTTCCTCGCAGGAGCACCAGCTTGATTGTAATAAATGCTTTTTCAGCATGATGAAGAATTAGAGTTGTAATTGTTTTAGGATTCCAGTGTTAATTATTTTAGGATTATAGCGCTGTCAATTAGTAATAAATGACTTTTATTAGTTAGTTTAAAGGGGAATAGGTGGCGTTAGAAAAGGGCTCCGAGCTCTCCTCATGCTGGAGGTGGCAGCTCTGAGTAGTTAGAGAAATAGGTGTCTATATAGAGGTGAAGAGGAGAATGAAAAGGGGGTTGGACTTTTTATACAAAACAGAGTTTTTTTGAGTCTATGGAAAGACTGTTACAGTAATAGAAAAACAGGTTGTTTCTTCTCAAGATTCTCAATGAATCACTTTGTTCAAATGTGATGATGGTTTAGTTTCTTAATGTTCTTTTTACAGCCTTGTTATAGCACAATCCCTCAGAATTCATATTATATGCTCTGACTTCCTGTGTGCTTGGCAAGCTGTGGGTTTTGGTGAAGCATGTTTGAACATCACTCAGAATTCATTTGTAATGCTCTGACTTCCTGTATGTTTAGCAAGCTTTGGTTTAGGTAAAATGTGTTTGAACATCTGATGATGCAAAGAGCCTTGACTTCCATGAGATGACTGTGATTTTGTTTATTAAATGTGAGAGACTCCATAGCCCAATGAAGACCAATTTGGTGTGTGTCCAACCAGCTTTATTTTCATAAGTGTGTGAAGAGTTAGCCCTCTGTTGTTGTGATTAATTCTCTATCAAAAGCCTGTGAGAGAGCCCTCTCTGATTAGGAAGGCTAATTCCTAGTCTAAAGTATGGTCTGAAACAGTTACATGAAACCTTGCTTGGTTGCAGCCCCTAGTACTGGTTTTGTGATAACAGACCCGTCGAATCATGTGATGACATTCCATCTGTGGTGTTCGTCGAATACCTTGAATGATGATTCGATAAGGCTTCGCCTTTTCCAGAGGACATTGACTGGTCCGGCGGCTAAATGGTATATTGAATTACCTAGAGCCTCTTTCGACAATTTTAGTTCCCTAGCCACGACTTTCTTAACACACTTTCAGTTACCTATAAGGTACGAAACTGGAACAGAAATCTTAACCAATTTCAAGCAGACAACAGCCACACATATATCGGATCATATACATGAGTGGCGTCGTCGTCGCAGAATGGTAAAGACTTATGTTCCAGATCAGCTATTAGCTGAGTGGTTCATAAAGTCGCTTCTTCCGGCTATAACAGAAGATGTGGCTAAGGGAGGCATCGTAACAGAGGAGCAGGTTATTGCTCGTGCTCAATATCTGGACTTAGTATATACTCAGTCGGGCACGCTCTATGATAAAATACCTGACGCCCCCAGACCGGAATTTTCAATCCCTCCTCCTCCCGGATCGAATAGTGACTCTCATGCCGGTGATGGCGTGATTGGAACTGCAAATGCTAAGACGACAAGGGATTCGAATAAGAAAGCCCGTAAGACTTCAAATCAAAAAGCAAATCAAGAGATTCTTGCTTCGGAGGTAAATGCTGTATCTACGGATAAAGGCAAAAACTCCAATCAACCAGGAAGCAAGAAGAAACAAAACAAAGGGAAGAAGAAGAAACAGGGTGAGTAATCCCCTCAGAAAACTTCTTCAGGATCTCCCGGAAAGAGGAAACCACCCCCGTCAGGGTGTCAGATATGTGAAGAGGATCATTGGACGAAAGATTGTCCATTCAAAGCTAAGCTTAAAAAATTCGTAAAGAATTTGCAAACCCCAGCTGTGTTAAATGATCCGTTTCCAAATCCATGTCAAAATCTGGTTGATAGTAGGGATGCTTCTAGATGCGAAGTACTAATGTTGTCGACCTCTAAGCAACAAGACAATGCTTTGATTTCGACAAGAAGAAAAGATTGTGGGGATCCGCAGTCATCGAACAGCAAAGGAAAAGATCAACCAAGCAGTTCGACGACAACTTCGGCAGAAGTTGTGCAACCTCGCATCATGGGAAGCATTCCAATAATCCATGGGAACAATTGTTCTCTCCAAAATATCGGATTCATCTTCCTAAAGAACCCTCCATTGATGGGTACTTTCGCCTTACCGCCTCCAAGTAATCTGGCAGAAATGGCTACAGTGGAGTATGAAACTTTCTGTTTCTAATGGATCTAAAGTTTCGAGGATAGTTCCTATCTCAGGTCAACCTCGTTAAAAAATGAAATAAGGATAGTTCTTTACCGTGTCAACCTTGTTAAAAAATGAAATGACCCTATAAAGACTAGGGGGCATGTGCCTCGGTTGCATTATTATGCTGGGGGCATATCGAGCAGTTTTAGCACATAGTTCATGCTCGTTAAAAAATAAACGCAAGATTCGAGCAGTTTTAGCGTATATCATGCTCGTTAAAAAATAAACATAAGTTTATGAGCAGGCTTTCCTTTAGAGTTCAAGCTCATTCAGAAAAAATGAACCGGTAAATACCCTTTTGAGATCGTAAATTCGTCAGCCATAAAAGCCTTGGTCGTGTTTGTGCACCGTCACCTCCACCGTCATTTGGCCGATCATTCACTTCCATTTGTGTGTTTACTCATTTTGAGGAACATCTGCGAAGAGTGATTTCACCTAGCCATCCTTGTGACACTGCCGTGATTGGAAATTCCAACTTGTACCTGGAATCAGTTGCTATCCCTGTTCATCACTCGTTCCTCAAAAGACGAGTCCTCTTTGAGCTCTTTTCAGACTCGTAAAATATGAAAAGTTTGCCGAGCATAAAGGCCGATCACCTCCACCGTCATTTGGCCGATCATTCACTTCCATTTGTGTGTTTACCCATTTTGAGGAACATCTGCGAAGAGTGATTTCACCTAGCCATCCTTGTGACACTGCCGTGATTGGAAATTCCAACTTGTACCTGGAATCAGTTGCTATCCCTGTTCATCACTCGTTCCTCAAAAGACGAGTCCTCTTTGAGCTCTTTTCAGACTCGTAAAATATGAAAAGTTTGCCGAGTTTTGGCCTTATAGCTCGTTAAAAGGACCGGAAGAGCTATCCCTCATTTAGAATTTGATCTTTTTTGGACCTGAGGGATTATTACACAAAAAGATCGAGCGCTTGTCTTGTTCGGCTCGTTAAAAGTACCGAACACCCATCCCTTCTGTATTGTTTTATACTTTTTCGGACTTAAGGGATTAGATGACAAAAAAGGAATTATGGAGTTAACTTTCTGTACCTTTTCAGACTCTCTAAAAATGAAAAGGACCGAGTTTTCCTTGTCGTTAGACTCGTTAAAATGATTAAATAGCGACAAACTTGTCTTTAGACGAGAACGAGTTTCCCTATCGCTAAGCTCGTTAAATCATAGCGATGGGCTTGCCCGAAGGGCAGGTTATAGAACAAGCATATGTTATCCTCCTCAAGCTTGACAAAAATAAAGAGGTACTGGTCAGAAATGACTGGGGAAAAATTGGGAGAACATCGAAGCTTAATGGTAGCAAGTCGCTCTTGAACATGACACTTTTCTTCCGTACCACATCGAGTTGGGTTGTTTCATTCACCGGTCTCATCACCATGGTCTTCGCCAAACCATCCACATTTTGGGGTAATGCTACCGATCCATCGCATCAGTGTCGTTATATGTTCAAGAGAGGTCATTCTGAAAGTGTCAACCGTGTCCCATCCACTGCCATACATTATCCTTCATCCATTCATGATCGCCACCCTGAATCATATATCACAGTTTGTTTTCACCTCCACTAAAATCATTAGCTCCGTTCCGTGTCATTGATGTGGGATTCATTAAGGCCCTCCTTTGACGGATCACTTCTTGTCGACTTCAGCTCATTATCCAAGAAGTTGATCTAGGAACAACCCCATCAGTACTTTGAAGCTTGCATGCCTCAAAGGCAAGTTTCTCACTTCCGGCGACAGGTATACATCAATGACCTTCGACCAGAAGATTTTGCGTGGCGTTCGACGCCAAGTCCTTTATTCACGCCACGTGAATTGTACTGCAGTACCTTGAGGGTCATTATCATTATCGGTGATTCCTCTCGCGCTTGTTAACGGTTTTCATCATTGACCGGTAATCAAGCGATGTCTTTCCATGTTTGACTTCAGCGAAATTCTCACATGGATCGACTTGTACTTAGAGTGAAGATCGAACGAGTTTGAAGACCCCGGATCTAGTTTCATCCATCCGGGCTGCGATACATATTCAGGAAATATAAAAGCATTTGTCATGTACATCATTGCAGCAGATGATCATCCTACTCAAAGGATGATAATTTCAGCAGAGAATTATCAGTCTACCATCAGACGATCGTCTGTTCTATGTACCAAAATGTATTTATAAAGCTGAGCATGGGAATGCCCGCCTCAGCTAGATCATGAAAACAGAATGAAAAAATAATGTATTGTATTGTATTGTATTACAGGGCACCTCTCAGCACTTGAATGAACTTCGGACCCTCTGGATAAAGCATTTCACCCGATAAACGGCCTCATACTTTAGGGGGCAACTGTTATAGACATTTTTGTGCCTCGCAGCATGGAGCATGAAATGTCAATAATTACAGGGATCCTCAGTCCCTAAACATGTTGTTCTTACCCCTAGAAGAACAAGGTCAGCAAACCACAGCACTTTCTATCAGTTCTCCACCTGAAAACACTCAAAAACAGGCTATTTTTGGATCATGTCAGCTGCTCCACTGAGCAACTGCGCTGAATGTCAACTGCTCCTCCTTGTACCTGCGCTGAAAGTCAACTAATGAAGGCTACCTGCGCTGGGCGAGATTGGCCAAGTGGCACAGTCATTCTGCAAGGTGTTAACTGCCCAGGAAGCTTCCAAACTGACACTTGGTTCAAGGGATTCGCCCTATGATGAGTAAGAAGGTCTTGATCTCCAAGTGGAAGCAAGATTCTCCAAGTGGACTCAAGAACTGAAGATTAACTAAAGTGGGAGAGGACACTAGTCAGCTTTATGCCAGCCTCAAGCTGACTCATCCTTTCTCCAAATCTCCTATATATAGAGCTCTTCTATGAGGTCTAAGGAGGCTGGAATTTTGTGCAAAGTAAGGAAGTGCTGTTGGTTTACAGTTAGAGCTATTGGGTGATTGCTTTTATAGAGGGGAAGAGGAGATTTCTTGCTGCTGGGGAGGTGCTGCTGGATTGGAGCCATTTATGGTTGTAACCTTCTCAGAACCTTTTTCTTCTATCAATAAAGCTTTGATGTTCTCCTATATACTTGTATTGCAATGATGTATTGTTTTTATCTGTATATTTGATTCATCCTAATCCATGCATCAGTTATGAGTACATGTTTCTTGTAGTTTCCCTCTCTTGTTTTTGCAGGATCTTTGTGTAGCTGGGCCGGCAAGAGAACAAGGAGCTGGGAGCAAGGGACGAAGAGAGAAGACAAGATCGACAAAAGCGAAGGACATCGGTTGGTCAATCTTTTCTTCCTTCTCTGTACTTTCATAAAGGAAAATATCAAAGCTTTACTTTCAGTTGTTGCTAAGGAACTATCACCCTTAGAGTAGGGATAGGGTCATTCCGAGTCGGATACTTTTCCCCACAACACTTATGCATATGTTTATTAGGAGTTGGAGTAATTTACAATTAAGTGTCTAGTAACTATTTATTAGGCATTTAGTTGTTTATATCTACTTTAACAAGGATTATATATTGTGAACTATTTCCCTGGTCTATTTTCTTTATCTCATTTCAATTCCAACATGCTTCTTTTCCCATTCTTTTAGCTTGTTCTTGATTGAGAGAAAGACTACTCTTTTTTCAATCGATATAGGCCTAGGATAAATTCATTTTTCAATCGAGATAGGTCAACGATAACTGCATTTTAGGTTAAGTTTTTCATTTTAAATTTATTTTATGCATCTTAGAAGTCCTCTCCTCAAAGAGGTAGTCTTTAGAGTGGTTTGGTTGAGCCACAAAGTCATCTTAAGGATCATTCTCTTGCCTGATCAGCAAGGAGAATCGATATGATGTCTCTTCTCTATTGGTAGATGAAGGTCATATTTTAAGCCACTAGAGATATATAGAAGGTAAATGGACCTAATCTAACCAGTTGGAACCACTACTTCCATGGAAAAGGAGATGTTTTAAGTTCCCGACTAGGTGGTATCCCTTAGAATGTTGAAGGGTCATTTTTCTTGATCAACATTTCATTGATTTTTTCACTATAGTAGACAATTGGTCTTCGCTCTTAACTTAGAACATCTCCTTTTGTAGTTCCACTAGAATCATTCTCAACCTGGAACAACTTGTTGAAATCTGGCAATGCTAGAATAGGTTGTTCTGTTATCTTTTTCTTTAATAATTTTAAACTTTTATTAGTTGTTGTCCAATGGAATGGTTGATTTATTTCTTTAATGGTTTCTATAATTGGAGCTCATATACCACTAAAATTTTTGATAAATTTTCTATAAAAACTTGTCAATCCATGAAAACTTCTTACATTTGAAATGCTTCTTGGGGTTGGCCAATTGATTATGGCTTTCAAATTCTCCTTCTCCATCTTTAAGCCTTTCTTTGAAATCACAAAACACAAGTACAATTATTTTTTTTCATGAATCTACACTTCTTTAAATTGATTAACATTTTTTCTTGTTGTAACTTCTTCAAAACCATCTTAAGATTTCTTAAGTGCTCTTCTTTTAACTGACTATAAATTAAAATATCATCAAGATAAACTATGACAAATTTTCTAATGAATTATTTTCAGACATCATTCATTAACCTCATAAAGGTACTAGGAGCATTGGGAAGTCTGAAGGGAATTACCAACCATTCAAATAGGTTGTTATTAGTTTTAAATGTATTTTATATTTGTCACCTTCTTTGATTCTGATTTGAGGATATCCACTTTTTAAATCTATTTTAGAGAAATATGCAACACCACTTAAACAATCTATAAGATCATCAATATGAGGCAATGGAAACTTGTACCTGATTGTGATTTTGTTAATTGCTCGAGAATCTGTACACATTCTCCATCTGCCATCCTTCTTTGGAGTTAACATTGTTGGAACGATACATGGACTTAAGCCTTGTTGAATGAGACCCTTATCCAACAATTCTTGCACTTGATTTCTAATCTCTTCATTCTCCCTTGGATTCATTCTGTAGGCTGCTTTGTTTGGAAGGCTGGCACCTAGAATGAGATCAATATGATGGTTGATACTTCTAATGGGAGGCAACTTATCAGGCAAGTCATCCACTACAATATCAATGAATTCATTCAACATATTTTTAATTTCTTCTGGAAGGTCATTCATATTTGTGCTTATGATGACTACCTTTGGCTTATGTTGTAGCAGCTACAACCACCCTCCAAAATTTTGCCTTAGCCTCATTTTGGAGCCTCCCTTCCAAGCTTCACATCAGCTTGCCTTGCTTCATCAAGTTCACAAACTTCAGTGTCTTTCTTGCATGAAGGCAGCCTGTCGATCACAGCTTGATCCATTCCCCTCACAGTTTGTTCATCCGAACTTGGTCCAGCTACAGGCTGAGCAAATTCCCCTTGAAAATTGTGCATTTCTGGAGGGAAACCAGCCTTCCCTCAAGAAATTGCGCAATCCTCTCTGGCAGCCTACTGGGCTCCAGGATTTGCACAAATTTCCCTAGCAAGGCTTCTCAGCCCAAATTTGCACAAATCTGGGCAGCAATCAGTTGCTCTACCCAAAAATTATGCAAATCTCTTGGGCAGCCAGCCTAGCTCCCAGCCAGAAATGCACATTTTTCTCCAGTAGTCGAACAGTCTCTTGCATGTGTAGCTGAGTTCATCGGTTCCCTCCAGGACTAAGCAAAACAGACTTGCATGCATGGCTTGCTTCTCCCAAGGGAGCATGAAAAGGCATCCCTTGTTTTAGGGATCTATTTTAGCAGTTAGAGGTTAGATGAAAAGAGAAATTCCAGAACCTCCCACCAAGTGTCACTTCCCCTAGATTCATGGCATGTGCGTCACAACCTCGATGTTATCAAAACTCATCAACCAGATGATGCAGATCTCATTCCACACATTAACCTTGTAGCTCTAACATCCCACATGACATCTAGGAGCAGTCAGCACATTCATCTTAGTTGTTTTGGGGTAAGCCCACTTCCCATGTGTTGTGCTGCATTTCTGTCTCTTTTTGTGTTTTCGCTTGTGGGAGTATTGTTTTCTTGATTTCTTTGAACGCTTGTTGTCTTTTACATATATACTAGCTTTTCCTAGCTCTGTTTCGGTCATCATTCTTATCTCACTATTGTGGCATGCATGAAACTGTTTTTCACGAACATTCGCCCAATCAACGAACTACCTCACCCACATGCATGTTGATCTATTTGTTGAAGCTTTCATTCATGTTTTGAATGCACTGTCAATCACTTCTACTATCACTTAGTGTCAGCATGCATTTACTATCTTAGTTGTTTTTAGTTTCCCGTCAATGATTCAGGCCAACCTTGGCTTGGCCTCTACCTTCACCAAGGTTGCATTGCGCAAACTCGAGAGGGGAGGCTCACCTTCCTCTCCAGATTTTCACATTCTTGACTAGCACTAGCCTCCTAGACTATTTTTCACATTTCTAGAGGACAGTGGCTGCTTGGCCCAAGAAATTGCGCAAGTTTTTCCCTAGGTCAACAGCCAGACTGGATTGTGAATTGCGAAATTCCAGCAATCAGCCAGTCTCCCATTAGCCTAGACTGTGCCTTGAGCAGTCTTGGCAGTCGGTCTCTCGACCTCCTGGTCGAAATTACGCAACCTTTATGATAATTCACCCATGTATGTTGTAGGTCAGTTCTCATGTTCATTTTGGTTTTCGACTGACAGATTGCTTGCTATGAGTGTTTCCATGTCTACAAGTATCACAGGTGTTCATCTTCCTCTTAGTTGTATAGGTCTAATGGTTTCCAAGAGAGCGGAGACGAAGAAACTATTCAAAGCATGCTTGGGGATGCAGTTGATCAAGTGTCTATGAGCTTTCCTACTCACGAAGACATCAAGTTGTTCGTAGACAAGGACATCAAGCAGCATCATGAACAGTAGCTGAAGGTAGCATACCGAATGCAGAGAATGCAAGAGGAAGGTTGTTGACTACACAAAGGTGGAACAAAGTTGAAAGATAAAGCAAATCCACCGATAATTAAAGCAACTTTGGAGACTTAGGCTATGAGGTGACGGTGCAACATGAAGATCGCGAGAAGGCAAAAGATATAACAAAGAAGGAGTTGCATGTGCTAAAGCAGCAACTCATGAAGAACATGAAGCTGCATAGAAAAATGAATGAGTTGCAATAGGAACAAGAACAGTAGTAGGTGCAACATGCACTCACAGATGAAACTGCACCCGTACAAGTTAAGAATCCATTCCAGGAGCTGACATAAAGAAGACATGGTGAGAAGTGTTGTTGATCACATGCAATGGATTCAGTAGCATGCATGTCATTGAGTGTGCACATGCAATCCAACCTATTCAACACACTCACCAAGGCGAAGACAAGAAGCAAGTTCAGCTGGTGTTAAACATGTACTTCAAAATGTTGATGTGCATGATAACCTACACACAATTGAAGATTAGCATGACATTATGCATCAGTATGTTTTCGGTTCAACCGTACCCAAGAAGACCATGTGCATGTTAGCAGATGAGTTAAATGAAGGGGCCGAACCAATGCACCAGTTGCAACAGAGGCAAGAGTTCGCTTCATCAATATGTCACCATGAGGTGAATGCACACCATCACGGACGACCAAGATTTGCATCATCTCACCACCTTCACCATCATAAGCATATCAAAGAGTTGGTCTCATCACAGTGGACCGAGTGTCGGTAATGTCTTGCAAGGCTTGCTCAAGCCATGTTGTCTCACATGAGTACATGTGCATTGTAATGTTGAGTCATGTCAAGTGTAGGTCAAGTGTCAACGATTGTATGTAACAGTTGTAGAGTAGGTGAAGAGTCATGAGGGTAGTTGAACTGTCACAAAGGGGAATGTCAAGAATCACCCCACCCTTTTCTATAAATAGTCCCTCATAACTCATTATAGGGGCTTTTGGTCAGCCAGGCTTCTGATAAGACTATCTCGGAAACAGCTTGGACAGTATTGTAACGCGCCTTTGCTTCTCCACTGCATGGAGCTAGTTCATCTCTTTGGAGGAGCAAGCGAATGTGGCTGTAACGTTCTGCTATTGGGGTTAGCAGGTTTACATGGATGTATTGTATGATTGTGACTTACACTTCTTTATATAATAAGAGCCAACACATTTTCATGCATATGTTGTTATTGTAGTTAGACTGCTCCGGTTGCCTTAATGATATATGTTTTTTAACTTATGTACTTGTGTATGAACTGATTTGTATGCAAATATATGGATCTTGTTGTTAATGTGTTGAATATGCTGTTAATGTTGTCACCGTCCATATTGACTGCTCTGTCAGACATCAAACAAACCTTTCACATGAACCTTGTTGTAACAACCATCACACTCATCTTGGACTAATCCGTGAGTGTTGTACGTATTATCTTACCTTGTATGATGTGATTGTCCATCCGAGTGGACTGCTCTTTCGGAAGTTGTGCATGTCCTTTTGTGTTGTGCGTTCCTAACCGAGTTGGGACTGATCCCCTTCAACCTGGAACTCACCTTCACCGTCATCTCCCTTCGAAGTGTTAGAGCCTCTCATACACCTTCCTTGACTCACTGCATCATTCACACCCTTTCTATTTGCAGAGTTATCTTACTTCCCTTTGTGCAACATCGTGGTCAAAGAATTACCTTACGACCCACTATTGGGACTCCTACACCAAATGGTCTGAGGTCTGATTGGGACTTCTTACCAGGGAGATCCCCTTGACATGTTTGCGGGTCCAACACCATCAACATTTCTAGCACTAGAAGGAGGGCCTAATGACAAGTTGTGTCCTCTCATCCAGTTTTGAACCTTTGCATATCTTTCATGGAGTCTTGCACTCTTCTTCCCCCGAGGTGTTTTTGAATCATGAAGATGTCTCCATCTCAGGGAAGATTTTCAATCTCTTTTCCACTTTCATGTATGATGGTGAAGACAAAGTGGCTTGGCCTGAGCACTTACATAACTTTCTTTCCATGATTCATGAGGAAGATGAGTTTTCCGACAAACAAGCTAGTTTGCTTCTTGCATTCACACTTCGTGAATCTCCATTTCGTTGGGTGCTCAGCCTACCAACTGACACCATGCACTCATTTTAGCACTTTTGTGATCTTACTGAAGACACATTCTATCATTTTGATTCAGACGATCTTGATTGAAAACTGTTACAACAACGGAGGGCTCTGCATGAATCAGTTATTGATTTTGGCAGCGCTTCCGTGACTTGCAGTTTCAAGCTCTTAGGAGCTAGATGAAATTTGCTTATCTCTGGGACCAATTTGAGTATTGCCTTAAGAAATATGCCCGTCCCAAGAGAAAGTTTTAGATCAAGCCTCGCTCAACATTCTTCATTGATGGAGCTGTGCAATCTCATGTGGAAGCGGGCGTTGTCTTAACTGATTGCCTGCCTCCCTTTCATTCCATAACTCCACCATTGCACAGTGATGCTAAGGATCATGCTTGTACACCTATTCAACCTTCACACTCTCCCAACATCACTCCAGTCAATTTTCGCACAGGTTTGGTTGTGGGTCCTTCGAGTTATCACAGACTTTCTTTTCTATGACCTCTATCTTCGCACCCGGGTGTTTCTCCAGATGATGTTGTCTTGTGTTCATCCATTCCAGACTCTTCACTTGTTGTGAATGAGGAATAACCCACTAACGGAGTTCATGTTGCACAACAAACATGCGATGTCATTCATGAAGAGTACGAGTGGGAGCTTGAGCATCAACACTCGGTGAGGGATGACTCCCTTCCGTCCAAGCCCACTCCATTCTTTCCTAACATCATTGGTGAACCTTCCATCCATGATTTTGCATGTGTGTCTTCATCCACGAATGCACTCATTGTTGATCTTTTGTAGGACACATTGTATGTTATCCCATCATCTAACAATGGAGAGGACCAATAATTCATTGAAAATCCACTTGATCTTTCACCTACTCTTTCTAGAAACATAGAAGGTGAACATCCTTCATTCTCATCTAGCCCTCTATGTGATTCATCAAATCATGAGGATGCCAACCAACATCCTGAATTTTCTGATCTTATTTGTCATGGTCTCTTCACCTCATCATCGATCATGATGTTGATTCACTCGTTGTTAATCCGTCTAAGCCACTAGTCTACAAAGATCCATCTGTCAATGAAGTCAAAACCCCACAGACCGTCGAGGCACTTCATCCCAAGCTGATGGTTATATCAGGCCCTCGCTGTCCTGAGGTTGGTTTCACTTCCGATCAGGAAATTGTTCAAACACTTAAGGCTCCTCACTACTCATCTATATGCACTAAAGATCAATCTAACACTCAGATTTTACTTCCTCCACTTGAACTACACGATCCCATTTCTCACGCTTTGGAGGAGTCTTAAGTTGCAAGCACTCATGCGAGACGCAAGTTATTCTTGTTTCTTTCGTTTTCTTGCATGTCACAGTCAAGAGTGTGCTTGTGCTTCAAAGTTGCACGCAGTGTCACACAACACCATAATAAGTCCACGGGTTGCTCGTCATGCACATGCACTCACTTATCATTAGGGGAGTTTTGAGGTCTAAAATGGGCCTCTTATGGAAATTATAAAATAATAGTGGAAATAATAAAATAATATTTTATTAATCAGCAAATTTTAGAGGGAAAAAGAAAAAACTATTTTTTCAACTCATATTTTCAACTTATCTCCCTATTGGTTTACTCAAATTTCGAGCGGTAATACTTTTTGGATACATAATTTGATTCCGCATCCAAGGAATACCCATGTTGCATACTTTCGATGGACCCTGCTACACAAAAAAAGGGAAGTACATGAAAAACGTAATTGCAATCACGTTTTTTCATGTATTTCTCATTTTTCAAGTAGAAGGGTCAATCAAAAGTATGCAACATGGGTACTCCTTGGATGAGGAATCAAATTTTGCATCCAATGAGTACTCCTGCTCAAAATTTGAGTAAAACGTTGAGTTAAGTTTAAAATACGAGTTGAAAAATTAGTTTTATTATTTTATTATTTTTTATTATTTTTACTTTTCTACTCCAAAAATGGTGAATCATCCCCCATGGTTAACATCATCATCTTGAATCCTATTGGTTCTTATAAAGTTTATTTTGGTTGTTCATTTTTCTTAGGAGGCCCATTTTAGACCTCAAAAATCTCCTAATGGTCCTGTGGGCACTTTGAAACATGAAGTGCGATTGTCTTCATTGTTATATATTTCTTGCTTGCTAGTCTGCACAACTGGGTTGCTCGCGGACCAAGCCTTCACCAACATGGGTCTACCAATGCACCGGTGGCTGCATTGGAAGTATCACTTCATGTGATCAGGCCCATGCATCATTAGTGTAGGAGTAGGAGTAGTGTTTGCTTTCAGTTGTTTTCTTGCATGCTTGTTTGCTTATATGATGTGTTCGCTGTTTTGTTTGCTTGCTTGTTTTCTTACTTCCTTTTCTTCCATTTTTTCTTCTACTCTTGCTTTGCTTTGTTGTTTGTTAGTTCGCTTGTTTCGTTCATAAGTTAGTTTACATGAAACCATGTGTGACACATGAAACAAGCTGGGTAAAGTGCAAAAGGGCTTGTACAACTATCACTACTTGGTTATCTATCATCTTGCCTCTATATGATGAGCTTGTTACTTTTAGTCCATGATACGTCGAAGGAAAATACGTATTTTTCGAAGTGATCCTTGGTGAAAACACAACGCTTGCGCACTAACTAGTGTCACCTTCTCTAGTCGATTGTTTTTGGGTTAACCCTTGTCAGCTCAGTCAAGTAGAGTAAGGTGAGGGGGGAAACCTTAACAGGCATGTCAGAGATACAATAAACTACTTCTCTATTGAAACAACCTCTTATGTTCTCAATAATTCGAGATCCCTCTTCCGCCTCTGAAATGAATGAGTGCTATGCACAGTGGAAAATGGAAAAAATCAAAAGTCAAAAATTCAAAATTCAAAATGAATAAAGCAAAAGAGGAGAAAGGCTTCCTACGCAGGGAGGTGATGCATGTAACTCCTTAGGGGTACTGACCAGGCTTGCTGGTAGTGGAGCCATGCTTTTGTTCCTATGTGACTCCACTAGGGTACTGTCGAGGCTTGCTAGCAGTGAAGCAATACCAAAGATGAAACTAAGACTCTGATGACTATACTGCTTGTGCACCTATATACCCCTCAACCCCAATTGAAACAACTATGTTTCCTTGGCTTGGAATGTGTTCCAATTGACCAAGGGTTTGGCAGATGCTACATCTTTCAATCAAGTTAATGTGAAACCAAGATGAGCTGAGAACTGAACAATAATTCTGGAAGTGTTAGGCTTTCTTTTCACGAACAAGGTCCATTGAGAGAGCTAGAATTCTACCAGTTTATCACCAAGTGTTGTAGCAGCTATAACCACCCTCCAAAATTTTGCCTTAGCCTCGTTTTAGAACCTCCCTTCCAACCTTCACAGCAACTTGCCTTGCTTCGTCAAGTTCACAAGCTTCAGTGTCTTTCTTGCACGAAGGCAACCTGTCGGTCACAGCTTGATCCATTCCTCTCACATGTTGTTCACCCGGAATTGGTCCAGCTACAAGCTTAGTAGCCTCCCCTTGAAAATTGCACATTTCTGGAGGGAAACCAACCTTCCCTCAAGAAATTGTGCAATCCTCTCTGGCAGCGTATTGGGCTCCAGGATTGTGCAATCTTCCCTGCCAACACTCCCAGCAAGGTTTGTGCAAATTTCCCCAGCAAGGCTGCTCAACCCAGAATTTGTGCAAATATGGGTAGCAGTCAGCTGCTATGCCCAGAAATTGTGCAAATCTCTTGGGCATCCAGCCCAACTCCCAACCAGAAATGCGCATTTTTCTCCAACCGTCGAGCAGTCTCTTGCATGTGTAGTTGAGTTGACTGGTTCCCTCCGGTACTAATCAAAATAGACTTGCATGTGGTGATTAAAAAAAATTAAGTTCTGTGTTGGTAAGTAGTGTTGGCGTTGGATAAATTGTGTGCATTTATTAATTCGATGAAACCAATTGGTGCATTGAATACTTACCGTAATTTACATTGAAGAAAAGTGATTATGTTCCATGAGAGAGCATGAGTGGATATTTTTTATAAATTAATTAATATGAAAGTTGAAGGCGAAGAAAAGTGATTTTGGAATTTACATATTTCTCAGTGAGTGCATATGTTAAATAATTTATATGTCAATGTGAAGTGGATGCATAATATTGTTGTCTAACATTTAAGATTAAAAAAAAAAAAATGGAATAATAATTAAGAACAATGGTGGTTAATAAAGATGGTACATAGAGTTAGAGGAGTCACAGGAGTTGGAATTGGTCGAGGAAGACCAACTTCTAACCAAGCCTTATTTGATCAAGTGAGACATATTCGAATGAGATTAGATGCATTAGAGACAACACACAGAAGAGACGTCGACACTGGTGATATAAGAAGAAGAAGCAACCTCAGAAGAAGAAACTGAATTTTAAGAATAAACTTTAGAAGAGAAAATGGTCAAGATGATTGCATGATTAAGAAACAAGTTTAGTTTGGAGGTACCAATGTACAAGGGAAACTTAAATCCTGAAGAAATAATTGAGGGAAACTTGGTTTATACACTCCACTTCCGGTACCTTCACATCCATGGGAGAGTATCTCAATGGATTTTGTAGGAGGTCTTCCATTGTCAAGGAAAGGTCATGATTAATTATATGTAGTTGTAGACAGGTTCAACAAGATGTGCATACTAACACCATGTAAAAAGAAAATTACAACTGAACAAACAGCTCATCTTTTCTTCCAAAACATTTGAGCTCATTTTGGTCTTCCTACTTCTATTGTAAGTGATTGAGATTCTTGATTTGTTAGGATTTTTTGGTCAAATTTGTGGGACATGATGGACAAAAAGTTAAATAAGAGTAAACCTTTCATCCACAAACAGATGGACAAACCAAGGTGGTCAATCGAACATTTATTCATCTTCTTAGAGGATATTGCAGCGAACATCCCAAGTTGTGGGATGAACAGTTGCATTACATACAACATGCATAAAACAGGGCAAAGCATTCTTCCACAAATACATCACCATTTGAGGCATGTTATGGGTACTTGCCAAGATCGCCATTGGACTGCATCTTTGAGAAAGATGTCGCCATCGATGGTCACAGTGATATCGATAAGGCAAGGAAGTTCATAGAGCAAATTCAGTTGATACATAATACAGTGCAAGAATAGCTTGAGAAAAGTCAAAGCAACTACAAGGCAAGGCATGACAAACACCGGGTTGATCACAAATTTCAAGTTGGAGACAAAGTTTGGTTATATATTAGAAAAGAGTGACTTCAAGGGGAAGGTAAAAATATTAAACCAATCCGTTATGGTCCTTTTAAAATTCTGGAAAAGATTGGTAACAATGCTTTTAAGCTTGATTTGCCTCCTTATATGCAAATATACTTTGTTGTTAATGTTGAGAATTTGACATTGTTTGAGCCTCCTTTGATTGATGATCAAGGAGAGCATGTTCAGCTACCCTCAATAGATGATTTCTTGCCAGAATATCTAGATGAGCTTCAGCAAGCACTAGTAAAAAAATGGGGAAATTAGTGACTAGGTGACTAAAAAAGTTAGTCATCGCAGCTTTTCCAAGTGATATACTACCAAAAATGAGCAATCTTAAGTGACCCAACTAAAACGACTACCATAAACGGCTAATTTAGTCTTGGTTTAAAATATATGACTAGATAATAAATAATACAACTAAAAATGACTAATGTGAATGACTAATTTATTCTAGGAACAAAAATACTACTACCTAACAAGTACTACAATAATACAAATGAGTTGTTATGTTAGTCATTTTAATTGTCACTTCAACAATCTAAACTTACAAGTGATAGGGGATTCAAAGGTTATTATAGATTGGATGAAATGTTATATTTCCTTCAACACTTATCTATTGGATCAATGGATGATTAGAGTTATGGAGCTGATTATAATCTTCAGGGTCATATCATTTGCTCCCATTCAGAGGGAATTAAATTCAAAGGCTGACAAATTATCCAAAATGGGAGTGGGCAAACACCTCCTTTTGTAGCATGACCTAACCACTTATATATATTGAAATAACCTTTCGAACTTCTTTAGTGGGTTGCACATCTATTTCACATTTCTTCTTTGTCTTGCAAAGTGGCAGTAACAAGGAGATGGTATCAACTTCAATCAAGGAATGTTCACTTAGTACCACTACCAAGTTTCCTTCGTGTGACTTTTAAAAGGTATTAAGTTTTCTTCACAACTTCTCATGGTGCTTAACTGAAAGGGAATAAATATTTTGACTATGAAAATGTAACTGAAGATGAGAAAGTAAAGTTTGTAGTAACCAGATTGAAAGGACATGTTGCACTATGGTGGGACGATGTACAAGCTGAAGTCAAGCTCAAAGGCAAATTTCTTCCTCAAGACTATCAGTTAAATCTTTTTCGATAGATGCAAAATCTTAAGCAAAAATCCATGTCTGTAAAAGAATATACAAAATATTCTTATAGATTAAGTATAAAGTTTGGTCATGTGGAAGTGGATGATGAAAAGCTATCTATATATATTAATGGCTTAAGATTTGAAATACAAGATGAATTGAATATTTTATCTTTGAAAATTGTTGAAGAAGCTTACCAGATAACCCTTAAGATAGAAGAAAAATTGGCAAGGAAGTAGAGTCAGAGAGGAAGAGGATGAAGTATAGTAAGGAGCAGAGGACAATCAAGCAAAGGACCATCAAGAGGACAATCAAGTAGAGGATATTCAGGTGGAATATTTCCCATTCCAAAAGAAGAAGGCAATAGTTCACATCAAGAAAAATCATCATCAAGAGGATATTTCAGAGGATGGAGGCCATATAAAAGAGGTAGAGGTAGATATTTTGTGGTAAGATGTTATACATGTAATAAAATTGGCCATAAATCTAATGAATGTCTAGAAATATCTTCTAGTTAGGGTAGCATACATATGGCACAAATTGATACAGAAAGTGTACAATCCTCTACACATGAAAATGCGCCTGAAACTGGTGAATCCTTAATGATGAAAATAAATTTATTAAAGTCTCCTAAAGAAGTAAAGGAACCTACACAAAGGAAAACATTGTTCAAAACTATCTGTAAATCAGGAGGAAAATGTTGTAAAGTCATTATTCATAGTGGGAGTACCCATAATTTAGTATCCACAGAAATGGTAGAAAAGTTAAATTTGAGGAAAGTAAACATCCTACTCCCTACAAAGTCTTGTGGCTGCAAAAGGTACATCAAATATTAGTTAATGAGAAATGTGAAGTGGAGTTTCAGATAGGATGTTATAAATATAAAGTTCTTTGTGATGTTATGCCTATGGATGTGTGTCATATTTTTCTTGGAAGACCATGGCAATATGACAGGAAAACAATACACGATGGAAGGAGAAACACCTATACTCTTGGAAAGGATGGAGAAAAGAATGTACTCTTACCTTTGAAGAATGGAAAAACACCAGAAGAAGACCAATCCAAGGTAATGTTACTTAGTGGAAAAGAGTTCCATCAAAAAATCAAGCATGAGGGGATACAATTTTCTTTTATGGTAAGTTGTTGATGGTGATGGACCTGCCAACATGTCAAGGGGATCTCCCTGATAAGAAGTCCCAATCAGACTTCATACTAGTTGGTGTAGGATTCCCAACATTGGGTTGTAAGGTAATGCTTTGACCACGATGTCGCTTAGAGGAAAGTAAGATAATTATGTTAGTAGCAAGGGTGTGACTGATGCAGTGAGTCAAGGAAGGTGTATGAGAGGTTCTAACACTTTGAAGGGAGATGAAGGTGAAGGTGAGTTCCATGTTGAAAGGGATCAGTCCCAACTCGGCTAGGAACACACAATACAAAAGGACATGCATAGCTTATGGCAGAGGAGTCCACTCGGATGCGGAAGGCACATCATACAAGGTAAAATCACACGTACAACACTCACGAATCAATCCGAGATGAGTGTGACAGTTGTTACAGCAAGGTTCATGTGAAAGATTTGTCTAATGTCCGACAGAGCAGTCGACACAGACAGTGACAACATTAACAACATATACAACACATTAACAACAAGATTCATATAATTGCATACAAATTAGTTCATACACAAGTACATAAGTTAAACAACATATATCATTAAGACAACCGGAGCAGTCCAACTACAATAAAAACATATGCATGAAAATGTGTCGGCTCTTATTATATAAAGAAGTGTAAGTCAAAATCATACAATACATCCACGTAAACCTGCTATCCCCAACAGTGGAACGTTAAAACCACATCCCTCGCTCCTCCAAAGAGATGAACTAGATCCGTGCAGTGGAGAAGCCAAGGCGTGTTACAATACTGTCCAAGCTCTTTCCAAGATAGTCTTATCAGAAGCTTGGTTGACCAAAAGCCCCTACAATGAGTTATGAGGGACTGTTTATAGCAAAGGGTGGGGTGACCCTTGACTTTCCCCTTTGTGATAGTTCAACTACCCTCATGACTCTTCACCTACTCTATGACTGTTACATCCAATCATTGACACTTGACTTACACTTGACATGACTCAACATTACAATGCACATGTACTCATGTGAGACAACATGGCTTGAGCAAGGCTTGCAAGACATCACTGACACTCAGTTTGTTGTGATGAGACCAAGTCTTTGACATTCTTGTGATGGTGAAGGTGGTGAGCTGATGCCAATCTTGGTCATCTGTGATGGTGTGCATAAACCTCATGGTGAAATCTTGATGAAGCGAACTCTTGCCTCTATTGCAACTGGTGCATTGGTTCGGCCCCTTCATCCAACTCATTTGCTAACATGCGCATGGTCTTCTTAGGTATGGTTGAACCAACAACACACTAATGCATAGTGTTTGTGCTGATCTTCAAGTGTGTGATGGTGGTCATGCACATTAACTTGCCGAAGTACATGTTAAGCCCCAGTCGGACTTTCTTCTTTTATTCGCCTTGGTGAGTGTGTTGAATGGGTTGGATTTCATGCACATGCTCAATGACATGCATGGTGTTGAATCCCTTGCATGCAATCAACAATGCTTCTCACCATGTCTTCTCTGTTTCAGCTACTGGGATGGATCCTTAACTTGTACAGGCGCAGTTTCATCTATGAGTGCATGTTGCACCCACTGCTATTCCTATTCCTTTTGCAACTCATCCGTCTGTCTATGCAGGTTCATATTCTTCTTGAGTTGCTGCTTCAGCACATGCAACTCCTTCTTTGTTCTATCTTCTGCCTTCGCGTGACCTTTATGTCGTGTCGCCACCTCATAGCCCGAGTCTCCATAGTTGCTTTCATTATCGATGGATTTGCTTGAGCGTGCAACTTTGTTCCACCTATGTGTAGTCAACAACCTTCCTCTTGCATTTTTTGCATTCACTTCATTCGCTGCATTCAATATGCTTCCTTCAGCTGTTGTTCATGATGCTGCTTACTGTGATGTTGTTGCTTGATGTCCTTACCTATGAATAACTTATGTATTTGTGAGTAGGCAAGCTCATAGACACTTGATCGTCTGCATCCCCAAGCGTGCTCTGAACGGTTTCTTCATCTCTGCTCTCCTGGAAACCATTGTACTTGTACTTATGAGAGGAAGATGAACACCTACGATACTTGGAGACATGGCAACACTCATAGCAAGAAATTTGTCATTCGAAAACCATAATGAACATGATAACTGACCTGCAACATACCCAGGTGAATGATCATGAATGTTGTACAATTTTGGTCAGGAGGTCGGGAGACCGTCTGCTAAGATTGCTCAAGGCATAGTCTGGGCTGCTGGGAGACTGGTTGACTACTCGAACTACACAATGCACAGTCTAGTCTGGCTATTGACTGTTGGGATTGCACAATGTGCAATTCCAACTGGGAAGGACTGCTGGCCTAGGGACAAATTTCTTGGGCCAAGCAGCCACTGTCCTCTAGAAATACGCAAAAGAGTGCTAGAGGCCAATGCTGGGCATGAATGTCAAATCTGGAGAGGAAGGTGAGCCTTCCCTCTCCATATTGCACAATGCAACCTTGGTGAAGGCAGAGTTCGCGCCAAGGTTGGCCCGACTCACCAACGGGAAACTGAAAGAAACTAAGATAGTAAATGCATGGCGACACTAAGTGATAGCAGAAGTGATTGACAATGCATGGAAAACATGAATGAAAGATTCAACAAACAGATCAACATGCATGTGGGTGAGGCAGTTCGTCGATTGGGCGAATGTCTATGAAAAACCGTTTCATGCATGCGACATCAATGAGATAGTAATGAAGAATAAAACAGAGCTAGCATATATGTAAACAACATCAATCGTTCAAAGAAATCAAGCAATTAAGAGACATGACTGATAGTTCAATTACAAGATGTACGTGGCATGGTCGCAGCCATCCATAAGAGAGTACATAAATAATCTGGATCCACAGTATGGACGCAGCCATCTGGTTAGGATCAATGATTTGACTCAGGTATGGTCGCAGCCATCCAGTGAATGAGTCAAGTATCAAGAATCACGCCTGGATTACAACAGACACAATCCAGGGTCTTGCGCTCCATCTCGACCCGAACAAGAGTACAAGTCCAAGCATGTGAATATATGAGCTGAAGTCGAACATGCATGAACATCGCCTGATTACCAGTCAATAATGGAGACTGTTAACAGACGCGAGAGGTACCACCAATAATGACAATGGCCCTCAAGGTACTATAGGTACAATCTACGGCGTGTGAATCAATGAGCTGAAGTCGAACACCCGTAGAATCATTCGATCGGAGGCCAATGATGAAAACCTCACGTCGAACACGAAGAACCTGCCATTGAGGCATGCAGGCTCCAAGGCACCGGGAGGGAGTCTCTAGGTCAACTTCCTGGATAATGAGCTGAAGTCGACAGGGAGTGACCTTAATCGAAGGTGGGCCATAATGTTTCCCACATCATCGACACGAGACAGAGAGATAATGTCGTGAATCAAGATTGTGCGAACTATCAGAGGGAGGTTGTTTATTTGCAGAGGTCAACTTCTCTTGAACATATCGGCGGCACATTAATGGAATTGGCAGTATTTGACATCAATGTATCAAAGGTCATTATGACGAGGCAATGAGTGAATGAGAGGTCAAATAGGGTACCCAAATCCATGGAAGCAAGTGAAAGATATGAGATGAAATATCCCCACCCTGGACACGAAAGCAAAAAGTGCCATGTTCAAGAGCGACATACTGCCGTTATGGTAATAATTATGGTTCAAAAAATTTTATTTTCCCTCACCATTTCTGGCGAGTACCCCAGTTATTTTTAACAAGCTTGATGGGGATAGCATATGCTTGTGTTGTGACAAAATCCGATGTCATTAAGTTTTAACGAGTCTGACAAAGGAAGAACTCGGCGTCTTTTCTTGTTTAGAGAGTTTGAAAAGACGGCAGAAAAGGAAACTCCAGGGATGTCCTTTTTCGTAAAGTTGTCTCTCGGGCCCGAAAAAGTATAAAATAATACCCGAAAGAACCGCCCGATCATTACGATCGAGGAGTAATTTTCATGATTAGTGACTTCGACCTGAAAAAGTAAAAAAGCGGTCAAAACCACGTCGTTTCGTAACCACTAACGAGTTTGAAACGACAAAAACCCGGTAATCTTTTTACGTTTTAACGGTCGACAAAAAGAACTTAAAACGACCGCCCCTTATCACTTTTTAACGAGTCAAGAGGAAGGACTCGGCAATCTTTTCCTCTTTAAATGGTCAGAAAAGAGCTGAAAGCGGACCTTGAAGTAACTTTTTCTCATGTTTTACCGAGCTCAAAAACCGAAAAAAAGAGTTCATTATGTTGCTCGAATGGCACTAATCCCTGTCAACACACAAAAACAGCGTAAAATCCTACTTTGACATAAAAATATTCACAAAAATATGATTTTAATGTGTTTTTTAAGCCAAAAGAATTTATAAATAGTGAAATAGTATAAAATAAAATTACTTTTCACTTTTTACCTTGTGAGTTTACCGTTGGAGGGTTTTGGGTGCAAATTTCAACTGTTGACTGCGACCAATCCAGGAGACCATTCGAGCCGTCATTTGAAACAGGTAAGAGGCCTCATCCTTAGCTTCATTTTTATTCCATTCTTTCAGTTTTCTATCCACAGAATTATCCTCTGTAAGGGGTATTGCAAAAAATAGGGTTGCGCCCATTGGCGCGAGTTCTCCTCACGGGACCGCGCCAATGAGCAATTTTCTCTAAAGGAGACGAACCATTGGCGCGACTGTTTTCAAAACAGTCGCGCCAACCGCGCAAACCAATTTTCCCATAATTTTGACCGTTGAACCTGCAATTTTCTTTGATTTGTGGTTTCACCATTGATCTTATGATGACATCTTGGTGTTTTGGTTGCAGGAATTGGTCAAAATGGCTATAGAATGGAGAGAAAGAGAACATGAGGCCATAGATGCTTTGGCATTGGAAGATGACACATGCCTGGATGCTTTGTGAGATTGTGGTTTGAAAAAATTCTTCCTTACCTCATATCTACGTGCACAGCCCGAGTTACTACGGTTTATTGTGGATGCCTGGGATATTGAGGATCAGGTATTTCGCCTGAAAGACCAGACATTGGAGTTGGATGTCTCTGATGTTTATTTTATTACTGGACTATCTCGGCGGGGTGCACGGCCCATCTTGACCGGTAGTAGACCTTCTGGGGAAAAGATGGGGGAGGTAATGGCCAGAGTTTGTCCTGGGGCCCATTTTGGATCTAATAGCGCCAAGGTGGACATTGTCACTATTCCGGATTTGGTGCTACGAGTGATACTATTCACTATCACTCGGATGGCTGGGGTACAGGCACCCCACGAGGCCAGCAAGAATCACTTGCTGCTGGAAACTGAGTGTCTAGATTTCTTGGAGCACTCTTGGAGGGTGTGGCATACTTGGATTTTTGGAGCAAGAAGGCAAAGGAAGAACATGAAAGTGCATGAAGGCATCGGCATCAACAGCTACATCAGATTTTCTTGCATCACTAGTTTGGACATGCATGTGGTTTCTTTGTTGTGATCCATCATTGGCATGGAGGATTTCCTGGATCGACAGTGGATTGCCTAGCCTTGCCATTTCCTGGATAGCCATGGTGATTGTGGGCTTACTTTCATTGCTTTGTTTTGGTTGGTTCTCATTTTTCCATATCTTGGATTGAGTTACTAGTCTTGGAAGACCTGGTTGAACAAACACTCTGGAAGCCCTGTAACAACTTGGGTTGATTTACTAGTCCTGGAAGCCCTGTTTGGACAAACACTCTAGAAGCCCTTGGCGGGTTGAGTTACTAGTCTTGGAAGCCTTGGTTGGACAAACGCTTTGGAAGGCTTTGTATAAGTTGTGGGTTGAGTTACTAGTTCTAGAAGCCTTGGTTGGAGAAATGCTCTGGAAGCCCTAGAATTCTTGGATGGAGACCAATATAATGATGGTTTTTGGTGATGTCCGACTGTGAGGTGGAATCACTGTTTGATGGGTTGAGGTGGGTGGCCTCTGGAAGCCCTAGATGAGTTTTGATTGATGTGTTCTATGAGATCCCACATTCATGCTTGGAATATGGCACAGGGGTGATTGGCTAAAGAGAGACTTGGCTCAGCCAATCTATGGTCGGGTGGAACGTGGTAGTCCTATCTCTGGTTGGTTCATTACATTTATTAATGAAAAAGAAACATTCACTTGATTTTCATGTGCAAATGTATTGATGTATATATGGATTTTGATGGCTGATATGTTTATTGTATTTATGTTCATATTATGTTGTTTATATGCACATTTACTCTAAAGGTTGTTACAGAGTGGTAACAGAGCATGGTTCAAACACTTGGACTAGATGGGCTCTATCATAGGTAAAATGAAGAACAAAGGTTAAATTTTAGACCTTTCTGTCATATCTGTTATAAATTTTCTTTTGTGTAATATTAGAAGTCAAAAAAAATTCCATACTGAAGGTAAATCCCACTGATAATGTGGTAAAAATTTCAGATATTGGTTCACAATACTTTAGGAATTATGATCTAAGGAAAATGACCTTCCTGAATGCACCTTTAAACAGGTCACGTTGGAATTTCTACAATAACGTTTCTTCTATAGGCATTCAGAAGCTGAAAAATTGTCCACATTGAGGGGAAATACCAATGATTATGTGGTATAAATTTTAGATGTTGGGTCACAATATTTTAGGATATATGAGCAAAGGGAGTCGAGCCTTCTGAATGCTCCTAAAATTAGGCCTCAAATAGGTCACGCTGAGATTTTTGTTATAATTTTTATTCTGTGCACTCTCAGGAGCAGAAAGTTTTTCCATAGTGAGAGGAAATCTTGCTTATATGGTGACAAAAATTTCATACATTTATTTACTATATTTTAGGAGATATAACCAGTGTAAATAGAGATTTCTGGATACTCCTAGAATTGTGCACCAAATAGGATTGTGTTGGTATTTTTGTTATAACTTTGCATCTATGAAATATTAGAAGCTTAAACTTGAACCATAGTGAGGGATAATTCCATTGATCATATGGTTCAGTTTCCATAACTTTTACTACTACATTTTAGGATATATGCATTTAATCATTCACTATATTAGTTTGCATGCAAAGTGTTTGACGAAATTCTTAAATGGTTCAGTGATTAATTGCATACAAACTGTTTGATAAAATTCCCCAATGAGTATGTTGTTTGTGGTTGGGGATAATAATGATGTGTAATAGTATTTCTATAGTTGATAAATTCTTTCTTGTATGCAAATAGTTTTCTATATTAGTTTGCATGTAAAGTGTTTGAAGAAATGCTTACATGCAAATGTAATAGTATAGTAGTTGTTTGAAAAAAATGTAAGAGTATGGTAATTGTTTGAAGAAAATGTTATTTTTTTTTTAGGGGATAGTATTGTAGTATGATAATATGGATGTAGCTGATCTATGCCTATTTGCATGCAAATAATTTGAAGAGTTTCATGTAGGGAATTTGAATGGTTGCATGCAAGGAATTTGAAAAGTTGCATGTAAGGAAATGGAAAAGTGGCATGTTTTTAGTTATTATGTTACAAGTGGAATAAGTGAAATGTTTTGAATTAATATCATACAAATGTATGAGAAATAAAAATCAATTTATTTTCAAGTATGGTTAAATTTAATAGAGATTTGGAGATCCCATTTCCATAATTGGACATTGGAGATTGGACCATTATAGTAGTTTCCTCCTACCTTAGTGTGGACCATGGATGGTAAGGGGTATGTTTGTAGGTTGTCAGGATTTGTGAATTCTGATTTCAAATTAATAGACATGATGTATTGATTTTTAGAAGATTTGACTCACTGTGTATGGATTATATGTCGCTTACATGTTGATTTAATGATACCTACTTACATCCTTGTATGTTAGGTTACATTTTTGAATATATTGCTTACATGTATCATTATTGTAGTTTGATTACAAGAATTGATCACTTATGTTCGACTACATGTGTTTATGCATAGGTGTAGTTGATTTGACATTGCTTATCCATATTGTTTGTTGCATGTGGCAATGTGTACAATGAAGTAATGGTTGTTGTCATGCATAAGGTCATGGTTTGTGTAGTCGATATGGTCATGCATTGATGACTAGACTCTAGCTAGAATGATGTCTGTATGGTGTGGTACTCATTTGTTATATGTCTATATACAGTGGTTATGCATGTATGGTCTTGGTTATAGTATGCATGAATAGTAGGTCAAACATGGCTTGTGAAGTCGTGGTATGCAATTTAGGTCATCATGATGCTAGTGGCTGTTATGATGCTAATGTGTTGGCCGAGATAGAGTAGGAGATGCAGATTATCATAATGAGGTTGCAGCATTGGACTTTGGGGTAAGAGCATATCATCATACATGTATTGTATGTTCAACATGAAGGTATGTAAGTTAAGTATTTTTATATGCATTAGGTTTATGTACATGTCTTTTTATGTTATGGTTACATTCGTGATAGTTGTTGGTTGATTAGTGTAGTTATATGCACATGTGTCGAATAGTCAAGAATGATAGTAACTTGTAGTTGTATGTATTGCTATTATTGTTTTATATTAGATAACCCAATGATTATGCTATATGTTTTTGGTGAGTATGTTATAGGTTAACTTGTTGATTGTTATATGATAGTTAACTTGACAATTTGGATTTATGTTGTTGATGAGCATGATATAGAGCTTATTGTTATTATATGTTATTAACTTGATGATTAGAGTTATTTCATTGAGATCTTGATGTCGTAATTTGGATTGGTCATATGTGTGATGGTTATGTTCATTGCATTGAAGATCTTGATGTTATATGTATTGTGTTAACCTGGTTCGACCTATGCATATGGTTATGGTTGTGATACTCAAGTATGAGATGACATACTTGTGATGTGGTGTTGTACTAATTTAGACTAATCATACATATGTGATTATTATGCATGAATGACGGATGCTTATGAGCTTGTAATATGAACATGTTAGCTAGTTACTATTATGGATATCATGATTTATGTTGACATGTTGTAAAGTTATATCTCACTAACTAGATTGATTATGCAAACAAGATAGCCTCCCCCGAGGTACACTAAGGTATGATTTTGCATATGTATCATACTTGATGTTTCATAGTTGATTATGTCGTCTTTTTTATATTTGAGTGTTTGGTGCCTATTATGTCGTCTAATTGATTTATTTCACATGGTATGTTTGCAAGTGGTTGAATGATTGATGAATTTCTTAATATGAGTATGTTTTCAAATGATTTTGTTTTAAGACGACTGTAAAAAATATATGTCTTGAGATAGTTGATATGTACTTGAGTATAGTAGGGGATAGTTGTAGTATTATGACGGATGACTATTAGTTGACTATGGATTATGACATGGTTGTTTGTAAGAGTTAATTTCAAATGGATAGATATGATTGTATTGATATTTGGAACATGTGGTTGACATGTGTGAGCATGATGTAGGGAGTTGCATGGCAAGAGAGATTTCCATGAAATCTTGAAGAAGGCTCGGGTTGAGCTTTCCCTAGGAACCATGGGATTGATTCATAATGTTTGTTGTTAGTCTTGTGTTTTTGGTCTTTTATGATTTGTCGAGCTTAATTTGCGGATTTTTTTATGTCTACTATACGGCCATACCACTTTGTTTGCAGAGTCATGCTGTTATTGGTTTTTATGGTCTTCTTCTTGTTTGTTTCTTGTCTTTACTTTTATGTTTTGAGTCTTGGGAATTGGTTGGGAAAGAGAAAAGTTGGTAGAGCTTGGGGAGAGTTGTGTGGTACCTGAAAGGTAATGTAAGATTCGGATGAAGCTCAGTGCATGAGTAAGCGCAACAGAAGGTAAGGCTATGACAGTCGGTTGGATTGGTTGGGTCCATTGTGGTAAATGGATGGTAGGAGTATAGTAATGAGAAAGGTAACAAGAAAAGGTAAAGTAAATAGATTTGAGGAGTCATATGCCTTGGCTATGTTGGGAACTTTTTTTCTCAATGTTTCATATGTGCTGCATGAATAAAGGAAGTTCTCTTAACCTAGACCTTATGTTATCTGGTAGTTATTTTAGGATCATGATTATGTTGAAGTTATATATGTATACATGTATGAATGTATGTTGTTGTCTGACAGGATCACGATTGTTTTATGCTAACGTTTATATATGTATGTATGTATCCATGTATCTATGTTACTATCTAACAAGGTTGTCAGGGATCATTCTTGTGGAGGAATGATTGCTTATGCAGGAGAACAACATGAAGAGGTTCTTGGTCTTATGAAAAATCAATTGGGAAGAATAGTCATGACAAATATACGAGGTCAGTATCATGTGGATATGATTTGATATTATATACTTGTATTACGCCTATGTCTATGTTATAACAGGTCATGTTGAAGGATACATCAACAAAGTGAAAGTAGTGTGGTTTGCGACATGCTAGGGTAAGCATGGATAAGACACGGGAAGCAAGGTTTCTTGGTAAGGACAATATGGTTTTGGATGTGTGGTACTACTATTATGCATATGTTGTATACGTTGTACATGTTGCATCTATGATGTGTGAACTTGTGGTGTTATGTATACATAGCATGTGAACATGCTATTTATGCAATGTTATGTACATGATGGTACAAATAGGGTTGTGTGAATATTGCATATGGGGTGTTGTATACATATTGTATTGTCTTCATGATGTATATGCGGCATGTGTGCATATGGTGCTCTGTGCATGTTGGATATGCAGTGTTATGTACACATGGTGTTGCGTGCATGTGGTACATTGGTACTATGTACATATGGTGTGGTGTTCATGATTGTACAAGTGTTTCCGTGTGCATGTGGTGCTATGTACATATTGCATAAGTGGCGCTATGTGCATGTGGTGATATGTACATGTTGTGCATATGGCATTGTGTACATGTCGTGTCACATACATTTCTTGCGTGTGGTACTATGTACATGTGGTATTGTGTACGCATTGTATAGTGGTGTAGTGTACATGTGGCATTGTGTACACATTGTGCAGGTGGTGCCATGTAAATGTAATGTTGTGCGCATGTTGTGCAGATAGTGAGTTGTACCAGTGGTACTGTGTACATGTTGTACATATGGTACTGGTGCACGTGTGGTATTGTGTGCATGTCATACATGTTTTGTTAAGGGCATGTGGTATTATGTATGTGCATAATGTAGTCATGGTATTGAGGCATGTGTACTCGTTGTGTTTTACTTTGTGTAGGTACATGTATTGGGTGGTATTACACATCGGGTATAGATGGATGCACTGTGTTATTGTTATGAAACCAACTCAAGAAAAGATAGAAAAGATAAATCCACGCCTTAGAATTCAGCCTCTTCAAGGGGGCAACCTCCTTTACATTACATAAATGAACCATTCTTGGATGATACAAATGAAAAAACCTCCTTTCTATATATAGGAGTCTAAGGAGTCACAATATAATCCAGCCGACCTAACAATAATAATATAAAGCCACAAAAATAACAATAGAGGGATTCTATGGGGCACAAAAATAACAATATGGGGGTAATAGGGGCACAACAATATAAATAAGGGGTATAACTACAATAGTAATGGGGTAATCACTAGTATTATAGGGACCCAACGTGCCCCTCTCCTTCAAAAAAGTGTTGTCCTCAACGCTTGAGTAGTTCTGGATACTTCTGCATAAAATTTTCATCCTCCCATGTGGAATCTTTAGCAGATAAGTTCTTCCACTTGATAAGATACTCTGAAATTGATCGATTCGTAGCTGTCGAGTTCTAGTTTCTGTGACTGCTTCCGGTTCCAATATAATTTTTCCTTCCTTGTCAAGTTCTGGCAATATTGTTTGAACTGGGAGCTTGTCACCTATAACCTTCTTTAAACATGAAACATGGAAAACTGGGTGCAATCGAGAAGCTGCAGGAAGCTCCAATTTGTATGCCATAGTACCAATCTTTTGCAACACCTTGTACAGACCATAATACTTTGGTGATAATTTATTATCCTTCTTAGCTTGCTTTAGGGACATTTTCTTATATGGTTGTAGTCGTAGGAATACCCAATCACCTCCATCAAAACTTCTTTCACTGCGATGTTGATCTACATGTTGCTTCATTCTATTTTGTGCCAACACGAGGTTATCCTTTAAGAGTTGGAGGACTTGTTGTTGATGTTCGATGTGATGTTCCACTGCCTGAACCTTAGAATTTTCTCTTAAATATGATGTGATGGATGGTGGTTGGTACCCATAAAGTGCCATAAATGGGGTCATTTTTTTTGTTGTATGGAAGGAAGTGTTATACCACCATTCAACCAGAGGCAACCATTTGACCCATTGTGTCTGTTTATCAGATACAAAGCAACGAAGATATCCTTCCAAACATTTGTTTACTATCTCAGTTTGCCCATCAGATTGAGGATGATAAGATGAGCTATGAGCTAACTGAGTACCAAGACAAGAAAATCATTTTGTCCAAAAATTTCCAGTGAAAATGGGATCTCCGTCACTTACAATAATCTTTGGGTTTCCATGTAGCTTTTGAATTGTTTCCATAAATGCAATAGAAACTGTACTGGCTTTAAATGGATGTGATAATGCACAAAAGTGTGCATACTTGGTAAGTCTGTCAACTACCACCATGATGACACTCTTTCCCTCAGACTTGGGTAAACCTGTGATAAAATCCATTGAAACCTCCTCCCAACGTTGGCTTGGAATGGATAAAGGTTGTAATAGACCTGGTGTCTTAATTGTTTCAACCTTATTTTGTTGGCAAACCAAACATTCCACCACAAACTTTTGAATATCTGATTTAAGGCCATCCCAAAAAAATTCCTTCTTAACCCTGTGGTAAGTTTTTAAAAATCCTGAGTGCCCTCCTAAGGGAGAAGTGTGCAATTCCATAAGAATCTTTTGTTTTAGCTCGGAATTCTTACAGAGGTATAAGCGATCTTTGTACCATAAAGAATCATTTTTCCAGCTAAATGTATCAGAAGTACTGGAATCTTGTTGTAGCTTTCGAATAAGCGCCCACACTTCTTCATCATTCTTCCATTCCTCCTTTGCTTTGTTTATCCAATCTGGTTGGATAATAGAAATGGCACACAACAATGCTTCCATATCCTCATCCTTTCTTGAGAGTACATCTGCCACCACATTTTGCTTCCCTTTTTTGTAGATGATTTCAAATTCATAACCCAACATCTTTGTGACCCACTTTTGTTGCTCTTCAGAGGATAATCTTTGTTCTAAAAAGTATTTAAGGATATCATGATCTGTTTTTACCTTGAAGTGTCTTCCCATTAGGTAGGGTCGCCATTTCTTAAGTGCATGGAGTATTGCCAACATTTCCTTCTCATAAATAGCTTTGCTTAAAAACTTTCCCTTGATTGGACGACTTTAAAAAGCAATGGGTCTTTCATCTTGCATTAGAACAACACCAATTCCATTTCCTGAAGCATCACATTCCACAATAAAGGTTTTTGTGAAGTCCGGTGTAGCTAAGACCGGTGCTTGGCACATTGCCTCTTTAAGATGTTTAAAGGCCTTTGTTGCTTCCAGAATCCACGAAAATGAATCTTTCTTCAATAATGTTGTTAGATGTGCTGCTATTCTCCCATAATTCTTAACGAACTTGCGATAATACCCTGTCAACCCAAGAAATCCTGGCAGATGCTTTATGGATGTGGGGATTTTCCATTCCTTAATGGATTTAATTTTGTTATGGTCTACCTTAACTCCTTCATGAGATACAATATGACCCAAATATTCCACCTCCTGGACTCTAAAGAAACATTTGGATCTTTTTGCATATAATTATTTCTCCTCCAATAGTTGTAGCACCCTGTCAACATGTTCAACATGATCCTTCCAAGACTTGCTGTAGATTAGTATATCATCAAAAAATACTAACACAAATTTTCTAAGGAACAGTTTGAAAATTGAATTCATCAAACCTTGAAATGCTGAAGGTGCATTAGTAAGGCCAAAAGGCATGACCAAAAATTCATAATGACCCTCATGAGTTCTAAATGTTGTTTTCGGAATGTCTTCAATCTTCATTCTGATTTGATGATATCCCAAACGAAGATCCAACTTGGTGAAGTAAATTGATCCATGCAATTCATCCAGTAATTCATCAATGACAGGAATGGGGAACTTATCTTTAATAGTGAGCTTGTTGAGCTCCCTATAATCTGGACACATGCGCCATGATCCATCCTTCTTGTGCACCAATACTACTGGAGCTGAGAAAGAACTTTGACTCGGTTGAATTATACCAGCCTCTAGCATTTCTGCAACCATACGTTCAATTTCACTTTTTTGGACATAGGGATATCTGTATGGCCTGATGTTTGGAGGAACACTTCCTGGAATCAGATGAATAGCATGATCATGATCACGCATAGGTGGGAGACCTTTGGGAGTCTCAAATACCTTGGAATGATTGTCCAGGACTTTTTGGAGATCTGGAGAAATAGATAATTCCAATGTGGAAACATCTAGCGAACATAATTGTGCAATTACACCTCTTTGCTCCTTTTTTAGAAGCTTTGTCATGCCATTAGAGCTGATTATCTTTCCTGGTTTCCCTGCAATACCCCTTAATTCAACTTCCTTTCCTTCCACAGAAAATTTCATGAAAAGTTATTGAAAATTAAAGGCTATTGTACCCAAGGATTGTAGCCATTGGACTCCTAGTACAACATCAGTACCTCCCATTGGAATGGAAAGCATTAGGCTAGTCAATACATATTCTCCCATGGATAGCTTGATATTATGGCACTTTCCAGAACAATTTATTGTTCCTCCATTTGCAATCATCACTTGACACTCTGGTGCTGGATATAGGAAGCAATTCAATTCTTTTTCTACCCTACAATGAATAAAATTGTGGGTGCTTCCTGAATCAATCAACACTATTACCTTTTTCTTCTTGATTTGTCCTTCTATCTTGATGGTTTGAGGAGTGGTAATTCCCGCCAATGCATTACAAGATATGGTCGGATTTATTTGTTCTTCATCTAGGCTTTGTTCCTGGAATATATCCTCTTCTTTTGACCTTTCTTGCTCCTTTTCTTCTTCCTCTTCACAATCTATGTAGAATAATTTCTTCTCAGTACACTTATGACCTTTTGTGCATTTTCTATCACAATTGTAACAAAGCCCTTTTGCTCTTTTCTCTTCCAATTGTTGTGGTGTCAACCTTGTAGGTTGTGGAAGACTATGGGCAACAACACTTCCGTCTTTATAGTTGTGAATGGTATGCTTCCTAGTTGCCATAATTTTGCTTTCCATTTTTCTTGCTAACCTGAATGCCTTCTCTAATGAATCAGGTTCCCAAAGGCGCACATCATGTTGGATATTATCCTTTAAAGACCCTATGAACACATCAATCCTATGCTCCTCTGGAATATCTTTTACCCTTATGTTCAATTTTTGGAACTCCTCAATGTGCTCCATTATTGAACCCTTTTGTTTGAGACTTATCAATTGGCTAAAAAAAGTGTTGCTTTTTGTATCCTCATAATGTGCTATCAATTCTTCCTTAAAAATTGCCCAAGTGATAAATTGTTTACGAGAACAAAGCCATTGATACCATACAAATTGATTTGGTTCCAAATATAAAGTTGTCATATGTACCTTTTGTGTGTTTTGCACATTATTGAGATCGAAGAATTGCTCCATCTATAATATCCATGTGGCGGGATCCTTGCCATCAAACTTCCTCATATCGATTTTTGGAACATGGTGAGTCTTCGATCCAACATTAGAGTCTATGGAATCATGATTAACATTTCTTTTATTCTCATCATGAGTTTCCTTTAGTACTCTTTCACCCTTAGTGACCATTTCTTGTAGCAACTTATTCATATTTATCTTCAATTCTTCCATCTTATCATCCATGCCATAAATTTTAGCGTCCATGCCATTCAACTTAGCTTCCATGCCATCCATCTTAGCTTCTATGCCTTTCTTTAAATAGTCCATCTTAGCTTCTACACCTTTCTTTAAACCATCCATCTTAGCTTCTACATCTTTCTTTAAACCATCCATCTTAGATTCTGTTCCTTTTTGTGCAAGTGACAGTTGTTGCACTTGGTCTTGTAATTTTGATATATCATGTTGCATTTCTTCCTCTTCTTCATGAGTCATGCTAGAGCTTTCAGGTTCCTTACTAGGTGTTTGCATTTTCTTTCCTCGGGACATCAGTTACCGATAATAATTATCTACTATGCCCTTTGAATTCCTTCAAAATAAATTTTCAAACCAAGCTTAAGCAAAAATTTAAAAAAATCTACACACCTTTTTTCACTTTGTAGGAGCTTGATATTGCCTCTGATGTATCTCTGTACTTTCCAATCATCTAGTTCTGAAATTGTGACCTGTAGTAGCCCTCTGTGTCCTCTTTCCAATGCCACCAGTCTGATCCAAATTGGATTCTCCAAGAAAGAGTTATGCACAATCTCCCAAGATGACCTGATTATAGACCTTTCCAGAAGAGTGAACTTGTATGAAGTGCCACGTGTACAATTTTCGACCTTTGGTTCTAAAACAGATATACAAGAAACTACAGTCCGTCCTCTTTCTGTACCTTCTTACGAAATTTCAATCCGATCCCTAGAGAGAAATTTATGACGATTTTCCCTAGGTCACCTGTTTTGAACGTAATTCAGGAGTCTGCAAAAAGACCAACTTCCTCAGAGCATATCTCCGCAAATATCGCGCAAAAAGATCTGAAATTCAGACCCAAGTTTCAGCGCGATTTCTTCTCAAATGGGTTTTTTATTGCGACTTCTGAAACATCACAGAAAAAAATTTATAGCGAAAATTCCACGATGACCTGTTTGGAGCAGCGAAACCCTAGAATCCAAAGCTCTGATACCAAATGTTATGAAACCAGCTCAAGAAAATATAGAAAAGATAAATCCACGCCTTAGAATTCAGCCTCTTCGAGGGGGCAACCTCCTTTACATTACATAAATGAACAATTCTTGGATGATACAAATGACAAAACCTCCTTTCTATATATAGGAGTCTAAGGAGTCACAATATAATCCAGCCGACCTAACAATAATAATATAAAGCCACAAAAATAACAATAGAGGGATTCTATGGGGCACAGAAATAACAATATGGGGGTAATAGGGGCACAACAATATAAATAACGGGTATAACTACAATAGTAATGGGGTAATCACTAGTATTATAGGGACCCAACAGTTATACACTGGGTGTAGGTGTATTTGTTGTATGTTAGGTGTAGATGCATGTATTACATGGTGTGGTATGTCATGTGGTTTTATGTGTGTGATGCACACTATGTGTATATGGACATGGTTGAAAAGAAGGCACTGGATGTTTTTCGGGTGTGGCAACCAATCCAATGTGTTACAGAAAGAACCAAGGTAGAAGGATCGATGAAGAATAATTATCGGTATTGTATTTCGGTTTTAGTATGCATGTGATTTATGATTCTGGCCCATGATGATTACATTTGATCTATGATTTTGATTTATGAAGGTTACATGTCATTTATGATTTTATGGTTATGTTTGAGCTAACCTGATGTGATATTTTTATACATGTTGACTTGGTCAAATATGCTAGTTTGACTTATTGTGATAGGAAGTGAACATGATTGCAAATGTACCGTATTGACGAGCTACCAATGAGGTATGATGTGAACTTATTTTAATTTATTTTAAAACTAATGGAAGCTATGTGCGTGGTATAGGAATAATGAACATGCCCGGTTTGGTAGTTGAAATCAACTACAAAAATTAGCAGCTTGATATGGTGGTTTGGTGGTTGCTTATGGTGGTTTGGTAGTTGTTGTATGATGGTTTAGTATTTGATTTATGTTGGTTTACTATATGATTTATGGTGATTGATATATGCTTTATGATGGTTGATATATGCTTTATGATGATTTGACATATGATTTATGTTGGTTGATACATGCTATATGATGTTTTGATATATGCCTCATGATGTTTTGATAGATGCTATATGATGATTAGTGTATGATTGATATATGTTTGGTATATGATTTGGCATATGTTTTGGTATATATATTTTCATGAGGTTGTTATATGTACACCCATGTATGGATGTAATTAACGTAATGAGTTGTGTTATAAAGCTCCACTATGCGGTATGGGTGTTATGTTATTATGCTATCATGTGGTTATGTTATCATGATGTTATGATGTCATATGAGTTTTTAAGAAGGATGATCATTGTAAATACCGTAATGAGTTGTGTTATAAAGCTCCACTATGCGATATGTTGTCATGTTTTCATGATGTTATGTCTTATGTTGGAAATACTTCGAGGGGGGGTGGGGGTGAATCAATATTCCTTTTCAATTGTTATTTTTACCAGTTAACTCATTTATATTTAGAACACAAAATGAACAATAGGAATAAATGATTTTATTAATATAATCTCTACAATAAATCAGATACACTATATATAAGGCTCCAATCTGTTTCCAAGCACCAACTTGGTATTTTGTGAGGCTCCAACCTCTAGGGAACCAACCCTATCTTCTCAAGACACCAACCTTGTGTTTAGGAGCACCAATTCCAAGGACACCAATCCTTACAATTCTAAGGCACCAACCCCAAGGGCTCCAACCCTATCTTATCAAGGCACCAACTTTGTTTGTTTGAGGCTCCAACCTTCAGGGCACCAACCCTCTAGGCTCCAACCCACTGCTATATTTTGTCTAGATATGTTTGATAGTAATTCTCTACTCCCAAAATCTTCTTCACTGAATTCTATCAATCTACAGCTTCACTATAGTCTCCACGCTACATCATCAATGACAAACTGTCTTCATATAAAGGAGTCTTCACAACTCTTTATATTACCCACACAGAGTCTGCAAAGTTACCTCATGATGATTTCAAATAACCATCATGATCTACAATAGCATTCACACAACTTCAATGTGTCTACAATGAACTGCACTTAGCTCTGCACAAAAACAACTCTCTGTTTCAAGCCTCTGTTCTCACTGTCACGGTAAATGCTTCAAGAGTGACTGCTTCAGGAGTAACTGCTTCAGGAGTGACTTCTTTAGAGGAGTGACTGTCGCAGTTTCTTACTTCCAAGAAAAAAACTCACAAACACTTCAATGTTGGTGTTGTCTACTTCATCTTCTGCTGGACCTTTGGCTTCCTTCTGTCCTACTAGACCTACGGCTTACTTCTGTCGTTCTACTTCTACCAAACTTTCAGATTCTACTGCACCTTTTGTGTCTATTGGACCTTTGGCTTCCTCTGTTTCTTCCACGTCTACCAAACCTTCGGCTTCCTCTATTTCTTCGAGTACACACCTTGTGAACTTTCCTTGTTCTCTGTTATAGATGCCTGATACACCTGACTTTTGGCTTCCTTTTTTGTTGGACCTTTCGGCTTCTTGACCTTCACTCACTTAATCTTCAGCTTCCACTCTGCTCACTCGAACTTTCAGCTTCCTTCTTTGACTTCCTCTGTCTCTTCGTGTTCACCAATACTCAAAAGACATGTTCATTCGGAAGAGAGGTCGAATTACAATAGATGTTGCATATTAAAATTATATCAGAGAGGCCCTTTTTTTTAATATTCATACAATAAACTCATTATTTACGAAGGATTTCATAAGAGAGACCGTACCTAATGAGGTCCCACATCCACATCATCAATTGCAATCAAAGTTACCATCATTACATTTCTTCAAGACTTGTGTTATGCGATGGATGTGATATTTCTTTAGGACATGTTATAATGGTGCAGCGGGTCTGCATACATATCGCAATCAATGGATTTCAATGTGGCAAGGCTTTAAAGAGACTTTCGATGTGGCAGACAAGATATCATCTTAAGGTGTATGTAATGGAACTATCAGGTCCGTATTACATATCAAAATCAGAGGTTTGCGGGACTTCGACTGGCACATGGATTAAAAATGGCCTTAACCCCCATAGTTGACCGTGATCTAAGGGTTGACTATGAGATCAACGACTAGGATTGAGTGCAAGACTTCAGCCACGATTATGGAAGTATGTACTTTCCTACCCCTTCTCTTCCAATAGCTTTCTTCTTTACTCCTCTGTTATCGTTGTTGCTCTACTGGATCTACTATGTCATTTGTTGTTCAATTGACCTCCTGCATCATTTGTTGTCCAATTGCTATTCAATTGACCTCCTGCATCATTTGTTGTTCAATTGACCTCCTGCATCATTTGTTGTTCAATTGAAGCGTCATTTGCTTTTCAATTGAACTCCTATTGTTCAATCCACTTGGGTCCTTCATCTCATCAAATCATCATATGTCAAACTTTGACCATTATGATCAATGGGCATCAAAGGGAAATCATGTATCAAAGAATTTTCCATCGTAAACACTGCTATATTTGTAGGTTTTAACCCAGTACAGAAATTACCTGCATACGAATTCTAGAATACAGAAAATAAAGGGGGGCTCTACCCCCCTTCTAACCCCCTGGTTAACTACGTGCACTAGCCATGGAAAGAATATAACACAACCCAACATTCTCCCACTTGTTGTTTTCTTTCCACAGGGGACCACAAGAGAGCTTAGTCATTTATCCAGCCCTGCAATGCCCATTGTTTCTCTGCACCAAGAGAACTTCTCAGAGCTCACAGACTTTGCCAATGCATCTGCAGTATTCTTCAAAGTGTCCACCTTTACCAGCAACACCTTTTTGCCTTCTATGATGTCCCTCACAAAGTGATATTGAACATCAATGTGCTTTGCCTTTGAATGGTATGCAGGGTTCTTTGCCAAGAATATTGCACTTTAGCTACCACAATTTATCCTTATAGCTCCCTATACTAACCCCATACTTGAACACAATCTCTGCAACCAAATTGCTTCCTTGCTTGCATGAGTGGCTTCCATGTATTCTACCTCTGTAGTTGACAGTGCCACTACAGATTGTTTCTTACTCATCCAACTAACTGCACCTCCAAATAGGTTAAACACATACCCACTTGTAGATCTTCTCTTATCCAAATCTCCAGCCTAGTCTACATCAACAAAGCCATGAATATCCAACACTCTGTCCAATCCTGGTCTTCCTTGGTAGCACAAACCATAATCATGAGTGCCACACAAATACCTCAAAACCCGCTTCACTGTTGTCCAGTGCTCTTTCCCTGGTTTTGACATAAACCTGATTAATACTTCCACTGCATGTGCAATGTCTGGTCAAGTATAGACCATCACATACATTAGGCTACCAACTGCACTTGCATATGGAACACGGGACATGTCCTCTTCCTCTTCTTGTGTCTTGGGACACTGTTTAGCAGATAACTTTACACCTACAGGAATAGGAACCTTCACCGGTTTACTATCCTGCATAATAAACCTCTGCAATATTGTCTCGACATACTTCCTCTATTTTAGCCAAAGCTTCCTCTTTGTTCGATCTCTTTTAATTTCCATGCCCAAAATATAGTTTACAGCACCAATATCTTTCATGTCGAAATTGGAGGACAAATGGGTCTTCAAATCCTGGATAATTTCTTTGTCATTTCCAACCAGCAACATATCATTCACATACAAGAACAGATAAATAACACGGTCACCAATTAATTTAAAATACACACAGTGATCTGCTTTGCTTCTAGTGAAGCCAAGTCCCCGTATAAATGTATCAAATTTCTGATACCACATCCTTGGTGATTGTTTTAACCCGTACAGAGAATTATTTAACTTGCATACTAGTTCTTTCTTACCCTTCACCACAAAGCCTTTAGGTTGCTTCATGTAGATCTCCTCTTCCAAATCCCCGTGAAGAAATGTTGTCTTCACATCCATCTATTTTACCTCAAAATCAAAAGTAGTAGCAACAAATAAAAGTAATCTAATAGAAGTTACCTTGGCAATAGGAGAAAAAAAGACTAAAATCAATTCCCGACACCTGGGAATTACCTTTTCCTACCAACTGAGCTTTGTATTTCTCCACCTTTCCTTTTGCATTTGTCTTCTTCTTGAACACCCATTTGCTTCCAATGGTTTTCCTTCCAGTCGGCAACTCCACCAAATCTCAAGCCTCAGTTTTGTGCAAAGATGCCATTTCATCAACCATGGCCTCTTTCCAGAGTTTTCCATTCTCTGAATCTATTGCTTCCTTCATAGTTCTAGGATCATCATTAGTAATAGATAAATAAAAATTTGAATAGAAAGCAAATGGGCTATACATTTCTAGTTGCTTTCTTTCTCGAATTGATCTTCTCACACCCAGAGTTTGTGGCTCTTCATCTTCTGATTCCTCCTCTGTTGTAGAGTCTGATTCTTCCTCCTTTAGCTCAAACTCTATCTTCTCAGGTTCCTTTGGTTGGAATTCATGTTTAATAACATCTTTTACCTCTATGAACACCACATATCGGTTGTACACAACCTTCCTTGCTACTGGGTTCCAAAGCTTATAACCCTTTAAACCATCCTTATACCCAATAAAGGTGCACTTTTCAGATTTACTATCCAACTTGGTTCGTTTCTTCTTTGGAACATTTACATATGCATCACATCCAAATACCCTCAGATGTGAGAGAGAGGGTATCTTACCGATCCATAACTCTTGTGGAGTCTTATCCTCCAATGCTAATGAAGGTGATCTATTGACTAGCGTTGTGTTGTACAACAACCCCCCATTTCATAAAAATTTTCATCAAAAATCATAATATGAAATGGGTCCCTTTTAAACTTAGATGTGTGAATAAATTGGTATTAACTCATCATTCGAAAATCCTCATCAAAAGGTCTAAGGGAAATAATATATAATAAACCTTTTGAACAATAATACAATAGGTCTTTTAAATAATTGGAAAGCTCTTTATTATTACGATAAAGCGATCGCAAGATCACATATCGTAATAATAAGAAAAACATATATAAGAAAGACCCATTAATTACTCTGATCCAAAAAAGCAAATCGCTATCGGATATCGGGGAAAGGCAAAACACATTGCATATATAAAACACCTCTCCCATTCCTCCGATGCGATAAAAGGCATCGCCATCGGCAATCGGCCTCAACAACCCTGCATATGAATTGTCACACCTTCAAACCTTTCGATGCGATAAGGCGTATCACCATCGGCGATCGGCGATTTTGCAATGGTGTAAGTAATATGACCCAAGCCCATTCCCGATTGCGATACATTTAACCAAGGCACATGTTTCGAAACATATTTGAAAATCTTGCATACATCGTATCACCTTTTGGTGATCAAAGGGATATTTTGGACTATTATTAAAACCTTCCCGTTTACGTCACCAATCATCAAGTGCGTTTATCCGCCAAAAATCTAAGCCACGCTTGAATGAATCATTCACCATATAAACGTTATGATGGGTATTTAAAAACTCCCTTACCATGATTGACAGGTGAAGCGGCCAATTAATGAAGCAGTTATGCCAAGATTTTCCACTTAGATTCTATCTGCGGCAGTTTCACTATAATCTTTGATTATTCACTAATTGATATAACTCTTTCATATTGGCTCATTCTACCTATTTCCCTGTATCACACTGGTTTCATTCATTGTGTAGAATTCCACGGAAATAACAAGTTTTAAGAAAATGGGAAAGAAATCTAAGAGATCCGCGGCAGCAGAGACCCCTCAAGTAACAGTGCAGCCAACCAGTGATCCAGGACCAAGTAAAAAAGGCCTAATCTCAGACACTACATGTCTCGGTCTTGGAAATACAAGTTGGCAAAGAATCTATAATTTAATTGAAGCAGAGGAGCCTGAGGAAGTGTTGGAAGAAGCTACTGTAGACTCAACTAATAAATCAGAAGCCTCCCTGAAAGATTTAGCCGACTCATATTTACACAGGATAGCAGCTCGGGAGAAAATTCTTCCATACACTGATGTAGTCAGATGGGTGGTTGAAGAAATTCCAGCTTCAAATAGAACGTTTTGCACAATTAACGGAAGAATTTTTGGTTCATTTCAGCTTGATGACTTAAGGAAGATGTATCATTTGCCCGAACCGGAAAAGAAATACAACAAAGCCTTTCTGGAGAAATTCACAGTGGAGAACGAGACGGAATCGGCCCCAATTAAGCAATGGAGACAGAATCCCGCAAAGCACAAACATGAATCATCGGGTAAGTACTCCGTGGATTCCTTGTCATCTCCTTACTGTTACGTTGGGGCAATGATGTGTAGGATATGGGGAATGCATGATTCAGCAAAGTTTACTATTGAAATGGTTCCTTTAATGGAAGCAGCTGTTAACAGTTATGTAATGGATTGGGCTAACATATTGTCCGATAAACTAGCCTCGACAATTCTTGATTTTAGATCAAATTCACGTAAAACCACCAGGACCATTCCCCCTTTCTATTACAGTGCTTATGTTATGGATATGCTTTGCTTTAATTCTGAATACCCGGTACTTGGGTGGAGATGGATGCCACAAGACCCTAAGCCAATCCACATTTATCATCAAATGTTATGGAAGGCACACTATAAAGACCACTTGTACCAAATCTGTAATGGTTTCATGTTGCCTATCTATTATGCCATTTTTTATAAGCCTGCCCCAAAGATTTCCGAGGAGGCAGAGATTGATTTGACTGCTGTAGGGAATTGGTTTGGGGAGGACAAGTTCACATATATAAGAGTTTTTGGTAGCCTTGCAAGACCCCATGTCCTTCCTTTGTATATACCTGATAAGCTATTAGCCCGAGAGTTGGCCTACCAAATAACAACAGCGGGAACATCCAAAACTCTTAGGACTTCTAAAAAGCAGTCATGGCCTGTATTTCCTTTGAGATGCGGTGTTTATACTCTACATGATTACAAACATGTGGAAAAGGAGGCAGGAAAAATAAATATGCTCAATCTTCCAACCATTCCTAATAGGCAATTCGATCCAAGGAAAGTTGCCTATAATGTGCTTGAACAAGCCAAACTTACAAAGTTTGACCATGAAAAAGATGAATTTGACAACCTGTTTTCTTCAGCATAATCATTGTTTCAGGTGAAAACATTGGCCAAAATGAAATATAAAAATGAAGGACTGGTGGAATTCAATAGGCTCAGAGAATAGAGGTTGAAAACTCTGCCTATGGACTTATTAGCTACTACACCAACAACTAAGTCAAGCGAGACTGAACAGAGAATTATTGACAAATACCCTGCTACAGAGAAAATTTCCGAAAAGGGAAAAGAGCCAGAAATGGAAACAGAGCAGGAGAAAGAGAAGAAGCAAGACAGTGAATATATTGATCTAGAGACTCAAATTGATCCCAAACTCCTCAAAGAGTGGAAACAAATTGACTCTATTATAAGCAATCCTGAGACTTCACAAGGATTCGACACACCTCAAGTAACAGTTAGTCAAGAGACAACAACAATTATGGTTCCAATTGAAGGAACTAGTGGCCTACCCGTCAGTAAAGATGCAGAAATAATTCCTAAAGATCCATCCAATCAAATTATTTTGCAGATAGAAGACATACCACCATTAGATGTCTTTTACAGTCCTAAACACAGGGTTGTGGTGAAAAGACAAAGAAAAAGGAGGAGACTTGATCAATCTTCCCTTTTACCACAAAAACAGATATGGCTAATGTGGTGTGGAAGGAGGAATTTAACCCTTCCGATGACCTTACAAAACTTTCTCAGTATGAAGGAGCCTATTCAGCAACCACCATGGATAAAGCCTCGGAAGTAAGAAATCTACTTAAGGAAAGAGACCAAACAGTTGTTTCATTGCAGTCACAGGTGTCCGAAGCACAGTGAAAAATAGAACAGTTAGAACAGTAGCTATCAACATAGTAGTAGGTAAACAATCAATTAAATGAGCAATTGCTCAAAGAGAAGCAGAGGATAGACTTAAGCGCGGTACAGAAACAAAAGGAGTTGTCCAAAGCATTGGCCAAATTGAAGACGATGAATGAACAAATGAATAAGACGAAAGATGAGCAAATCGCTCAACTGTCACAAGAAGTAGAAAAGTTCAAAAGTCTTCCTCAACCAGTAGAGTTCAGAACCGAAGCTCTCCAAATAAACAAAGCATTGATTACACAGCTAAAACTGCTATGTCATAACATTTCTCTGGTTGAGCCCCTTTGTGAGATTAATGCGGCAATAGTTGATAAAACAGTCGATGCTAGGTAGGATTTAGAATAGGCCGATTAGACTTTAACCAACTTCCTTGCTTGGAAAGACACAAGTGAAAGACAAGCCGTGAATCTACCCAAAATTCTAGAGTCACACAAAGACATCCTTTTCCTAGAATGGCAGTCACAACTAATGAAAGCAGAGAGAGAAACCTCAAGATGTCAAGTATCTACCAGTAATTTAATTGAGTTAATCAATGACACTCTTTATCTGTCTAACATGATTTCACAGTGCACTCCAGGTAAATTGACATCAGCCAAAGCTTTGGAACAAACATGCAATCAAGAATTGAAAAAGAATGGAAGATTAATTGCTGGCATCCAAAGTTTAACTTGGGATACCTTTTGTTTTTTCTTAATTAAACCATACAGTCAAAAGGGCCGCACTCAAATGTTTAACCGATGAATTAGCTGTATGATTCCTGAAATCCATGATGCTACATACTCAACCCAACTGCGTTCTCGTCTAAGTCGCCCTCTAGAATTGCAACCGATGCTTCCTATCTGCCAACTCAAGCAAAAGGGAGATCATCTGAAACAATGAATCATGCTGCCAACTGCAAACAAGCCGATTTTGAGGAGATACTAATAATGTAGTTGTACCAATTAATAGCATTTTTATTTTGTAATTAGTTAGCTTAATTAGTATTTATAGGCCCTTTCATGCATTTAGAAAGGGTCCTCAGTTTTTGTATAAAACTCATATCAATAAGTCACACTATTGTGTTGCTGATCTATTTTTTATGGAGACTGGGCCAGTATTCTGAATTTTAACAAAAGAAAGCTTTGATGACATGTGCACTATTGCTTTATTGTGGAAGTGTTTCTAAGTTAGAAGAAGGAATTTGAATGCGATTAATATCGGGAGTGAATCAAATAACATATGGTACTATTATCTATGCTCTTGCGTCATTCTTATATGTGAATCAACATTTATTTAATCTTGCTATCATTGGATATATGTATGTGTTTTAACAACAATCCTTATATTTTTCACTATTGAATGTCTAAGGAGTGTTATTCTTTCAATCATATTTATGTCTATGATATATATGAAGAATAGTGTAATAATGTTTGCTTGATTGCTTTGTTCAACTATTTGAACTTAGTAATTATCATATGAATAAATGTCTTTGTTTACCAATAGAGTCATTTATATGTCTGTTTGTGAATAAAGATCATCAAAAGTTACACTAAAGCAGAAATTTCTCGGGATAGGATAGTTGTTCATAATTTTACTTTTAGATTAAATCATTCATCCATTATCATTAGATATTAGAGAATCGACCATTTATCCATCCTATTTACCAATCATTGGGAAACTGGTCCCATTATTTCCAGTCGGAGCCACCACACCAAACGGAAAAGGAGCTTCCTTTAAGGTCCGGACCGGGTGGTTTTCCCTGATGTTTTTGCAACAATTTTTGAGGCTTCAACGACTAGGTAACATGCTATCTCCACCGCCTCTACCCAGAATTCTTGTCCTAACCCGGAACCATTGAGCATGCTTCTTGCCCTTTCCATCAACGCCTTGTTCATTCTTTTTGCAACTCCATTTTGATGAGGTGTATATGGAATAGTCTTGTGTCGTGTTAGACCACACTTCTTACAAAATTCTTCAAATTCCTTACTACAAGACTCTCCACCATTATCTGTTCTCGGCACCTTTACCTACTTCTCTGTTTGGTTTTCCACAAGAACCTTAAATTCTTTAAACCTGTCAAAGACTTTAGATTTCTTCTTAAGGAAATATATCCATGTATTCCTTGATAAGTCATCTATAAATGATACATAGTACACATACTTACCCATTGATGGAACCTTCACAGGTCCAAACACATCATTGTGTGCAAGCTCTAATATTTTTTTTGCCCTCTTACCACCAGACGGGAAACTCACCCGATTCTGCTTCCCATACACCCAATTTTCACAAAAATAAAAAAAAGAGAGTTATTACTCATACCTTATACCATACCTTTACCATGAAGTATTCAAATGCCCTTCTCTCAAATATGTCCAAGCCTTTGGTGCCACAGCGTGGTCTTCTCTCCAGAGACCACTAGATTTTCTGCTCTACTTTCAAGAACCACAGAACTATTGCACCCATCAACAACAGTGCTACCTTGTAGCTTGTACAGATTTCCAATCCGAACTCCCTGCATCAATACCAGTGCTCCCCGAACCATCTTGTAGGTATCCTTCTCGAACACTGGTTTTACACCTGCATCATCCATCTTTTTTATAGAAATTAGATTTCTGGCCAATGCAAGAATATGTAGAACACCCGGAAGTGTTCTAACCCTTCCACCTTGCAACTTCAACTTTACTTTTCCATGACCAATGATTCTACCCTTCCTATCATCCCCCAAGAAGACATCACCACAATCATATTTCTCATACTCGCAGAACCACTCTCTTTGGGGAGTGAAGTGAAAGGATGCACCTAATTCAATCAACCATGCCTCATGATCTACATGTGTACTTGAAGAATCCAAGTACACATCCCCACCTTCATCTAAGGTGGTTTTCACCTCTGCAGAAGGAGAATCATCAAATCCCTTTCATTTATTAGGAGCTTTAGATTTACAGTCCCTTTTGTAGTGCCCTTCCTTTCTGCATTTCTAGAACACCACCTTTACAGGTTTTCCTGGAGATTTAGATCTCCCTCTAGATTTAGATCTCCCACTCGATGACTTATTTTTGTTTTTTTTCTAGGATTGTCCTCATACAGACAAGGCATCACCATTCTGTCTCTCCATATTTTTCGTCTCATCTCATCCATCAGCAAGGATGAGACTATTTCATCAAACTGCAAGGCAATTTCATTGCTACCTATTGCAATAACCAGACTATCCCACGAATCTGGTAGAGAACACAACAAACTAATGCAATTATCTTCATCTAAAATTTTGATATCAACAGATGATAACTGACTTACCAAAGTATTAAACGCATTCAGATGCTCTATCACCGAGTCTCCATCTTTCATCCTTGGGTTATACAGCTTTTTCTGTAGGAACAGTTTATTCACCAAACTTAGATTGGTACAAAGTCCCTAACTTGTCCCACAAAGCCTTCGTCGTAGATTCCCCTAATACATTCAACAATACTGAATCTGAGACACACAATCGTATTGTGCTCTTTGCCTTCCGATCCAACTTCTTCCATTCTTCATCAGACACTCTCATTGGTTTAGTACATGGATATACTGTGATCCACTGATCTTTATCCACCAACAGATCCTCCATCTTGAGTTTCCACAACTCAAAATTCTGACCATTAAATTTCTCGATCTCTATCATTCCACTGCTCGTCATCTTCTTTCACTACCAGAATCTATCCCGTAGATCTCCCACTAAACAGGGTCTACCACAGGCCCGAGCGAAACCCCTCAGTACCAAAGGCATCCCCTTGAAGCCAAAACAGCTCTGATACCAAATGTAGGTTTTAACCCGATACAGAAATTACATGCATACAAATTCTAGAACACAAAAAATAAACAATGCAAGATCATAACACATAAAACACATATACACAGAGATTTTCCCCTGGATCCCAAAATAGGGACTACTAGCTTGATTTTTCATTATGTTCCTTTCAATGTTACAATACATATTTATACATGCCGAAGCATCCAATACCATGGACCAAAAGCCATTGCGTCCAAAACCATGGACTGAAAACCATCACGTTCAAAACCATGGACCGAAAACCATCGCATCCAAAACCATGGACCAAAAACCATGCACAAAACCATAGGTAGGTCTACTAACCTAACATAGGGTCCAAAACCAAAATTTTCCGGGGCGCTGCCCCAGACCCCATAGAGTGGAGTTACTTGCACTCCTCAAACCCCCTGTGACTTCGCCCGCTACACAATCAGCACAACTAAGGGGGGGCTCCACCCCCCGGTTAACTACGTGGGCTAGTCGTGGAAAGAATATAACACAACTCAATAATATTGACATCAATGACAACCTAGATTAACAATCTCCCCCTTTTTCGTTGATGGGAATATTCTTATTCTCTCCCCCTTTTTCGTTGATGGGAATATTCTTATTCTCTCCCCCTTTGTCATCAATGGCAAAGGAGTGCACAAGGACTCCCCCTTTCGAACTCCTCCCACTGTCATGCAACATCTTTTGTTCTTTATGAATAGTATATTTTTATGGGTATGTTACTCCCCATGTCGTGGTGCTTTTCTTTTTACTCAAGATAGAAGGATTGCTGCATCATCATCAACTAGCACATTATCCCCTCTTCATGTCTCAGAAATTCTTCATAATTCTTTCAACAATGCTTAAAGATGCTCCATTTCAATGCTTCCAAATAGGCTCCAAATAGCCATACGCCAAATGTTCAAGTCCAAGCTTTTATGCTTCTAGAATCTGAATTTTGTTGTCTTCACAGCCAGAATTAAGGAGCCTTTATAGTTTGAATTAGGAGAAGATGCCACTGAAATTGTCACTCTCGCTATCTTTCTTCAAATCAGGATTCCCTTGTATCTTTGTGCTTCTCCTTAAGTTACTGAGCTATATTGGACTGCACAACATTCTCCTTTCTATAGTCCTTTTGACGAGCCATATTTTCCTTGTGTTCTTGTAAAAGTCTCTGCAATGATGGTGATTGAAGGAATCCCTTATTATTTTGCAATGATATGCCAAAATGATATGGAATCCTTGCTACAAAGCTATGATAGCAAAGATCAACAACTTCAACTTGTTGACAGTGAATCCTCACTTCCAAACTGAGCCAACGATCATAAGGGTTTGTAAAAGCCCAAACTTCAATCTACTTCTGACTTGTGGATTACAAGAAGACTCAAAATTCTTATTGTTTTCTTTGGAATAATACAATACAATGACTATGGGCTGCTACAAAAATGCTATTCATACATGGCTCCAATATTTAGGGTTCATAAATGAGATCTTCAACTAAGACTAATCCACTGTGGTTACAAGAATTACAAGTTGAAAATCATACCTTGATGTTGCTAGAAATCACCCTTTCTAACTGTTACAACAATGATGATGAAGGCAACGTTTTATAGAGAATTTTCTCAGTTCGACTTTTCTTTTGGCAAGTATCGAACCAAGGGTATATGTATATATAAATATTCAAAACAACGTCATGTCCTGGAGTAGCCTTATCACTGGATTCTTTGCACTAGAATAACCATGCTACTGTAGTCATGAGACTTATGTCGATATGGTTATTATGAGAAATTGGCACTGTACACATAGCTCTGCAAACTTTTATGCTCAAAACATCACACTTCACCTTTATGCTTAGGTCACCGCATTTCATAATTGCATTTTGATATTTGGGTTATTTTAGTACAATAGGTTCGTAGGTCAAGATTCAAAAGATGTGGAGATCACTGTTGGAAATCATGATTTACAGTATCCAACATCTTCAACTCATGAATCATGATTGTCGTTAGACAAAAACCTACAAGTTATCTCCATTAGCAGATTTTGATATCCAATCTATGACTGTCTTTTAAATTCTTTTATTGGTTGACAACTTTTTGCAATGCTTCATTTATGCTAGATTCTTCCAGCTGCTCTTGCTTCAAGCTCCATTCCCGGATGTGTTTTTTTGTTTGAAGGTTGCCTCTATTATTGTCCTTAATTTACCTATTCTCACATTATATCCCTGAGTCAAGATATTCAACTTATATAATACCAAAAACATAGTTATTTTCCCTATTTCTATAGCATTGGATGGCCTTCTATGCTGCTCCAATTTCTTCTTAGTGATCAAGTGGAAAACATCTACAATAACAGTCCAAACAATGGTTACAAGGTCATGTTCTTCAATGTAGTGCTCCTGAGAAATGATCTTTATCAAAGAATGATTGTTAATATAGCTCATCAAGGATTACATAAGGCCCATTCACAGATGGCTTCTGCAAGAATGATCAAGAATCACAAGCTCCCCTTAACTGTATGCATGGTCTCTTTTTGGCAGAATCCCATTATCAAATGCTCGAAATATCAAGAATATCTTCATCAACTCAACAACATGTGTTTTTGGCTGGAGGGTTCAAGAGATTTTCAGATTCTATTTGCTTTCTTCTCCATACTTGTATAACTTTCTTTTCTGGCATGGTTCTAGCTTGAGAAGGTGCCCAAATCAAGTTACAATTCCGTGCCATATGACCAATGTTATGACACTTGAAACATTCTATGTTGTTCATGAATAATAATTCATGACTTCTTTTTTCGAAATTTCTTCTCGGAGATTGACGGGGATCATTATAAGCCCTACAATCTTTTTCCATGTGTCCAAAGTTTGTACAAGAATAACAATAACAAAGAAATAAACTTTGGTACCTGGGAGATGGAGATTTCCTTGATGTACTTCTGAAGCCTTTCTTCCTTGAGATACTTCGATGATAATTATTGCTTCTCGCATCCTTGACAACATTTTCATTTCTTCTTGGAATAGGACTTCCTTCATTAATGCCTTGACTCCTATCTTTACCTTTGTTTGAAGAATTATCATTCTTGTTTGAGGATTCACCTGCATACCTGAGACCTGATTTATCAAATGGACATCTTTGATGGTTGAGAATGTCATCCAAGGCTTGATAGCTCTTCAAGGTTTTGTCCATCCCTTCAACCTTTTTCCTAAGGGAGACAATCTCTTCTCCCAATTTTTCACAATCATTATTATTCTTAGCAAGTTGTTTCTCAATCTCTTCCTTAATACGTATTGCTTCATTTGCTTCTAATTTAAGTGAGATGATATATGACTTCATTTTGAAGATTTCTTCATTTTCCTTTGCTAGGTTTCTCTCCATTTCTTCCTTGATCCTTGTAGCTTTACATGTTTCAACCTTGAGAAAGTTGATGTTAGATTTTAATTTGAAGATTTCTCCATCCTTTGCTTTTACTTAACATATCCTGATGTTTCTCTCATTTTCTGCTTCATCAACCTGTCCTTCTATGATTGTTAATGTTTCCATTGTCTTCTCAGCTCCTTGTGCTAACTTTCTTGCTTCTTGTAGTTGAGATTTGAGAGAGGAGAACTCTACCTTGTACTGACCAATCACTTCTTCAAGTTTGTTCAAGCTCTTGTGCCTTTGTTGAAGTTGACTTGACAAGGTATCTTCCCATTTATTTGCTTTATCCAATTGATTTGTCATGGATATGGCTTCTTCATGATTATTTCTTTTTCTTTGATGAAATTCCTTCTTAAGATTGGCAATCTCTTCATCCTTTTCTTGTACTTGAAGCTTGACAAGGTTAGCTTTCTTCCTTGTTTGGTCTTGGTCACCAGCTAGTGATTTCTTATTAAGTTCCTCATTTTCCTTTTTCAAATTTATAATCTCTTCCATGGAAGCCATAAGTTTAGTGAGGATATCTTCTACAAAGTCTTTTTCATTCTCTTCATCGTCTAGGTCTTCTTTAGCCTTAACGTCATAATTCTCATTTTCAACTTCTATGATGGGTTCTGGATTTCGTTCTTGGTTTCCATCATCTCCTTGACTAGTGTTCATGGTCAATGCTCCTTTTTAGTGAAGGTCATGAAGTTTTTCCCATATACCCTTCGCTGACGAACATTTTCTTAAATTGTTCTTTATAGAATCAGGTAGCCCATTAAAAATTGCCTTCATTGATTTTTCATTGTACTCCCTGGATTCTCCATCAATCATGCTATCAACTATCACTGATTTCTAGATTTCAGTGCCTTGAGTCTTTAATAAATTCCTCATTCTTTCTTCCCATATATCAAAGTTTCCATTGAACCATGGATCCTCCTCACATTGATTGACTTCTATTTCAGTGGTATAGGGAGACACAACTTTAGGAGGATTAGAGACTTTCTTCCTTGGATTTGCAATTTGTGTTCTAAGATCAACCTTAAAGCTATTAGGCTTTGAGTGAAGGTACTGGCTCTGATACCAATTGTTGGAAATATTGAGAGGGGGAGTGAATCAATATTTGTTTTCAATTGTTGTTTTTACCAGTTAACTCGTTTACATTTAGAACACAAAAATGAAAAATAGGAATAAATTCTTTTATTAATATAGTCTTTACAATAAATCAAATACAAAATATATAAGGCTCCAATCTGTTGCCAAGCACCAACTTGGTATTTTGTGAGGCTCCAACCTCTAGGGAACCAACCCTATCTTCTCAAGGCACCAAACTTGTGTTTAGGAGAATCAACTCCAAGGACATCAATCCTTCCAATTCTGAGGCACCAACCCCAAGGTCTCCAACCCTATCTTGTCAAGGCACCAACCTTGTTTGTTTGAGGCTCCAACCTTCAGGGCACCAACCATCTGGGCTCCAACCCACTGCTGTATTTTGTCTAGATAAGTTTGATAGTAATTCTCTGCTCCCAAAATCTTCTTCACTGAATTCTGTCAATCTACAGCTTCACTGTAGTCTCCATGCTACATCATTAACGACAACCCGTCTTCATATGAAGGAGTCTTAAAAACTCTTCATATTTCCCACACAGAGTCTGCAAAGTTACCTCATGATGATTTCAAATAGCCATCATGATCTAAAATAGTATTCACACAACTTCAATGTGTCTACAATGAACTGCACTTAGCTCTGCACAAAAACAACTCTCTTTTTCAAGCCTTTGTTCTCACTGCCACGGTAAATGCTTCAAGAGTGACTTCTTCAGGAGTAACTGCTTCAGGAGTGACTTCTTTAGAGGAGTGACTGTCGTAGTTTCTTACTTCCAAGAAAAAAACTCACAAACACTTCAATGTTGGTGTTGTCTACTTCGTCTTCTGCTAGACCTTTGGCTCCCTTCTGTCCTACTAGACCTATGGCTTACTTCTGTCCTTCTGCTTCTGCCAGACCTTTGACTTCTACTACACCTTCTGCTTTTGCCAGACCTTCGGCTTCCTCTGTTTCTTCTAGTATACACCTTGTGAACTTTCCTTGTTCTCTGTTATAGATGCCTGATACGCCTGACTTTTGGCTTCCTTTTTCCCTGTACCTTTCGGCTTCTCGACCTTCGCTCGCTTGATCTTCAACTTCCTCTGCGCTCCCTCGACCTTTCGGCTTCCTCTGTCTCTTCAAGTTCACCAATACTCAAAAGACACGTTCATTTGGAAGAGAGGCCGAATTACAATAGATGTTGCATATTAAAATTATATCAGAGAGGCCCTTTTTATTTAATATTCATACGATAGACTCATTATTTACGGATAATTTCATAGGAGAGACCATACCCAATGAGGTCCCAAATCCACGTCATCAATCGCAATCGCAGTTTACCATCGTTAGATTTCTTCAAGACTTGCAATATGTGATGGATGCAATATTTCTTTAGGACATGTTATAATGGTGTAGCGGGTCCACATACATATCGCAATCAACGGATTTCAATGTGGCAAGGCTTTAAAGATACTTGCAATGTGGCAGACGTGATATCATCTTAAGGCGTATATAATGGAACTATCGGGTCTGTATTACATATCACAATCGGAGGTTTGCGGGACTTCAACTGGCACATGGATTAAAAATAGCCTTAACCCCTATAGTTGACCGTGATCTAAGGGTTGACTATGAGATCGACAGCTAGGATTGAGCGCAGGACTTCAGCCACGATCAGGGAATTTCATACTTTCCAACCCCCACTCTTTCGATAGCTTTCTTCTTTACTCCTCTGTTATCATTGTTGATCTACTGGATCTACTGCGTCATTTGCTATTCAATTGACCTCCTGCATCATTTGTTGTTCAATTGTTGTTCAATTGACCTCCTGCGTCAATTGCTGTTCAATTGACCTCCTGCATCAATTGCTGTTCAATTGACCTCCTGCATCATTTGTTGTTCAATTGTTATTCAATTAACCTCCTGCGACATTTTTTGTTCAATTGTTGTTCAATTAATGCATCATTTGTTGTTCAGTTGACCTCCCATTGTTCAATCTACTTGGGTCCTCCATCTCATCATATATCAAACTTTGAGCATTATGATCAATGGGCATCAATGGGAAATCATGTATCAAAGAATTTGCCGTCACAAACACTAATATATTTCCATCAATGACAACCTAGATTAACAACATATCTTTCATTGTAAATACTGCATCGAGCTGGGTTATAAAGCTCTATGAGCACTATTTCTTCTTTTAGTAGGTTGCTGATTTATATGTGTGATTGAACACCGAGGACGGTGTTCCCCCAAGGGGTAGGGTTCTGTAACAGCCCTAGTGAAAATTCCATGTAAAAATATATAAATACCATGGATGATGTGACACGTATTCCATGTTGAATGTTGGGCAAAACATCCTAGGGGGGTGTTCATTTCGTTGTTTATGGCTAAGGAAATTGGCAAAGGCAATGGCTAAGGCACTAAAGAGGCAAAAGGTATTTTGTCACATTTATTTATGAAAATAATGGAAATTAGGAAAAAAAGAAGGTGAAAGGTTACATTTTGCATGTGAGGATGAAATTGAAGGAAAATAATGGAAAATAAAGAAAATAGTGGCCTCATTAATAAAAAAGCTTATGAGAATCAGTGGAAAAGACTTGGTCAATTTATCTTTGGAGCTCTCTCATTATTATCTCTCTCTCTCTCTCTCTCATACTCTTGGTTACTTAGAGTTTTCTTGGAGCACTCTTGGAGGGTGTGGCATACTTGAATTCTTGGAGCAAGAAGGCAAAGGAAGAACATGAAAGTGCAAGAAGGCATCGGCATCAACAGCTACATCATATTTGCTTGTAGGTATCGAGTTGCATGTATGATTTATTCACTAGTTTTGACATGCATGGCACATGCATGTAGTTTCTTTGTTGTGATCTATCATTGGCATGGAGGATTGCCTTGATCGATAGTGGATTGCCTAGCCTTGCCATTTCCTGGATAGCCATGGTGATTGTGGGCTTACTTTCATTGCTTTGTTTTGGTTGGTTCTCATTTTTCCATAGCTTGGGTTGAGTTACTAGTCCTGGAAGCCCTGGTTGAGCAAACGCTCTGGAAGCGTTGTAACATCTTGGGTTGAGTTACTAGTCCTGGAAGCCCTAGTTGGACAAATTCTCTGGAAGCCCTTGGTGGTTTGAGTTACTAGTCCTGGAAGCCTTTGTTAGACAAATGCTCTGGAAGCCTTTGTATAAGTTGTGGGTTGAGTTACTAGTTCTGGAAGACTTGGTTGGAAAAACGCTCTGGAAGCCCTGGAAGGCTTGGATGCAAAACAATCTAATGATGGTTTTTGGTGATGTCCGACCGTGAGGTGGAATCATTGTTTGATTGGTTGAGGTGGGTGGCCTCTGAAAGCCCTCGATGAGTTTTGATTGATGTGTTCTATGAGATCCCAAATTTATGCTTGGAATATGGCACAATGGTGATTGGCTGAACAGAGACTTGGCTCAGCCAATCTATTGTCAGGTGGAACATGGTAGTCCCATCTCCGGTTGGTTCATTGCATTTATTAATGAAAAAAAAATCATTCCCTTTATTTTCATGTGCAAATGTACTGATGCATATATGGATTTTGATGGCTGATATGTTTATTGTATTTTTGTTCCTATTATGTTGTTTATATGCACATTTACCTCGGAGGTTGTTACATGGTCATTCACCTCGATTGTGTCCTATATTGAATAATTATTTCAATGTGCCTAACTCTATTTTATGTGAGTTTTGTGGATCTCCCATGCATAATACTAACCAACATAAACCTTTGGATGCTCTAGTTGATTTATTGGATCACTTTACTCTCTGAGTGAATGAATCCACTCGTGGAAGAGGAGGTACATGCTATATGGGAGGAAGAACTGGTGGGAGAGTGCTAGTTATATGCTATAACTATGATTAGCTGGGACATGTAGCTAGGGATTGTCCACTGCCAAAATGACCATGGTGTTCACATTGTCATCTTAACACTCTTGCAACCAAAGAATGTACATAACTGATTGCTTGATGGGAGGAGAATAATCGAAAAAAGGGGCCAATTTAATCAATTTTACGACATGGAAATTACAATCAATATAGAAACCAAATATTAATATTGTTACTTTAGGGGTTACTAGGTCTGGTGTTGACAAGGATTCTTCTAAACAACCTATCATCAAGAAAGTTGAGCCTTCACAAGCTAAATATGATCTTATTTAGCGTAAAAGGTATTATAAGGTTGTTGTGGATATCTTTAGGGATATAGTTTCTTCCTCACATTGTCTTAGGGTTGTAGGATCATAAAAGGGCCAAACTCTATTTCTTGAAATAATACCACCATCTATTCCTCAGTTTTCATCTGACCCTTCGCAACCAGTTACTATGTGGTTTCATCTATTTCTTGATACTTTGAGTGATGAGAAACTCTCTCATTAGTTATGGAAGAAGTTGAAGAGATTCATGAGAGATAAGGAGTTATCATAATGGCCTATCTTTATAAACTTACAAAAGCATCACAGCAGAAAAGTTGGGTGCAACAAAAGGAGAATTGGGAGAGAGTTTCGAATTGATGCTCAAATTGCAAGATATCATATCAAGGACATTATGCTTGATTTCGGCTCTGATGTTAATATTTCACCTAAGAAGACCTAATCTAGTGTTCTCACCAATTGAGATGTTGATGGCCAAGTTGTATTGCATATTTTCCATTGATTTCTTAGAAGATGTAGAAGTTGATGCTGTTGGTGTAAAGACTTATTCATATTTCAAAGTTATTAATATTAGGTGGAGATAAATACCCATACTCATATCAATTACGAGTTGATTGGGATTTTGAGAAATATGTCATAATTGATCTAAAGAGAGAAACCATGAATTTTGAAGTTGATGGAATTATATTTATTTAGCCTTTGGATCCTTACGAGGGTCCTAGATACATAGAGCTTGTTGATGATGTAGAATACACCAATGTCCTTGACCAATTGTATCAGCTCATCACTGGAAAAATGGAAGACCATATCAACCTTACAAAAAATGGGTTTATCAATTGGCATAGTATTCAAAACATAGAAGTAGGTTCTAATGTTGCACTCAAGGAATTGCAACAAGGAGACCATGAGCTACATTTCAGAAGATGAGAAACTATCTGATCTGCTCGATGGATTGGAACAAAGGCGATACATTATTCTATTTTTTATAGTCTTATTTATGTAGATTATTTTGTACGATATATTTAGATCATTGTTGTGGAGGACAAAGTATTACCCCTTATGGATGTTGTGCTACAGGATACTCCTTGGTGGTGGGTCCCTCATCGCAACAATCTTCCATCTTAGGAAATGGCCAAGTATGCTTTCTTAAGTAGATGATTTGAGTCACAAAATGGAGTTCTCATTGTTTCTTTGTATCAAGGTAGTACCAGTATTGAGAAGCACGAATAGGCTTGTGTTGCGGCATGGAAGAAAAATAAACTACCTACTAAATTATGGGTACATCACTTTATTCATATCTTAGGAGCTATTCCTAAGGATTGGTGTTTGAAAGAAGAAACAAAGAGATAGAATTCTAGCTAGGATGAGTTGAATTCTTAGTTTTATGTTGATTTCAATTTCTTAGATGAAGACTCATGGATTACAGAAGCCTGAAGGCCATTATACGAGTTATTTTCCCTACTGGGAATCCCCTTGCATAATTCTTCGATCAAACAAGTTATAGAACTATACTTGATGCATATTTCCATATGGTTATTTCCTATGGAAATATTGATAGGGAAACTAATGATGAATATTTAGAAGGTTTTAGGTATCTCTCTTTCAATCCGAAGGAGAACGAAGCATCATGGATGACCCATCTCAAAATGCTCTTCATTTATAACCCATGAAGCTACAAAAGTTTAATGTAATCTCTTATCAAAACCCTGAGCCAACATCTATAGGAGACTAATGGGATGATCAAAAAACAAAGGAAATCTTTGACTTGCTAAAGGAATATGAGTATATGTTTCCTACATTAGTTTCAGAGCTTAAGGGTATCGAAGGAGATCTCGGAGAGATGAAGATAGTATTGAAGCTAAATGCACATATAGTAAAGCATTGTCCATATCATTTGAATCCTATCATTAAGGAGAAAGTCAAGATGGAGACTGAAAAGATGTTAAATGTAGAGCTTATCTTCCTTGTAGATGAAGTTGAGTGAATAAATCCCATAGTCATCCAGGATAAGAAGGATTATGAGGATATGATATTTTGTGTTGATTATCGCAACCTAAATAATGCACGAGTCCATGACCCATTTCCTACTCCTTTTAGTGATGATGTCTTGGATAATATCGTCGGGAAAGAAGCTTATTCATTCATTGAAATATTTGCAGGTTGTCATTGGGTATGAATAGCAGAGGAAGATAAGAAGAAGAATAATTTCACTATTAAATGGGGATCCTATGCTAACATGTGATGTCATTTGGACTTAAGAATGCTCCAACACTCTTTTCTAAAAAACATATTGCAGATTTCTAGTGGTACATTCACAAATTTCTAGAAGGCTATATGAACGATTGAACTATTTAAATCCTTTTGAAAAATCATTCAATTTTTCTCAGAGTAATGTTCAATTTTTGTAGGAAAATGCAAATTTCTTTGAACATGAAGACGTGTATTTTCTATGTACCATTTGGAACCTTGTTGGGGCCTATTGTTTGTAAGGTTAGGGTATTAGTTGACCCAGTAAAATTTGTTGTGATCCTTATCATGCTACCTCCAGTTAGTGTTAAAAAAAATTAGATCCACACTAGGGCATATAGATTATTATTGTAAGTTCATACGCAACTATGCTTCCATCATCGCTCCATTGGAGAGGCTTATAAAAAAATATGAGTCTTTTATATGCACTTATCACTGTGATGATGCATTCAATACACTAAAGGAAAAACTAGCGAGTGCTCTAGTTCTTGTCTACCCCGACTGGAATAAGTAGTTCCATGTACACATTGATTCTTCTAGAACTACTCTTGGTGTTGTTCTAGCACAACCAGGAGAGGAAATTTGGACCATCCCATATATTTTGCCAGCAGAAAAATCTCTACTATGGAACGTAATTACACTATGACTAACAATGAAGCCTTGGCAATGATACACTCTCTCCAAAATTTCTAACATTATTTGTTGGGAGGGAATTTAAAATCATTTACAAATCATTCGTCCTTAAAATATTTGTTCAAGAAGCCTATTTTGGAAGGGAGAATTTGCCGTTGGTTGTTGGTATTTCAAGAATTTTTTGTTGAGGTTATTGTAAAGCCTGGATGAACTAATGTGGGACTAGATCAACTTTCTCACTTGGATTCGGGAGAATATTGAGGCTATGTTGATGATCAACTTCCTGATGTTGACTTGTTCCAAGTTGAAGTTATTCCCCACTATCTAGAAGATATTGAATTTTTCTTAACTATTGTTATTTGTGGGAGAAGGTCGCATCAAAATTCTTCTCTAAAAATTTGTCAGAGAATTTTGATGTGATCTTCTCCGAAAAAATTATTGCAATTAAGATATGGATCATAGAAGCCTAAATTATGATATTGTTATTTGTCTTGAAAATTATATTGTAATGTAAGAGACGCACCCAATGGTTAGAGTAGTTGAGTATTAACTTATTGCAGGGAAATTATATAGATTGTTCCTTGATAGAATTCCAAAAATATGTGTTTTTAGAAATGAAAAAGATGGCATTTTGTGGGAGTGTCATAGTGGAGTTGCAGGAAGTCATGTCAGAGGGAAAGCTACAACCCATAAGGTAATGCAAGCAAGATTATGGTGGTTGACTTTTTAAAGATACCAAGGAGTTTGTTAAAACCTATGATGTTTGTAAAAGGGTTGGGAGACCTTCTCAATAAAATGAACTTCCATTTCATTTAGTCCATGCTTTGCAGGAATTTAAAAAGTGGTTGGTTGACTTTATTAGACCTATCAACCCTACTACATGACATTCACAAACCATATAAATTATTGTTGCAATTGACTATCTCACAAGGTGGGAAGAGGTTGCTCTCATCAAAGATTATACTGCTAGTACCACAGTATGCTTCATTTTTTTAAACATCATCACCCTATTTACTTATCCAAGATATTTGACTAAAGATCAAGAAGCTCATGTATCAATGGGACTATTCAATTTTAACTCACGAATTCCTTATTCAGCATCATAAGAGCAGTCCATAACATTCTCAAGCCAATCACCAAAGTTTGTTCTGCAAATATATACAATTGGGATGAAAGAGTTCCCGTAACTCTTTGCAAATATAGGACTACCACTAAAAGGTTCCACACGTATGCTCCATTCCAATTGGTATATAGGACAAAAGTTGTAGTCTCCACAGAATTCATTAATCCCAACTTGTACATTGCACAAGCTACCAGAATTATGGATTATGATTCAATTGCAGAATGACTTCAAGGGTTATGGGAATTAGATGAGCATATATTTCTAACAGACTTCCATAAAAGTATGGAGAAGTAGAGGCAGAAGACATGGCATGATTGTCACATTAAGAAAAAATCATTTTTTGTAGGAGATCAAGTCCTTATTTATGATAGAAAGTACCTAAAAAATCCAAGGAATCTCCACGTACATTAGTTGGAACCATTCATAGTTTTGGATGTCAAAGATCCAGGAGTTTTCAAACTTGTGGAAATTGATGGTATTCTTTGGTTGATTTGGGTGAATGGTTCTCGCCTGAAACCCTACTATGGTCTTTAATTCATATGCTTTCATTGGTCTCTATCCAAGAGTGTAGGTTATGTTTTAGGATAGTGTTATGAAATTAAAATTCATAACAATTAATTAAAATATCAAAATATAAAATATTATTTAAATAAGTACATTATTAGTTATAATCAATCAATTAACGAAAATTATCTAAATTGAGAGGCATTAGTCCCTAGAGGACATGTCTCTCTAATTAGGCATGGCCAGTCAACTTCTATTTAAGGATCACTGCCTCAACCTTGTAAAACATCATTCAAATTTTATCAATTGATAATAAATATATTACATTCAAAAATTTGGTGTATTATTCAGTCATTCAGCAAATTAGAAATTCATATTTCTAACAGTGGTATCAGAGCCAGAACTAGTCTGGTAACACCCACGAGGTTTTTTTGGCCGTCAAGCCCGATAGGCCTTTCATCTGCACCCTGTGTTTGTTTGTGCAAGACTATACTCGCGGAATAGAGGTGGGGTTCCCAGCGGCTGTGAAGGGTAAATACTGCAGAAGCGTGGAACAATTACTATTATGTCGGCGACCTTTGCGTGGGGCAGCCGACCACCAAGGAAGGCCATGGTGGGCATGGCTCAGGTTCTGCTGGCAAAGGCGGGCCCCGAGATCCGCTGTCGGGTTCCATCTGCGTGGGTGAGTTAGTGTACAAATAGCAAGGAGTTAACAATGCCACCGTGGAAGACGCTGTAATCATGATTCATGGTAACAAGAATCCCGGGCCACAGTATTTCTACACAAAATGTATGGGGTCACGTCAAGGTCAATGGACATGACCGAAGGGTGACGTCCAACCATTTAAAAAAAAAATCGAATCGTATGTCATTTAAAAACTTTATAATATAAACTAAAGTTTAATTAATTAATTAATTAATTAAAAAAATTATTATTATTAATAATATTTACAAATATATATATATATATATAGATATATATATATAATTAATATTTAAAAATAAAAAACTATAATTATTTAAAAATAAAAAAAAAATTGGGTCTTCAAGAAAAAAACAAAATAAAATGGCAGCCAACAACAATGACGACATGAAAAAGGTTCAAGAGGACATCAGCAAGCTGAATAAACACCTGGATAACATCGAGAAGTCAGTTAGTAAGCAGGACCAGATGGCCAACGATATCTCTTACTTAAAAAACTTGATGAGTCGGCGCTTCGGAGAGACCAATCCACCTTCAGCTACACAGAGTCCCAAGACTCCGGAAGGGGAGACTTCTCTAGAGCATGAGTTCCTGAGGCGTGAGAAGCAACAAATACCCCAAATTCACTTCAAAGGAAGCCAATACTATACTCAATCTTCCGGAAGGAACCATCTTAAATAAAAAAATGAATTACCTAAGTATGATGGTAAGAACTTTAAAGGCATAGTCGTATGGGTAAATAAGATGGATGCAATTATTTTTGCAAACCCTTCGCTCGGTGAACAAGAAAAATTCATGACTGAATCCAACTACTTAAAAGCAGAAGCGTACGATTGGTTTTTGTGGTGGTCGTCTAAATGCACAGGTTGCTCGTTCAATTGGAAAAACTTTAAAAATGCTTTGTTAAAAATGTTTCCAGACGAGGAGTAGGATGATGTCTACGAGAGATTTCTTCACCTGAAGCAAAAAGGATCAGTGAGTGAATACACTCAAGAATGGGAAGTATTAGTAGTAAGGCAGAGAGGGTTTTCAGATGAGAAGCTGTCAAAAATGTATTGTTGTGGCCTTAAATATTACATTCGTGAAGAATTAAAGTTGCATAAACCCAAAACTATTGAGGAGGCTAAACACGCAGCCATAATTATCGAGCGAAATTATAAACTTCAAAAAGCACCATATGCCAGTAATGACAGGACTAACAGTTATTCCAAGTGGAAGGCAAGTAAACCCTCGTCAAAAATACTAGTAAGTATGTTCCACTACCATTATGAAGTGGAGGAAAACAACAATCTAATGTCGAAAGGCAAAAGGATGGAAAATGCTAGAAGTGTGAAGACAAGTATTACGCAGGACACAAGTGCGCAACACAAAAATTGTACAACTCTAAAGCTGAACAAGAAGAGGAATCTTCAGAAGACAGCTCTCATGAAGAGGACAAAGAAGAAAATGCAAACCCTAGTCTAGAATCAGAAGATGATATGCCACGAATTTCCATAGCAGCCATCATAGGGATAGCTCAGCCACAGACACTGAAGCTTAAAGGTCACATCAAGAAGAAAAGAATTATTGTTCTAGTGGACTCAAGAAGTACACACAACTTTGTAGATGTCAATTTTACAAAAAGACTGAACATCTTTGCTTACCCGGTAGCAGACTTAAAAGTTATGGTAGCAGATGGAAACATATAGATGGAGTGGGCAAGTACCATAAGGTTAAGTTGCCATTAAGCGACTATGTAATGGAGTCTAGTTTTAATACAGTTCCCCTAGGAGGAGTAGATGTTGTTTTGGGGGTAAAGTGGTTAAGACCACTAGGCAAAATATTTAGGAAATCACATAAAATAGTTCATTAGATTCAAATGGGATGGAAGGAAATATTAGTTGTTCGGGTTTCAGGCACCACCAATGCAAATCATCTCTACTCAACAGATGAAGAAGCTTATTCATAAGGGGTCACTAGAATTTGTTGCACAATGTTAGAACTTGGAATTATTATGGACAAAAGGGACTCATCAACCATCATAGATTTCATCCTTGATCCATAAATACGAGAAGGTTTTCCAAGATCTACCAATGAAGTTACCCCAGGAAAGGAAAATTGAACACATTATCGAAGTCAAACCAGACTCAACTTCAATTAATGTTAAGCCATATTGTGACCCCATCACCATAAGACAGAAATAGAACGCTTAATACAAGACCTGTTGAAGCATGGAATCATTACAAAGAGTAGAAGTCCATATCTTGCACCCACAGTATTGGTCAGAAAGAAGGACAGATTCTTATGATTATGTATAGATTACAGAGGCTTAAGAAAATCACTATTAAGCATAAGTTTTTGAATCCATTCATTGATGAAAAGTTAGATGAATTACGAAGTGTAGAATATTTTTCCAAGTTATATCTAAGATTAGGCTACTACCAAATACGAGTAAGGTTAGAAGACGTCGAAAACACAACATTCAGTACTTTATTGAAGGGCTATATGCATTTGATGTGAAGGATAAAATATTTGTAGTAGTCGACAAGCTCACTATCACTTTATGGCTATTAAAAAGACTGACACAACTAAACAAATTGTTGATGTGTTTTGTAAAAATGTTTACAAGTTATATGGTTTTCCTAATGTCGTCATCAACGATAGAGATCTAAGGTTTAAAGGAAAATTTTTGAAGGAATTATGTCACCAGCAGGAATATCCCTCAATATGAGTTCGGCCTATCATCCACAAAGAGATGGGAAAACCGAAATCGTTAATAAATGCTTGGAATAATATCTTTATTGTTTCATTACAGATAAACAAAATAGATGGACTCGGTGGCTACACCTGACAGAATGGTAGTATAATACCATGTACCACAGTTCAACTAAAATGACACCTTTCCAAGCCTTATATGGTTATGAGCCACCCAAGTGGAAAGACTTTGCACTCCTTGATTCCAGGGTACCAGCAGTTAAAAACAACCAAGGAGAAAGTCAAAGGATCGTCAACTTACTAAAAGAAATTCTAACCATGGATCATAATAGAATGAAACAACAATCCCACCAAAACTGCTCTGACAGAGAGTTCGAGGAGGGATATTGAGTCTTTTTTAGACTCCAACCTTATAAGAAACTATCACTAAAACAACACGGGAAGAATAAATTATCTCCTAAATATTATGGGTCGTATCAGATAATCAAATAAGTAGCGTAGCTTATGGCTTAAAGTTACCTGATAATTGTCAAATCCATAATACCTTTCATGTATCAAGTCTCAAGAGAGTATTAGGGAAAAACCAAATAGCACAAACAAAAATACCAAAGATCGATGAAGAAGGAATAATAGTCCTTGAACCTAAAGGTATACTCGCTACTCGAGAAAAGGTTTTACGATCCAATACAATAAAGGAATACCTCATCAAATGTAATAAGTTACCAGAGGAAGATTCATCTTGGGAATCATAATGTTTCTCACATCAACACCCAGGCCTACATATGCTTTGGGGACAAAGCATCTTAAGGGGAAGGCAGTGTTATGAACCTAAAATTCATAACAATTAATTAAAATATCAAAATATTAAAATATTATTTAAAAAAATACATTATTAGTTATAATCAATTAATTAACAGATAATTATCTAAATGAAGAGACATTAGTCCCCAAAGGACATGTCTCTTGGATTAGGCATGGCCAGTCAACTCCTATTTAAGGAGCACCTCCTCGGCCTTGTAAAACATCATTCAAATTTTATCAATTAATAATAATAATATTACATTCATCAATCTGGTGTATTATTCAGTCATTCAGCAAATTAGAAATTCATATTTCTAACAGATAGGATCCAGTTATTCTTGTTAGTTATTCTTAGTTTCTTTTAGTTTCATTAGTGATTTCATATTTTTCTGTTGCGTTATACTTCAACTGATTATGTACGGGGAGATAGAGTCTATGTCATTTAATTATTATTCTAATTCCTTTAATTAGGTGTCCAATATGTCTATTCATCCCTACTATAATTGTAGAAATTTTGAATAATATGACACTTATTCACAAAGATTATCCTGATTATACACTATTGCAGAATGCATGCATAATACATAACCTCCTCTACGTTGATCATCAATTTTGCGGAATTAAAAACAATGAACATCAATCGCATGCGCACATTAACACAGTATGTAACCGGGGAAAGCATACAGCTGAAAACCCCCAACTATCTGTATATTATAATGATAGAGAACATGTAACAATACATAGTACAATACTCCTCACAAGTACTCAGTACTGTCTCCACCTGCTACACACAAACTAGCTCAGATCTGAATCAAGTCACAGGTTCAAATCTCCTTCGCTATCTGCCTGCCTCTATTGCGCAATCCAAAGCAAGAATAAATGATCCAAGCTCGTTTTCCTTGGCTTGTACTGTGCAATCCTCATTGGCAATCTCCATCAATGCATGTACAAATCTCATGCACAACTATAGTCACAACTGATAGTAGTCTCCACCTCTAACACCTGTCTCCACTGAACTGTCCATGCACTGAGTTAACTGATGTATTCTTTAGTTGCTTGATGAGTTAATAATTAGTGAATTAATTAATAATTAATTCACATCACTCATCGCTAGTGTATTTTGCAGTTAGACTAAATACAACTAGTTCAACCAAGTCAAACTGAGCACAACTCCATCAACTCCTCAATCAACTCCACCAAACTCAATCACTTGAGTTCTAAGTGAAGTCCATCATGCAATAGCTCAACTAACCCATAAGAAAAGTGTATTTCCTTCTGACAGCTGCATGTGCCACATCTGTAGCTCGAACTGAAGTGCTCCAAGAGGATAAGATAATGTTTATAGTCCAAATATTATTAAGAGCTAATAATATTCGACTGTTCTATTTTTAGCCTAGCAGTCTAAAAATAGACTCTGCCCATATGTCTAAAAATATAAGTCCATCTATTTTTACCAACATGACCAATCATCCACAAATAACATCCTGCAACTCATAGACCATGATCCATATGTCTAAAAATAGACTTTGCGCCAAAAATAGCCTGCGGGCCCACTTAGTGAAGGCGAATCCCTTCCACTAAGCTCCATCATCTTGTTGCATTTTCGACACTCCCTCTCAACAAGATATGGATTATCTGCAACCCCTATCCTGCCTCAGTGGTATTTGAATTTTCTCCTGGTGAGCGCCTTCGTCAAGATATCAGCATCATGATCCTCCGTTGGAATGTATGAAAGTAGCATGATTCTCCGTTGCACACAATCTCTGATATGATGGTACCTGATGTCAATGTGCTTAGATCTATCATGAAATACTAGATTAGCCGAGAGTTTAATGCAACTCTGGTTATCACAATAAATCACAGTAGGCTCCAAGTATGACCCGAACAACCCAACCAGGATCTTCCTCATCCATATAGCCTCGCATGTAGCCAAACTTGCTACCATATACTCGGCCTCTGCTGAACTGAGTGCCACGGGTCTCTGCTTCCTGCTGTACCAAGAAACTATTGTCGACCCTGTTAGCATTTGAAATTTCACCTCAGGCTGAGAAAGGCAAATATCAAAGCTACATCAGACCATTCAGCATCGTAGCTAGCCCTACGGGGCAGGAGAAGGCTCTCTCCGGTCAATCTCGGTAAATCTTCAATGAGATGAGATGACCAATCAAAGGTAACACTGATATTAGGCTAGTAAACTGATTAAAAGGTTGATTTAGGGGTTTTTTGTGGGTTTTTGGTGGCAAGTTTGAGGATCTGCAATTTAGGGTGCGGGGATTTGACACAGCTTCTGCAGGGGGGTCTTTGGGGCAAGGTAGGAGCTTGTGTAGATGTCTTTAGCTGAAGTGGGTGATCAGGAAGAAAGATAAGAAAGCTAAAGAGAGCAAACAATGGATTTGAATTCTCTTTAGACAGCAGAAAACATAGAAATTAAACAAATTTGAAAGCAAAGCATGGCAAGCATGAATTCTAACTTTATAAATTCATTTGTTTAATATGCAGCAGTATAGAAAGGAAATGAATCACATAAAAAAGCTTACAATAACATGAAGAGACACACCATCAACACAATGAGTCCACAAGAATCCCAATGATGACTGCAAAACCCTGGTCTTCCTTAGCCAAAAATTGCAGAGATACAAGTAAATAATACAATGATAGTTCCTCCCTCAAGAGTCAAACCCTGAAAATGAGTATGAAAGTACATAATATAGATGGTCTAACCTCTTCCCCCACCTCTAGGGGTCGAGCTCATCCTTCTAGGAGCTGTTTGAACCACTTCTAAACTAAGCACTACAAAATAGGCAGTCAAAACAACTTGCCTCTAAAAACTTGGAAACCAGTTCATACAGTCAAATTTACTCTTTTACATGAGAGAAACTTCTAGAAGAGTAAAACAAGAGTAAAAGTACCCAAAAAGTGCCACAAGTACAGTCAAAAGGATCATCATCGACCTCAGCAAGTCAAACTGGTGCTAATCTGCAAATTCTGGGCTGAACTGGTCAAATCTGGCCAAATCTGCTCAACGGGTCGCGCACATCCAGCTCAACGGGTTGCGCACTTTGGAGCCCTGTTTGGAGGCCTTCCCGGTGTCAGAATCAGGTGCAGGATAGCTCGTTGGAAAGGTCTCTGAGTCTACTTTCCAACCCAATCGGAATATTTGGATTTGGAGGTCATTTTCCCAGTAAAAAGTCAATTCTCCCAAGACTACTTCTGCAGCTCAAAAAAGGGGCAGAAAGTCAAAATTTGACTGTATTTTGACCTTTTGGAGGCCCAAAACTCCATGAAAACTCAAGGTAATGGATGGGCATATGTAACTTTGCATGAAAAATCCACCAATGCTGAGTTTCCGCAAAACGGAGCTACGATGACAAAGGGTCTCACCGGGGGTGAGACCCGTTGAGAAGCCAAAACCTGTAAATTGCCCAAAAATGCCAAAAATGAGCCAAAACTTCCAAAAAATTTTGTGCTTGGTGCTGTGGAGAGGCTAGTGAGTGTCATGATGAGTGAGAGAAGCCTCGGCCAAGATGCGGAGTGGGTTGGCCTTCTTCTTCCTCTTGAGAGCCTCGGTCAACCTTCTTTGGAACATTTTCATCTTTGCTTTACAAACATGCATCCTAGCCCAATAATGGTTTTTCATGTTCCTTAGCAGCCTTTTGTCTTGGTTGGCCTTAGCCAACAGCCTCTCCAAGTGGGCATTCTCCTGAATAAGCAAAGACTCCCGGTCAACAGGTAATGGATCACCGGGCCTCCTACGGTTTAGGACTCGATCACTACGAATCCTCCAAATCTCATCAAGAGCCTTCTCCTCCTCCAGCTGAGTGTTCCGCTGCTCTAGATATGTGATGGTCCACTGAGCACCATCAAGTCTCCGCTGCAAAGTCTCATTCTCGGCCCTGAGCTGTTGAATGATCTCCTTTGCCTCCTGACTAGGAGAACTGACCTCAAGATCGATCACTGGATCCTCATGAACCATGGGCTCTTTGCCCCTCTGCAATACATCTGCTGGTGAAGAAAGCGAGGCCCCTTCCACATGCTGTGGAGATAACACTCGCTGCTCTGAAGATGAAGGCGAGACCCCTTCCACCTACTGTGGAGATAATACTCGCCTAGCTGCTGCAAATAAGGCCCTTGGGCCTTTCTGATAGGTGACCATAGGAGTAGAACTGACATGTCGGGTGATGGGAGCATCGGGCTACTGTGATGGTCCTCCCTCCTCATGAATAGCCTCCTGATGTGGCTGAGGTGGCACTGTGAAAAACTCACGGGAGATGAACTCCTCCCACGAGATGCCCTGCTGTGTCAACTGATGCAAAACAATGAGCTGAATCAAACCATAGTGACAAAGACTCCTGTACTGCTGGGCCGGGGTCTTCCTCTGCAACATGGGTACCATCCTCTGAATGTTCTGAAACAGGAAAACTGGGAGGTTCATCATCCTCACCCGGGTGAAATGCATCAACAGGCGAATGTGATATGAATACACCTGTGAAAATCTGCCCTCACATGTGAAATAATGCATGATGAGTCTCATGAGGGGAGCATACTCACTCCGAAGAAATCTGAATGGGAAAACACCTGTCAACAGTTTCACAAATGATGGCCGGATATAGGGCTCAAAGTGAACAAAATCAAGAAGTCTGCGCTTAGACCACACCTCCCCCACATTCGATATACCTGTAGCCTCTGAGATCACCTCGGGTGTCAATATGAAATTCACCCCTGCAAGAGTGACATGTCCATCATGGAGGTGTAAGACAAACAAGCGGGCCAACTCTCCATGATGCTGAATCTGAGAGAGCCTCTCACAAAACTGATAGCATGACATGTACTGGAAACAACTCAGTGCCAAAGGACAAGCCTGTAACTCTGCCAATGAAGTAGGCTCCTCCCTCTTATGGTGACCTCCCTTACCCCCTCTACGAGGCCTCCTCTGTTCCTCAATCTCTGTAGATGATGAATGGTCATCACCTTGCTCATAAGTCTCGGTATCTGACATGGTTTTGGAGCAAGGTGGGAAAACTGAAGGAGTAAATGAACTGCTGCCTCTGCCTGCAAAAGTACTGAACTTTATGCTGTTTCAAGGGGAAAAAACATGAGGGGAATGTTAGGGGAGGGAACTTCTTAACAAGGAATGGGAATATATGATAATAACAGGGAATTTTTTAAGGGAAACTTTACAAATTGTCATGCATATAGGAACAATTTTAACATTGGGAAATCATTTGCAAAGAACATGGGAAATCATTTGCAAAGAACATCTCATATCGGAGAAAACATGTATGATAATGAACATGGAAGGGGCATACATGAATCAATAGGGACATAGGGACATCATACACCAAATTCACTTAGGAGTTCATGTATGTTATAAGGCAGATTCTGCTCTTTTTGTTCTTTAAGGGTTACATGCACATTAAGGAGTACATACTCATCATTTTCACATAAAGGGAAAGTGTTCATGCACAAGGAGATGTCAAAGATATATAGGGGTTTGTACATGCTTTTAGATATACAGCACATTAAATTTACATGACTCTCTTCTGTCTTTACAATGTATCTTTTCTTTTTTGTTTTAGTTTTTGCATGTGTATGGTAGAGGGAATTAGGGTTTGAGTGCTTGTGAGAGGGGTAGGGTTTATAACTTAGGGATGGGGGTAGGGCAACATTTTATGTGCAAATGAAATGGGACAGAGATGCAAGCATGATTATTAATGAAAGAGGGGAAAAAGGAAGGGATCAATGAGACAATAAACACTTGAAACAGTCACAAAACCCTAGCATTTTACAAACATTAGCAACAGCCATATTAATCCATTCACTTGCGAATTTAAATGATAAAACCATGACACACATCATTATTTCCACCACCCATATCAACATTCATGAATTGAGTGCCTACCTCGATCGATTTAGCAAGTTTGAAGAGGAATGAGGGAATTTGTTTGCAGTTTTGGAAGCTGGCAGACGAACGGGTCGCGCACACCCCTGGACGGGTCACGCACAGCTCAACGGGTCACGCCCGTTGTGTTTTTGCACTGCCGGAGGCTGCTGGACGGGTCGCGCACCGCCCAACAGGTCGCGCACGAGCCTGGACAGGTCGCGCACCTGTAAACTGCCCGAAACCCTTATATTTTCGCCTTCTTCTCCTTGCACGCTCTCACAATCACTCTTAGAAGCTCGAAATGCACAATGAGAGTTAAAGGAGGGAGAATTACCTTTTATAATCTCACTTTTGAAAAAAATTCATCCAAAACCCACTTTATAAAGTCTATTTTGTCACTTTTTAAAAACACTGATTTTCTTGGTTTCCTTTATCCTGAAGTTGACTTTTTGAGTGCTTTCACCTGATTCTTTTTGCAGGGAGATCATCTGAAGGACTGTGGCAAGGGGACCAGGGTTGTTGCTGCCTTTCTGAAGATTTCTTGGACACTTATTCTTTTTACAAAAATTATCATGACCTTGGCTTTAAAAACAGGGTTTTTAAATCCAAGGTTAAAAATGAGCTATACATGATGAAAATTTCAAAGGAACATGTTTACCATCCTCCCTCTGGCTTGCTGGTCACTCAAGGACTCTCAGAAACATGACCTTGCTAACCTTGCTAAGACAACTGACCAAAACCCTAGACCTAGAATTTTGACATTAAGACCAAACAAGAGCATTTTGACAAACTCAATGACCTGATATGACCTGATCCAGCAAAGCCAAAAGGGATATGAATAGACCAGCTCCTCCATCAGGGTTATGGCATGCCTAACGGGATGCAAATTTTGACACTGATGAGACACCTACCAATGCAAATGCAAAGAGCTTTGATCACTGATGGAGGGCTTTCAAGACCGACACTAACATTGGCTCCAATGGGGATGGTAGCTCCTTGGAGGTACCAAGAACCTCAGACCTCTGGGAGAGCAGATCAGTGCCTTTATCATTGGGCAATGGAGTCAACTTATTTCTCATGTGACCAACTTGAAATTACCTTTACTTGACTTTAGACAATTAACTGAAATGAAAGACTTTATTTGGACACTAACTCACTGACTCTATACAGAAAATGAACTGACATGAAACTACTTGTAAAACTCACTCCAACTAATCACCATTTTCAGGATTATAGCCTTCACCACGGGCCCCAAACTGAAGATGGAAATCAGTTTCACACTTGCTGCAGAAAGAAAATGACATGGTATTTACAATGAGAGTGATAAGAGCAGAAAATGCTCAAGCATGATACCTTTTGAGCAGCCGGCCATTCACCGACCCTCCAAGACATTCATCTCCGTTCATTTCTTTAAGAAGGAAAGCATTTGGACCACAGTATGCTGCAATTTTATAAGGACCCTTCCATAAGTTGTCGAATTTTCCATGTTTCCCTTTATCCTCATTTCGGGCATCCCACCGTAACACAACATCATCAATCTGAAACTCATCTGCCTTGGCCTTTTTGTCATAGATTCTCTTTATGCGCTCCTCCAACTTAAGGGAATTATGGTGAACTTCTTCTCGTGTCTGCTGCAAATGAATCATTTGACTGATCTGTCGTTGCATAGGATCCTCTTCACCACTAGCTTCTTGAAACAACTTGGTTACCGGGACACTAAGTGAAGTAGGAAACACTGCATCTACTCCGTAAACAATTTCAAAAGGTGACATACCAATTGACTTCTTTTGACTTACCCGATCAGCCCATAGTGCATTTATTAACTTCTTATGCCAGCTCTTCTTGTTTATTTCCAGCAATTTCTTTATAATATTCACAAGGGATTTGTTTGAAGATTCGGCCAGCCCATTACCTTGCGGATGATAAGCGGTTGAATGCCCCAAACTGATGTTATATTTAAAACAAAAATCAACCAACTTCTTTGATTTGAATGCAGCTGCATTGTCAGTAATCAACTTTTGTGGACAGCCGAAACGTGACAAGATATTATTTTCAAGAAAGGAAATAATTACCAAATCTGTGGCCTGCCGGGTGGGAATGGCTTCAATCCATTTTGTGAAGTAATCTGTAGCTGTCAAGATCCATCGATGCTACCCAGAAGATGCAGGGTGGATTTCGCCAATAAAATCCAAGCCCCATTGCTGAAATGGCGCACTGATTTCCACCGGTTTGAGAGGCAAAGGCTGTAATTTCTGTTTTCCTTGAAAAATTTGACATTCATGACAGCTCTTTACCGCTTTATATACATCTGAAAATAAAGAAGGCCAATAGAAACCAGCTCTCAAAATCTTATTAGCCGTGGTCTTCCAAAATAAGTGACCCCCACAGTCACCCTTATGGAAATCATTTACTGTTGTTTTAGCTTCCTCTTCGACCAAACAGTTCAGCAAGATGCCACCGGGATCCTTCCAATAAAGTGCAGATTTGATGATGCAAAATTTGGCAGCCTTAAGTTTCAATGTTCTAGCTTTGTTTCTAGGCATGCCAGGAGGTGCAGATAAGTTTTGAAGCACATAAACTATATCAGCATACCAAGGAGAAGACACAAAGATATCAGACACCTGTAGAACTGAATTCTCTTCATCTTCATCCGACAAGGCAGCAATTAAATTTATATCAAGGACATGAAGGTTTGCCTCAGCCATCAACTTAGCTAGACCTTGGCCCTTAATCAACTTGGTAGTCTTAATTTCAACATCATATTCTAAGAGTGCAGCAATCCACTTACCCCTTCTTCCTTCCGGTTCCGTTTTCACTAGAACATCCTTCACAGCTGCATTAGGAACATATGCTAGAACATGAGAATGCAATATGTAAACTCGAAAATCTTTCAATGCTTTGATCAGGGCCAATGCTTGTTTCTCAATGATATTATAATTCAGCGCTCCATCTCTTATGATACGGCTGAAAAAGGCTATGGGTCTCTCAACTCCATCTCTCTTTTGCATCAGTACTGCTGCCAATGTATGCTCAGAGGCGAATGAAAACAAAATAAAATCCTGTGTATAATCCGGGCTAATCAATGTTGGAGCTGAAGATAAGATTACCTTTATCAAATTAAACGATTTCACCGCCCCTTCGGTCCATCTTAGTTCGCTGTCCTTCTTGAGCATATTGGTTATTTCTCTGAGATGTTCAGCAAGATTGGGAATGAAACGACGCAGAAAATTCAACTTACCATTGAAGGACTGAATTTCTTTCTTGCTACGGGGCTGCTCCAATTGCTGAATTGCTTTTACTCGTGCAGGGTCTATACGAATGCCATCTTTAGAAATGATATGGCCCAGCAGCTTGCCTTCACTCATAGCAAAAAGACTCTTCTTCGGATTCAATGAGATGCCATATTTTCTGCACTTTTCAAACACCTTAGTCAAATGAAACAAATGCTCTTCATCTGATTTGGAAAACACGGTCAAATCATCAAGATAAACCACTAAGAAGACATCCTTCTCGTTTGCAAAGGCCATTTCCATTGCCCGCTGAAATGTAGCACCCGCGTTTTTCAAACCAAACGGCATCTTGGCATAATGAAATGTACCCCATGGAGTAGTAAATGCTGTCTTGTCACGGTCATCTTCGTGCACCAAAATCTGATTATACCCGGAGTAACCATCAAGCAATGACATTCTGGATGCCCCCACAACCCGCTGCAATATGTGATCCATCTTGGGCAGCGGATAATTGTCCTTTAATGACACTTTGTTCAGATTTCTAAAGTCTATACACAAGCGAATCTCACCGGTTTTCTTCCTCACGGGCACCAAGTTTGAGATCCAATTGGAAAACCAGATTGGCACTATGATCCCGGACTTATACAACCTGTTGACCTCCTTCTCAATCAATGGAAACAATTTAGGATTAATTCTTCTCAACTTTTGTCGGAAAGGCTTTTGATTTGGCTTTATGGGAATGGTATGCTGAATAATGCTTGTGTCATAAGTTTTCAAATCTGAATAATCCCATGCAAAAACATTAGAATACAGAGACAATAATCTGATATACTCTTTCTTTACCTTAGGCGGCAACGCTTTTGAAAGCTTCACCATCTTTGGATTTGCAGCTGTCCCAAGGTTCACATCTTCAACTCCTTCGTCCGTTGGCCTCAAAGTTGGCTTGCGGGCGACATCATCCTGATCAAACAATTCCTCTAAAGGAATCAATCCTTTTCGAATGTGATTGTCTTTGAGCTGCAATACATCCATCTGATTCACTCCTTCAGCTTCCGTATCTATTGAGATGTCTTCAAACTTACCCTTAACTTGCAGAAAATCTTCAATTTCTTCGTCATCTTGGAACACTTGCCAACACCTTTGGTTATCTGGAACTGTAGGACGATGCTTCACATATATCTCGAACTTATTGCTGGAATTCATGGGTATTTTCAGATTACTTGCCGCCTTAGCCAATGCATCCGCAACACCATTTTGAATCCGGGGCACACATGTCAAAGTATGTTCAGAAAATCTTTTCAGGATATCTAAAACAGCATTTCTATAAGCTCTCATGCGAGGATGTTTGGCCTGAAATTCACCTTTCACTTGCTTGATAACTAGTTCGGAGTCGCCATATACTGCTATTTTCTTTGCCTTTAATTTCAGAAGGATTTTCAAACCAGCAATAAGAGCTTCATATTTTGCCTCATTATTCGAGCAATCAAATGCTAATTTGTAAGAACATACCCGTACCTTGCTTGGAACTTGGTCTTGGGCTGAGAATGGGCTTCGGATCCATAAACCTATGCCAGCACCATCGTTGCCCACTGCACCATCGAAATCCATTGTCCAAAGACCCTCTTCATCATCTTCTAGGTGCTGAAAGTCTGACTTTGTTTCATGTTCTGTTTGCTGCCCATTTATTTCTGCAATTGGCCTTATGACAGCAGACCTTTCTTCCCTTTCCTTTCTCAAAACTTCTCTGAAATTTTCTGAAATGTCTGGTATGTCTTCTACTTGAACTAACTGACTATCTACCTCATTGAAATTTTCCGCAAACAAAACAAAAGATTCTAAATCTATTTGTACATAATTTACAGGATGATTCACGGGCTTTTCCTTACTAGTGATCATGTATTTCATCTTCTGTTCCCGATATAACTTCCTCATTTGACCAAAAACTGGAATTGAAGCATATTAAAAATCAAGCTGAATCGTACCTTTGAGTTTGGCTCCCCATGACCTCAACAACAACATGCCAAATCGTGGAGGAATGTCCGCCACCACCACATCCATCAAAACATTCTTTGCTGGAATTTGATCTAGACTCACTACTAAGTCTTTGATCAAACCAATGCATCTTACCCGGCTGGAATCAAACGAATACAAATCATGGTACTTCCTTGTGATGTCAAGCCCCAGCTTCTCCATGATTGTTTTCGGCATCAAATTATGTGAAGCTCCCGAGTCAAACATAGCATTGTGCAGCACAAAGTCATGCAATCGCAAACTAATATAAAACGGAGGAATGTCACTCTCGGGAGACTCACCATTCAAAGTTGGCCCAAAGATTAACTCTAGCTGATCATCTTGTACATTCACCATGTCTAGCATTGGGTCAAAATTCAGCAATTTGGAAATTTGGCCTCGGTAAGTAGCATTCTTCATAACCTCTGTTAAAGGAATGGGTATCTTCACCTTTGCAATTTCATTCTCCAAACTGAAAACTGGAAACTTCTCACCTTCCTTTGCCGGATTATCTCTCTTCTCAATTTTATCCTTTGGTGCATTTGATGGCTGGTCCACTTTAGTTGCTGATGATGATGGGATTGTTGAGGGACCAACTATGTCTTTACCTTTTGAAGAAACTGAATCATTTTTTACTGCAATGTCTTTCTTCTTCTGCACAGGATTTATAGGAATAGTCCGACCTCTCAATTGCCTTTGTTGTCCTTGCTGAGCTGATAATGTATTCAAGTACCCTCTTTGATATTCTTCAGATTCTTCTTCAAGTATCGTATCATTCGACAAAATATAATGCTCATCTTGTGGAAAGACAGAATTACTTACCAACTCATCTTCTTCCGTGATATATGTAGGCATATCATCAGGGGTAAAGAAATGATTTTCCTCGCCAACATTATCACCCTCATCTTCAGATTCTTGACTAACAAAGTTCTACTGAAAAGGCGGTTTCATTTGCTGCTGAACTGTTGTGTCTTGTACCTTTATTTCACACTGCTTGATCCTATATTGTTGCTGCTAACCTCTGAAATTTGGGTTACGAATCTGAGGCTCCGGCTTGTCAATAGTCACCCTTTCAAGTAACCTCTTCACCTGTTCAACTGACTGAAGAACCTGATTTGATGTGGATGCTTCCTCCTTAATTGTAACTCGCTATTCTGCCTTCATCCTTGCTCTTTTGTCATTCAAATTTGCCTCAACGCTGACAGCAATTTTCTGCATGTCCTCCAAGGTAGGGGGATCTCGGTCTCTCAGTGAATAAGCCATCTCCGGATCAAAACCATCCAGGAATTTGAGAAGTGTTGATTTTCTAGATGGCCTCAAATCATCGGGAATAGCATTATACACTGAATTGAATCTGATTATATAATCTTGAACTGACTCACCCGGATTACGCTTGAGGTTGTTGTATTCGGCATTGATTTGAAGCGGATCCTTTCTGATTTCCCACCGATCCAAGAATTGATTCTGAAGTGCTTCCAAGGTAGTGATGCTGTTAGCTGCCAACCCTCTAAACCATTTTCTTACTTCTCCGGCAAATGTTTGCACGAACAACCGCATGGTAACATCCTTCATCTAACTCATATAGATCAAAGAAAGTGGACATTTTATCCATATGTTGCTGAGCTGTAATACTTTGTGGAGTGCCATCAAACATGGGAATTTTACTTTGGTAATCAGCAGGCATATCATGAAGATTAGCAGGCAATGCAAGTGGGGCAAACCGGGCTGCCATTTTTCTAGGTAAGGTAGGTCTTGGAGTAGCAGGCGGGGTAGGTGTAGCAGTATGAGGAGTAAGAGGAGGAGAAGCAGTATGTGAAGCTGAAGGCGAAATAACTGTAGATGGAGGATGAGTAACTATGGGAGAGATAACAATAAAAGGAGGATTTGTCTGTTCATGCGCCGTGATAGAAGATCCAATATGACCAGAGATATTTTCAAGGAAATCAGCAAGAGTAGTAGCTTGTACACGTGATTGAAGATTTCTCAAAATGAAGTTTTCAACTAATTTGTTATGCCTCTCAAATTCAATAGCAGCTGCAAAATCAAGATTAGGAACTAGAGTTGCAAGTGCACTTTCAGATTTTGTTTTGAACAGAGACAACTCAAAGCTTTCGTCAAAATCTAAATCTTCAAGATACTCAAAAATAGCTAGGCATGAATGAGATCTGAAAAGGGGTTTAGGAGCTGTAGCCAGCTTGTTTTCTCAGAATAACTAGGAAAGAAAAAGCGTTTCAGCCTGTGAAAACTCTCAACCTATCATCCATGGCTTAGAGTTAATAAATACATGGGGCTAAGATGTCAAAGAAGCGCTATGTTCACAAGCTCACGGAGATTGACTGGAGCATCGTTTATCTACTTGCGCTGATGTAAAACAAAAGCGTTTTCGAAGGCTACCTGGCGTAACTTCAGGCTCCGTCTAAGACCTATGAAATAACACGTCAATGAACAAAAGATCGGTTTGTTCTTCCCCAGTATGGTCGCCAGTATGTTAGCGTTTGAAATTTCACCTCAGGCTGAGAAAGGCAAATCTCAAAGCTACATCAAACCATTCAGCCTCGTAGCTAGCCCTACGGGGCAGGAGAAGGCTCTCTCCGGTCAATCTCGGTAAATCTTCAATGAGATGAGATGACCAATCAAAGGTAACACTGATATTAGGCTAGTAAACTGATTAAAAGGTTGATTTAGGGGTTTTTTGGGGTTTTTGGTGGCAAGTTTGAGGATCTGCAATTTAGGGTGCGGGGATTTGACACAGCTTTTGCAGGGGGGGTCTTTGGGGCAAGGTAGGAGCTTGTGTAGATGTCTTTAGCTGAAGTGGGTGATCAGGAAGAAAGATAAGAAAGCTAAAGAGAGCAAACAATGGATTTGAATTCTCTTTAGACAGCAGAAAACATAGAAATTAAACAAATTTGAAAGCAGAGCATGGCAAGCATGATCTAACTTTATCACTCAATTTGTTTAATATGCAGCAGTATAGAAAGGAAATGAATCACATAAAAAAACATACAATAACACGAAGAGACACACCATCAACACAATGAGTCCACAAGAATCCCAATGATGACTGCAAAACCCTGGTCTTCCTTAGCCAAAAATTGCAGAGATACAAGTAAATAATACAATGATAGTTCCTCCCTCAAGAGTCCAACCCTGAAAATGAGCATGAAAGTACATAATATAGATGGTCTAACCTCTTCCCCCACCTCTAGGGGTCGAGCTCATCCTTCTAGGAGCTTTTTGAACCACTTCTAAACTAAGCACTACAAAATAGGTAGTCAAAACAACTTGCCTCTAAAAACTTGGAAACCAGTTCATACAGTCAAATTTACTCTTTTACATGAGAGAAACTTCTAGAAGAGTAAAACAAGAGTAAAAGTACCATAAAAGTGCCACAAGTACATTCAAAAGGATCATCATCGACCTCAGCAAGTCAAACTGGTGCTAATCTGCAAATTCTGGGCTGAACTGGTCAAATCTGGCCAAATCTGCTCAACGGGTCGCGCACATCCAGCTCAACGGGTCGCGCACGTTGGAGCCCTGTTTGGAGGCCTTCCCGGTGTCAGAATCAGGTGCAGGATAGCTCGTTGGAAAGATCTCGGGGTCTACTTTCCAACCCAACTGGAATATTTGGATTTTGAGGTCAATTGCGTAGTAAAAAGTCAATTCTCCCAAGACTACTTCTGCAGCTCAAAAAAGGGGCAGAAAGTCAAAATTTGACTGTATTTTGACCTTTTGGAGGCCAAAAACTCCATGAAAACTCAAGGTAATGGATGGGCATATGTAACTTTGCATGAAAAATCCACCAATGCTGAGTTTCCGCAAAACGGAGCTACGATGACAAAGGGTCTCACCGGGGGTGAGACCCGTTGAGAAGCCAAAACCTGTAAATTGCCCAAAAATGCCAAAAATGAGCCAAAACTTCCAAAAAATTTTGTGCTTGGTGCTGTGGAGAGGCTAGTGAGTGTCATGATGAGTGAGAGAAGCCTCGGCCAAGATGCGGAGTGGGTTGGCCTTCTTCTTCCTCTTGAGAGCCTCGGTCAACCTTCTTTGGAACATTTTCATCTTTGCTTTACAAACATGCATCCTAGCCCAATAATGGTTTTTCATGTTCCTTAGCAGCCTTTTGTCTTGGTTGGCCTTAGCCAACAGCCTCTCCAAGTGGGCATTCTCCTGAATAAGCAAAGACTCCCGGTCAACAGGCAATGGATCACTGGGCCTCCTACGGTTTAGGACTCGATCACTACGAATCCTCCAAATCTCATCAAGAGCCTTCTCCTCCTCCAGCTGAGTGTTCCGCTGCTCTAGATATGTGATGGTCCACTGAGCACCATCAAGTCTCTGCTGCAAAGTCTCATTCTTGGCCCTGAGCTGCTGAATGATCTCCTTTACCTCCTGGCTAGGAGAACTGACCTCAAGATCGATCACTGGATCCTCATGAACCATGGGCTCTTTGCCCCTCTGCAATACATCTGCTGGTGAAAAAAGCGAGGCCCCTTCCACATGCTGTGGAGATAACGCTCGCTGCTCTGAAGATGAAGGCGAGACCCCTTCCACCTGCTGTGGAGATAATACTCGCCTAGCTGCTGCAAATAAGGCCCTTGGGCCTTTCTGATAGGTGACCATAGGAGTAGAACTGACATGTCGGGTGATGGGAGCATCGGGCTGCTGTGATGGTCCTCCCTCCTCATGAATAGCCTCCTGATGTGGCTGAGGTGGCACTATGAAAAACTCACGGGAGATGAACTCCTCCCACGAGATGCCCTGCTGTGTCAACTGATGCAAAACAATGAGCTGAATCAAACCATAGTGACAAAGACTCCTGTACTGCTGGGCCGGGGTCTTCCTCTGCAACATGGGTACCATCCTCTAAATGTTCTAAAACAGGAAAACTGGGAGGTTCATCATCCTCACCCAGGTGAAATGCATCAACAGGCGAATGTGATATGAATACACCTGTGAAAATCTGCCCTCACATGTGAAATAATGCATGATGAGTCTCATGAGGGGAGCATACTCACTCCGAAGAAATCTGGATGGGAAAACACCTGTCAACAGTTTCACAAATGATGGCCGGATATAGGGCTCAAAGTGAACAAAATCAAGAAGTCTGCGCTTAGACCACACCTCCCCCACATTCGGTATACCTGTAGCCTCTGAGATCACCTCGGGTGTCAATATGAAATTCACCCCTGCAAGAGTGACATGTCCATCATGGAGGTGTAAGACAAACAAGCGGGCCAACTCTCCATGATGCTGAATCTGAGAGAGCCTCTCACAAAATTGATAGCATGACATGTACTGGAAACAACTCAGTGCCAAAGGACAAGCCTGTAACTCTGCCAATGAAGTAGGCTCCTCCCTCTTATGGTGACCTCCCTTACCCCCTCTACGAGGCCTCCTCTGTTCCTCAATCTCTGTAGATGATGAATGGTCATCACCTTGCTCATAAGTCTCGGTATGTGACATGGTTTTGGAGCAAGGTGGGCAAACTGAAGGAGTAAATGAACTGCTGCCTCTGCCTGCAAAAGTACTGAACTCTATGATGTTTCAAGGGGAAAAAACATGAGGGGAATGTTAGGGGAGGGAACTTCTTAACAAGGAATGGGAATATATGATAATAACAGGGAATTTTTTAAGGGAAACTTTACAAATTGTCATGCATATAGGAACAATTTTAACATTGGGAAATCATTTGCAAAGAACATGGGAAATCATTTGCAAAGAACATCTCATATGGGAGAAAACATGTATGATAATGAACATGGAAGGGGCATACATGAATCAATAGGGACATAGGGACATCATACACCAAATTCACTTAGGAGTTCATGTATGTTATAAGGCAGATTCTGCTCTTTTTGTTCTTTAAGGGTTACATGCACATTAAGGAGTACATACTCATCATTTTCACATAAAGGGAAAGTGTTCATGCACAAGGAGATGTCAAAGATATATAGGGGTTTGTACATGCTTTTAGATATACAGCACATTAAATTTACATGACTCTCTTCTGTCTTTACAATGTATCTTTTCTTTTTTGTTTTAGTTTTTGCATGTGTATGGTAGAGGGAATTAGGGTTTGAGTGCTTGTGAGAGGGGTAGGGTTTATAACTTAGGGATGGGGGTAGGGCAACATTTTATGTGCAAATGAAATGGGACAGAGATGCAAGCATGATTATTAATGAAAGAGGGGAAAAAGGAAGGGATCAATGAGACAATAAACACTTGAAACAGTCACAAAACCCTAGCATTTTACAAACATTAGCAACAGCCATATTAATCCATTCACTTGCGAATTTAAATGATAAAACCATGACACACATCATTATTTCCACCACCCATATCAACATTCATGAATTGAGTGCCTACCTCGATCGATTTAGCAAGTTTGAAGAGGAATGAGGGAATTTGTTTGCAGTTTTGGAAGCTGGCAGACGAACGGGTCGCGCACAGCTCAACGGGTCGCGCCCGTTGTGTTTTTGCACTGCCGGAGGCTGCTGGACGGGTCGCGCACCGCCCAACAGGTCGCGCACGAGCCTGGACGGGTCGCGCACCTGTAAACTGCCCGAAACCCTTATATTTTCGCCTTCTTCTCCTTGCACGCTCTCACAATCACTCTTAGAAGCTCGAAATGCACAATGAGAGTTAAAGGAGGGAGAATTACCTTTTATAATCTCACTTTTGAAAAAAATTCATCCAAAACCCACTTTATAAAGTCTATTTTGTCACTTTTTAAAAACACTGATTTTCTTGGTTTCCTTTATCCTGAAGTTGACTTTTTGAGTGCTTTCACCTGATTCTTTTTGTAGGGAGATCATCTGAAGGACTGTGGCAAGGGGACCAGGGTTGTTGCTGCCTTTCTGAAGATTTCTTGGACACTTATTCTTTTTACAAAAATTATCATGACCTTGGCTTTAAAAACAGGGTTTTTAAATCCAAGGTTAAAAATGAGCTATACATGATGAAAATTTCAAAGGAACATGTTTACCATCCTCCTTCTGTCTTGCTGGTCACTCAAGGACTCTCAGAAACATGACCTTGCTAACCTTGCTAAGACAACTAGCCAAAACCCTAGACCTAGAATTTTGACATTAAGACCAAACAAGAGCATTTTGACAAACTCAATGACCTGATATGACCTGATCCAGCAAAGCCAAAAGGGATATGAATAGACCGGCTCCTCCATCAGGGTTATGGCATGCCTAACGGGATGCAAATTGTGACACTGATGAGACACCTACCAATGCAAATGCAAAGAGCTTTGATCACTGATGGAGGGCTTTCAAGACCGACACTAACAGACCCGATACTGAAAATCCCTCCAGATGTGCTCTTTCTGTCCATTGGGCTCCTTGCCCAATCTGCATCTGTGAAGCCACATAGCTTCACCTCATCCTCCTATCTATACCACAATCCATATCCCGATGTGCCTCTGAGATAACACAATACATGCTTGCCTGCCTTCCAGAAGAGCTTGGTTGGCTTAACCATAGCTTGTGAAAGCTGGTTAATAGCATAGCATATATCGGGTCGTGTATTGACCAGATACATAAGCGACCCCACCAACTGTCGATAAACAGTGGCATCCACTACCTCTGCTGAAGTAGTATCCTCCTTCCTCCAACCTCCAGGAAGAGGAGTATCAACAGGCTTGCAGCCATGCATGTTGAACTTCTCCAGTATCTCCTGGGCATACTTACCCTAAGAAACAAATAGTCCATCACTGCGCTGAAAAATTTCCAATCCCAGGAAATAATGAAGGAGGCCCAATTCCTTCATCTCAAACTCCCTAGAAAGATCATCCTTGCATGAAAGTATCAACAGCTCATCACCTGTCAAAATCAAATCATCTACATAAAGTACAATGATAAGCAATTTACCCTCCACCATAATCTGGTATAGGTTAGGATCCACCTCACTCTTGGAGAATCCAAGTCCGGTGAAATAATTGTCTATCCGTGTGTACCAAACACGTGGTGCTTGTTTCAACCCATATAGCGCTCTCTTGAGCCTGCACACATGCGACTCGCTGCTGAAGATCTCGAAACCTTCGCGCTGCTCTATGTACACCTCCTCCTCAATGACTCCGTTGAGGAACGAAGTCTTCACATCCATCTGATGAATGTGCCACCATATCTGTGCTGAGAGAGCAAGAATCGTCCATATGGAAGAATACTTTGCGACAGGTGCAAAGGTCTCCTCATAATCGATCCCCTCTATCTGTGAAAAGCCTCGGGCAAAAAATCTTGCCTTGTACTTCTCCACACCCCGTCAGCTTCCTGCTTCACTTTGTAGATCCATCTCGAACCCACCACTGATTTCCCCTCCGGTCTTGGGACAATCTCCCATGCACTGTTTCTGACAATCGAATCATACTCTTCCACCATGGCATCTACCCATGCGGGATCCTCCACAGCTTCCTTTAAAGAGGATGGCTCAATCACGACACATTTGCTCACAAGAGCCATGTATCCAGTGTACCAATCAGGTGACTGTCTCTGTCTGCATTGAGCTGTAGGTGGTCCTACAACCTTCTCTGCATCTTGAGCCAGTCGCTCAGCTTCTATATGCGGTTTTGCCCTTTGATGGTTGGCGCTGCATGAGTGGTCTCTTCCACTCCATGAACTTCATCTTGTGGCTGATCCACATCCTGAAGCTCATCCTTAGGAACTAATAGCTCCTCATCTGCATGCAAATGTGGCTCCCTCTCAAGCGAACACTTCATGGCTTTCTCCTCCTGAAATTTGATATCCCGTCGCACAACAGTCTTGCGACTGTCTGGAAAATACACACGATAGTTGTGGGGCATATCAGTGTACCCAAAAAATATCCCAACCTCTGTGATTAGTTCCAACTTCTTCTTGGCATCATTCGTCACATGCATGTAAACATTAGAACCAAAAATCCTAAAATGGGAAATATCAGGCCTCTTACCAGAATAAGCCTCCTCGGGTGTACTCATGCCAAGTATCCTGTGAGGACAATGGTTCTGCACATATACTGCAGTATTGCATGCTTCCACCCACAAGTGAAGGGGTAGGCCCTGATCATACAAAATCACCCATGCAACACCCACGATCGTTCTGTTCTTCCGCTCAGCAACCCCATTCTGCTGTGGGTTATGGGGAGCTATGAGCTCTCTTCAAATCCCTTATGCACTGGAGAAGTCCTTGAACTCGCCAGAGATGAATTCACCACCATTTTCACTCCTAAGAGCCTTCACCTTCTTCCCTGATTCCTTCTCGACCAGTGCTTTGAACTCACATAACTTTGAGTATGTCTCGCTCTTCTTCTACATGAAGAAGATCCAGCACTTTCGAGAGAAATCATCAACAAAGATCACATAGTACCTGTGCTTTGCTGTCGAAGCTACTGAGAAAGGTCCACACACGTCTGTGTGAATTCTCTCAAGGATTGTCATGGCACGACTATCCTTCTCGTGAAATATGGCTTTCACAAATTTTCCCAAGGTACACCCCTTGCACTGATCTGACTGCGCAAGAGTGCCTTTAGGAAGCCCAGAAGTAATCTGCTGCAGTATCTTCAAGGCTCCATGGTGAAGGTGGCCCAATCTCCTGTGCCACAGCTCGCTATCATCCCGGCTCACCAATCCTTCTGCCTTGCATGTCATTGTTGTGTAGCCATCTACATGCAACTGATAAAGGTTCTTGACTCGAACCCCTATCTTCCAGGTTTCTCCATTTGTGTTACTGCGCAAGAAAGCCTTTCCCTCACTGAAAACAGCATCATATCCTTTGTCTTCTAACATTGCCACAGAGATAAGATTCTTCTTCAATCCTAGAACATGCATCACTTCCTTCAATACGAAGGGTTTACCAGACTCCCTCTCAAAGGAAATGGTACTGATACCGGTTGCACTGTATCTACCATCATCGCCCATCTCGATGTGCACTCCAAGATCTTTCTCCTCCAGATCAGAAAACAAATCTCGATCTCCTGTCATGTGAAAAGATGCACCACTGTCCAAGAACAATACCGATCCCATTACACTTGATAACAAGCATGTGATCAATGAAAAATCCAGCTCAAATTGTGAGGCTAAGGCCTCTCCCGCTGCAGATCCAGTCGCTTACTTATTTTTCTTCTTCTGCGAACAATTTGTGGCATATTGTCCGTGGTGGTGACAGTGAAAGCACTTCACCTTGGGCATGTCCTACTTCTTGCCTTTCGTACTAGAATGAGAAGCTTTCTTGCTCTTCCCCTTCTTTTCTTTGGCAGCCAAAGTGCAATTTTCTTCATCAGATGCCTTTGATGAAGATTCGTCCCTGGTATTCCACCTGATCTCCTCCTGCACAAGATCTGACCAAAGTCTCTCCCATCCTGGCAATTTCTCCTGACCATTGAAAGAGTCCTGATAGGAATGCCAACTCTTCGGAAGACTAAGGAGAGCCAAGTCACCAAGTCCTCATCATCGACAGTCACCCCCACACTTCCCAGCTCATCCCTGCACTAGGTGAACTTCGTGAGATATTTGGGCATACTGTCTCCTTTCTCACACTTAATGCTTCTGAGTTTATCCTTGAGATCCAACTTCCTCTGGTCGCTCTTGCTTTGGAATAAATTTGTCAACACTTTCCACATCAAGTATGGAGAAGCCCTTCCATGCAGGCTGGATACAATGTGATCCTTCATGCCCTCCAACAGAATCCTTCGACACTTTGTTGTATTCTTTTGCCAAGCCTCAACTTGAGCAGTATCAGTAGGCTTTGGGACCTCAGCCTCTATGAACTTCTTCAACCCATTGTCATCTAACACCACCCCCATCCTGTCTTTCCATGCAATATAATTCGAGCTGCCTTCAAGGGCATACTCCAATCGCAATCCGTTGAAAGACATTTCAACTTTGACACCAAGAAAACATTGTTGCAAATTCGAATTCCACCAGCTCAAAACTCAACCGCTTCTGATCTAAAATTCGTGAGAAAAAATTATTTCTTGTACAGAGATTGACTGTATGGGCTTTTACCAGATATCTCACCTTCCAAAGGAAGGATGAATCCAGAGGCTACCTAGCCCGATTACAGACTCTGCTTGAAGAAATAAAATGTAAACACTTTCTGAATAATAGATCTGATGATCAACTCTGCTCTGATACCATGTAGAAATTTTGAATAATATGACACTTATTCACAGAGATTATCCTGATTATACACTATTGCGGAATGCATGCATAATACATAACCTCCTCTACGTTGATCATCAATTTTGCGGAATTAAAAACAATGAAACATCAATCGCATGCGCACATTAACACAGTATGTAACTAGGGAAAGCATACAACTGAAAACCCCCAACTATCTATATATTATAATAATGGAGAACATGTAACAATAAATAGTACAATACTCCTCACAAGTACTCAGTGCTATCTCCACCTGCTACACACAAACTAGCTCGGATCTGAATCAAGTCACAGGTTCAAATCTCCTCTGTTGTCTGCATGCCTCTACTGCGCAATCCAAAGCAAGAATAAATGATCCAAGCTCGTTTTCCTTGGCTTGTACCGCACAATCCTCATTGGCAATCTCCATCAATTCATGTGCAAAACTCATGCACAACTATAGTCACAACTGATAGTAGTCTCCACCTCTAACACCTATCTCCACGGAACTGTCCATGCACTGAGTTAACTGATGTATTCTTTAGTTGCTTTATGAGTTAATAATTAGTGAATCAATTAATAATTAATTCACATCACTCATCACTAGTGTATTCTTCAGTTAGACTAAATACAACTAGTTCAACCAAGTCAAACTGAACACAACTCCATCAACTCCTCAATCAACTCCACCAAACTCAATCACTTGAGTTCTAACTGAAGTCCATCATGCAATAGCTCAACTGACCCATAAGAAAATCATATTTCCTTCTGGCAGCTGCATGTGCCACATCTGTAGCTCGAACTGAAGTGCTCCAAGAGGATAAGATAATGTTTATAATCCAAATATTATTAAGAGCTCATAATATTCGACTGTTCTATTTTTAGCCTGGCAGTCTAAAAATAGACTCCGCCCATATGTCTAAAAATATAAGTCCATCTATTTTTAGCAACATGACCAATCATCCAAAAATAGCATCTTGCAACTCATAGACCATGATCCATATATCTAAAAATAGACATAGTCTAAAAACAGGCTTTGTACAAAAAATAGCCTACGGGCCCACTTAGTGAAGGCGACTCCTTTCCACTAAGCTCCATAATCTTGTTGTATTTTCAAAAATAATATTTACAACCATTGAGTTGGAATCACTTTTTGGTTTCCATCCATCATACCACTACCTTTTTGAACCCATCTTGTCTAGCTTTCTGATCGTTGATATGCCTTCTTGGGACAGGGGTTTCTGTTGTAGTTGGTTTTTCCAAATCAATATTGACTTGGTCAGTCCTTTCATTACCTATCTCATTCAATTGTTAAAGGGGAGAAAAACTATCAGGATTTGATACGAATGTTTATAAGTATCGAGGGTTGTGTCCCTTTCATCCATTTGTTTTCAAGTTCTTCCTTAAGTCTTCATTCTAGTGTTTAAGTTTGAATTTATAGTCCCCCATTTATGATACCATCCTCTTGTTCACCAAGTATATTTCTGCAAGCATCTCAATTTGGTTCATTCTCTTAAGGTTGTCATTCTTTTCAAATCACTTGATCCTTGTCTCCATCCCCATGAGGACCTGTATGGAAAATATGAAAAGGTTATGTTGGTTGATAATGATTTCACCGATGGTGATATTTTTCCATTTAAAGTCTGAGGTGTACATAGATTTCACCCCCACGATGTTCAACAGTTTTGTATCCCAAATCAAGGCATAATTCACGTTGTTGTAGGAATCTAACTACCTATGATGCGGGAAATACCAGTATTTGGGACCATTGAAGAAGTTGCTTGTTGCACTAAGTTTTTAATCAGCAAGATTCATAATGGTTCACTCTGATTGTAAAAGGAGTATCCTATCTATGTTAATGATATCCATAAGCTGAAAAGGTTATCAATGGAGGGCCAAGATGTTTCCACAGTGTTCCAAGGAGGATCCAAACATAGTAAGAAAATCGACTCTACTAATTTGTACCATGAATATGGCACGAAACGCCATGGGAAAGGACATGTTATTGACCCTATTAACAATTATCAGATTAATTTAACTTGCCATCTTATTACTAGGAAGATCATGTGACACTATACAAAAGGAGAGTGTAACCTTTATACTATCTTGGTTGCTAAATTTTGTGCTCAGGGTACCCAACTCAACTGGTCTAAGTACTTACTTGATGAATTCTTTCAAGCTTGTGAGGATGTTTATCAAATTGGAGGATATTTTACTTATGGATACTTGATCATTTCCCTCACCATGCACAAATGGAATTCTCTTGATATTCATGTTCTCCATGCCCCCTTAGACCGCAAATCCCTAGCCCACATTATGACCCCTAGAAGAGTTGTTCTTAATCCACCAATAACTCTTTCAACGAAAATGCCTTTAGGTGTTGATCTAAAAATCTAAGCTAACCCACTAAGATCATGAGGGTTACCCAATCATGTTTTTCTAAACATGCATATCACATCTGGTTTGGAATTTACCATAATCATTGTTATGTTTTTCTCAAATATGCGAATAAGGATAAGTTCCACACCCACCCCCTGTCCTATTATATTTCACAAGAAGCTTTCCATAAAGACGTTACAAGTTTGCTTGGAGTCCAGTAGATTCAAAAATTTTAGGACATCTATTATGTTGTCAACATCCTCACCCAGTGAAATCCACCAACAAATATGCCAAAAAATGGGCCATCAACATCCCGAAAATACCAATCTTCACCGTCTTCTCTTACTTCTTAGCCCAAATACTATCAACCTCTTATCAGTAAGCTTCAAGAAGCTAGTGAAATACTTGTGTTGATCAAGGAAATACTTTTGTAAAAGTGGAGAGAATGATTGGACACCTATGATTCTTTTTGTCACTCCAATATCAAGACTATTCCAGAGTTGGTTCCTTCATTTGAAGGAGAATAGTTTGTGCAAGAAAAATATTGAATCAAGGGCAATTCAATAGGTTGTAGTCGGGACTTATTGGGTCCTTAATTTTGATCAAAAAGTAGATGTAGGAAAGAAAAAGGGAGATTAAAAAAAAACTAGCCAAAGTGATCAAAAGTCGACAATGGAAAGAAGAAAGCGGAAAGTATAAAAAGAGTAACTGGACCAAATAGTTATTTTGGAAAACTTCAGGAAACCACAAAATAAGGATTAAAATCATCAAGCGAGTGTGAAACATAATTACTTGGGTCAAAGAACAACTAATGTTTATCATGTCGAGTCATGAGAGTTAAGTTGGACCACATCAAGGGAGAAGATTGCTTCATAATGTCAAACAAACCAAAATTATATAAGGAGATGTAAGGCGATTTACATAGACCTACTGAGTAGAGAAAAGGGATGACATGTTGCCAAAATTCATACTCATATTTTGATATTGTATTTTGTATTTGTAACTGAGATTTTTGTGGATGAAATTTTGAAAGTGCTAGCTAAAATATCGCAGATCTATAACAGTAATGTTGATTTGGCCTGATAATAATAAAAGTAAGGTTGTTGGTAGGGAGATTTATTGTCTTGTGCATATGTGTCTATGTTTTATGTGCCCATTTAACTTTGAATTTATGTTCAATTCTTATGTGTGTTGTAGCTATAATTTTCTTTCTTGTGTATTGATTCATAGTCTGCTTTGTAACATTTAATGGTTGATTTTGTATCTGACTAGAGAATGTACATGTTCACCTTATAAAACCTCAATAATACACTTAAGCCTTAGATTTTCTTTGGGTGAGACTTTCTTCCCTTGCGAAAGATAAAAAATGTCGGCGCTATGCTAGACTACAACAAAAACCTTTGTTGGCCCTAGAAGCTAACCCTAGTCCCTACAAATAATATTTCACCAACAGGAGTTTAACTCTCCACCTAATGATAGGCCATATACACTACAATATTTCTTGTATATGACCACCCACAAGCCAGATTTAGAGTTTGAGGAGTTAAGTGCTCAAGGGAAATTCACACCAATAATTAATCAAATAGATAATCAAGAGGAGGATATCACTGTCAAAGTAGTTTATCAACTACTCTCAATAAGTAACCACCACATTGACTCTCTCTATCTCTCAAAAAATCAATCTCATGGATTCACCCAAGGTTCAATGAAGGTTTTATAAGTCTAGGTGATCCAAATCCGAGAGGAAACTGATCTGATACCAAACTTGATCTGGTCTATAGCCCCTTAAAGAGGACCCATAATTTGTAATAATGACCTTCTAACTTGACTACATTATCGATGAATCAAATTTTAATCAAAACATTCCTTCGTGTACTTTTCGTCTCTCTATCATCTCTTAATGCATGTTCATGAACATCATTGCAGAAATGAAACAAACATAATAAAACATGAGACAGGAGATGAATCACATATGAAAAGGGATCACCAAATTGATAATAAATTTCACCCATGGTGTGTTATGTCTTTGGGCTCGCTTAATCCATGAACTGTTTCATTCTCTTCTTCAAGATACTCTCCTTTACAAAGGGTTAAATTCCCTCATTGTTAGTGGTAGAATAATTTCCACAACAAGTGGAAATATCAAAAAGATGATCTCATGCATAAAATAAAGAGTTTATTCTCACAAGAAAGTGGACATGACTCTCCTACAAAGAGACGATCTCCTCTTAATGGGTCGATATCTCATAAGCATGTGGGACAAAATTGACTCTCTCAAATCTAGTGGTACAATTCCTCCTTGAATCTACTGCTCAAACTTAAATTGCATAATCATCATCAAACTTGTCTTCAAATTATGAGACTTTTAACTGTAAACATGACTACTTTTTGACAAAGTGTTAAAATGGCCTTTTCTTTAGCACAACATCATCTTGGTTTGTGCGAAAAACTTGAATTATGAATTCTCTGCAATAATTTAGATCTTGTTTCCTTGTTGCAACATACAAAGATCACCAGAATCTCTAATACACATTCATCATCTTGCAACTTCCAAAAAGAGGAAAAAATCGTAAATGCATGAAACTTACATTGGGTTTTGTGCCAAGATGCTCAACCAGATGCTAAAAACTCAGCAAACACAATAACAAAAGGTCCATCTCATATTTTTAGAACTTTTGATTATAAACTCGACCTTGTTTTGAACAATGCAATTTGGCCTAAAAAATTGTGCCAAATCATTAATGACACGAGTGGGCTTCAAACATGAGCCTTTGGATCCGTTGGTTGAAACTCAGCAAATAAAGCACCTGTAGGTTTGTCTCGTCATTTTGATTTTTTACAGTACACACAACCTTTTTCTAAAAGGTACATCTTTGCCTCCAAATTTGTGCCAAGAATAAATGGCACATGTGGGCTTTAAAACATGAGCCCTCAGATTCTTTGCTCATATCCAAATTTGATCCACACCAATGGATTCCTCCTGAAATTCTAATAAGAATGAGTATAAACTTGATTGCCTTCTGACAAGTACAACTTTGTCTCGTAAAACATGTAAATCATTAATGACACGCATGGGTTTTAGCCTGAGCCCTAAGATATGTTGCTCATATCATAGTTTTGACAGCATCAATAGATTCCTTGTGAAATTTTAAGAAAAATGAGTATAAAGTTCATATAATTTTGTCACCGTCATTTTTGGGCCCCTCTTGGGCTCCCTACCTCGAAATTTATGCCACAACAATTCTCTCCCTACAACAAATACAAGCTCTATAATGGAATCCATGCCAAGTATCGTCGCTAAATTTATCACAACCACCACTAGATTTAACCAAAACCACAAACTTAGCACTATCACTAACTCAGTTTGGAGCTTCGCTAAAATTGTTGCCAGGTTTAGTGAGTAGCTTGGCCAAAACCACCATATTTGACTGGATCTCCAACTTGGCCATGGTTTGAATTTAACTAGAGCTTTGCCAAACTTGCCATATGCCAATTTTTACTAGCCAATTAGGTGCTACCATGTGTTGGACCCGAATTGGGGCAATTTAGCAGTCAACCAGTCCACATCACCTGCCACTCAATTACACGGCCACTGCCATGTCATGTACAATGGTGCCATGTGGCACACCCTAATGGTACCACATGGAATTTTCCTACTAGTCAATCTTGCTGCCAAATGTGTCAAATGTAGTTGACACGTGGCATGTCTTGGTGCCACCACATCATCCTGTTGATATTAGCAATACAAACTGCCAAGTCAGCACTTGCCACATTGTCCTTTGACTTTGACTTTAACTTTTTCCTATTTTGACCAAAACTTTGACTAGCCATAAATTTTGCATACGAGCTCCATTTGAGATGTCATTCATGCCACTAGAAAGGTCTCGTCAATTTCTTCAACATGGCACTATTTCCATCAATTTTTTAGAATTCTAATTTTTTAGTTTTCCCAAAGCATCCTAGATCACTAGGAATATGATCTCACTCTAAGGGCAGTTTTTCAAACCCGAGGCAAGTATTGAGTGAATCAATATATCCACTAAACCTTTTGATCCAAACCCAACACCAATACTTTCACTGGGTTACACCAAAATGCAGGGAACAATGTCCCGATCACACCATAAGTATTTTTTCACATTTTTATCCTAAGCGCTCCTGTTCTTATGCATGTGCTTCCATGATTTTTCCTACATGCATATTTTCCACACCTGTCTCTCATACGAAAACACAGCTTCCATTCACTCATGTCATGGACAAAACAAGAAATAGTGGCCACTCCCCTACCCAATCACTCCTTTCCCTCTTTTATTCGCATCCCTTCTCTTCCGTGTTGAATTCCTCAACATGTCCCACAAGAATAGGGATGGTATGGGCTTATCATTTATTGCAGGTTTCACATACACAACTTTAATGGCTGCATCAACCAACCATTTAATCTACTAGGGAGCTAGTTATGGGAATAAATGAGGTGACCTAGGTTTGAGTTTAAACACTCAACACAAACAACTCCTTGTCCTTGATCACTGAATCTATGTCCACTCCTCTAGTCCAATCATTATTTTTATTTCCACATTATTTACATGAATTAATATATACATTGACATTCAAAACAGGGTTAGCAAAATGCGTTGTCACATTTTTCCTATAAACATAGTTGTAAATAAATAAAATTGGGGAAGGTGAAGATGAAGACACCATTGGAAAAATAAGGGTTACTCCATTTTATGAATCTAATTCCACATTAATGGAATTCATGAAGTTTGGGAATTACTCATCCTATCCTGACATGTTAACAGAGCCAATTTTCGCTATTCTACTCTACTCTTTGTATCTTCTTTCTCTACCATATTCTCTCTATCACTAGTCCTAGCCCCTCTACCAAGTAAATCAACCATTTTGGTGTGACAGCGCTACATATTCGCTTCCCCATTTTTTTCACATATCAGAGCCTCTACTCCCCATAATAGTAATGTTATTGTACACTACTAGTCTTCCTGCACTATTCTCTTCCATAGAAATGCCTCGAGAACCCTCACAAACTCTCTTTATAGCTTGATATGGATTTTTTTCTCCTCATACCGGTCTCTCTTCTTTTTATATTTTAGCTCTACACTCATTTACTAAGGTTAGGGAAGTTGATACCTTTACTGAAAATGTAAGAAAGGTTATTGCCAACCAATGCTAAGAGGATTACATTCATTCAAATTTCCACACATGGCTTCCCAAATTCATAACTAGGTATTTTGAGGGAAGTTAATACTTAGAAGTGTTGGAAAGAACTAGATCTTTAGAATATATTATAAATTTTTAATAGTATAAGAAAAATGGTCTCATTAGAAATACTAATTTTAACATACATATTAGTATTCCGAAGAATTTTATTGCTTGGGTTTCAGCTTAAGACTTTGTTTAAAATTCATTCCCTCATTTCCATGGTTGACATAGTACTAACTAGCAAAGAGAATTTTATAGAATGGCCCAAAAATATTAAGCATACCCTCATTTTCAATGTATTATGGAAATCCATCTTTGAAGGAGATGAGGACAAGCACCTACCAACCCCACATCATATAAGGAGCTACCCATTTGGGAAAACAAGGACAACAAAACCTATGATTTGATAGTTTCTTATTTAAGTAAAGAGATGAATCATTATTTAGTTTCCATTAAAAATCCTTATTGTGCATTAAATAAGTTTAAATATATGTATCAATAAAAATCTTAATATAATATTGTCTAACTAATGGTCAAACTCTTTAACCTCTAGCTGAAATATCCTGAACCCATGGCCCTAGCTCTGAAATTACAGCCATCATGAAAGACATAGTTGTTATTGGAGTTAATATGAATATTCATCTCACATCCTTCATCAAGGCCCTCTACCCTACACACTCATTATCTTAAATCCCTGCAAGCTAGTGAGAAACTCAAGTCCATTACCTTTGACTCTTCGGAGGAGAATTTTGCAGAATGAGAGAAATCTTTCTGGAAAAGGAATACAACAACTAAATCCCCTAAATAAAAAATATTCCTTAATTAGAAAGGGAAGAACCAGTCACATGATTCTCCTAAAGGAAATTTTATCAGAAGAGGATGTTGAAAAAAAAAATTCAAATGAAAGGGAGATGGACATGATGCATCAACATGCAGAATCCCCTAGGACAAAATCAAAGACAGACAAAAACAAAAATAAGGAAAAATTAAAATAATAGATCCAGCTAAAGGTAAAGCAATATAATCCGCTCATTATATTGTTTTCCATTGCAATATTGGATTAATTGAAGATCTGTTTCACAATTCATTTACTTCTTGGAGAGATGTATCATTTCTTGATATAGGTGAAACATGCCACATGAGCTTTTGGAGAGACTTATTTGAAGACTTAAGTGACTTTAGATGGAAAAGTGTATCTTTCAAACAAATAAAGTGTCAATCCCTAATGATTTGGAAACATTAGGATTAAACTACCTAGATTCCCTAGTTTTGCTACATGATGTACTCTACCTTCTAGAGCGACGAAGAAATATGTTGTCCCGTGTTCACATTTTCCAACAAGGCCATTCTATTCATATGTTTAATGGAAAAGTAGAAATAAGGAAAAAATATGAAAACATGGTTGTCATGACTAGAATGGAGGATGAAAGCGTTGATGAAGTTGAAAGGGGCATCTTCTCATACATAAAATTCTACATACATCTCTCATCATGATGAAGGAACATCTCCATCTAGTATTCTATGGCATGCTAGATTTGGACATATTAATTACTATAGCCTTCACTTATTTAAAAGCAAATTTTTTTATAGGATTCATACTATTCTTAGGAAACTAAATCATTGTGATGCTTATATCCTTGGAAAGCATAGAAAACAACCTTTTCACAATTCTTCTTCCAAAGCATGTAGAAAAAATGGATATATAGATACTAATTTGTGTGGCCCTATGTTTGTTCATTCTGCTAATGGAAATAAATATATGATGAATTTTATTGATGATTATAATGGAATGTGTTGAGCATACCTGTTGAAAAGTAAATCTCAATCTTTTGAGACTTTCAAATATTTCCATGATGGATTGAAAATGAAACACAATAACATATTGGTTTTATTCGTACTAATAATGCATTAGAATACACACCTAATGAATTTGAAAACTATCTTCAGCAACATGGGATTCAAGGTCAAAGCATAGTTTCATACAAACCCTAACAAAATGGTGTGGCTAAAAGAATAAACAGGATTCTTTTGAATATTATTCACTCAATGAAGTTTTTCAAAAGTATAAAATTGATTCAATTTGGGTTGATACAATTATATGTGTAGTATATTTAAAAAAACAAATATCCCTCTCATTCTCTCAAAATTAAGACTCCTTATGAATGTGGTATGGCCACATTCCTTCAGTAAGGCATCTCAAGGTCTTTGGTTCCATATGTTATCCCTTGATTCGAAAGGAACAAAGAAAAGATCTTGATGTAAGGAGTCAAAAGTGCATCTACTTGTGGTATTTAGATACCATGAAGGCATATTGTCTTTATAATGAGTAAACAAGAATTTTATTATTTCCAAAGATGTAACCTTTCTTGAATATTCTAAGACTAGCAACATTGTTGAACAGAAGCTTGATCATTTGGATAGATTCAATCATGCAAAGATATACCATAAATTTGATAATGAGATTCCACATATTGAAGGGGGGATCTGTATCTTGAATAAATCTATGGAATCTCCTTTTGGAGCACCATCCCCCCCTCATGATGTTTTAGCCACTTCTTTAAATCAAGAATACCCTTTAAGTGATGTGGTTGTGATGATTTGAAGGTCAAACCTTGATGCATCCCTATCTCAATCAGTGGAGCAACCTAGACAATCTCATAAGCGTCCCCTAAAATGGCTCACAAAAACACTTGAAAATTTTCACCCTAATGAGGTCAAAAAGACGAGAATGAGAGGTTCCACCAGACAAGATGGAGGTGATGTAAATAATTCTGATTAATTTGATGTAGACAATATGTATGTTTCAAAACATTGTGAATTCAATCTATCTAATAACTTTGAACCAACTTCCTTTAAAGGAGTTGTTTCTCATGATGAATGGAAAGAAGCAATGTAAAAGGAGTATGTTGCTCTCATAAATAATGTAACATGGAAGTTGGTGGACCCTCCATTTGGAACCAAACCAATTGGTTGCATGTGGAACTACAAGAAAAAGTACAAATCATATGGCTCACTCGAAAAGCACAAATAAAGGCTCATGCAAAATTATTTGCACAAAAGTAAGGAGTTAATTATGAAGAGACATTTTCTCCAACATAAAAATGGGCCACCATCTAGACACTCTTTGTCTTTGAAAGTCATAATGGATTGAAAGTTCATCAAATGGATTTGAAAACTTATTTCTTCAATGGAGACTTAAAAGAGAATGTCTTCATGGCTCAACTGAAAGGTTTTCTTACGAAGGGAAAAGAATAGAAAGTATGTAAACACATCAAATCCTTATATGGCTTGAAGCAAGCACAGTGAGCCCAGTATGTAAATTCATTTGAGCATCTTCTGAATTAAATTTCAAACACTTTAATCTTTATCATGCAATTTTATTTGTCAAGAAAGTTGGAAAAATTGTTGTATATCTTGAGGTATATGTAGATGATATGTTGATAACTGGGAATAATGAAAACAATATTGCATCCATAAATAAAGACTTGAGGAAGGGGTTTTTATATGAAATATTTAGGACATCTTCCCTACTACTTGGGCATTGAACTAACTCAACATCCAAAGTATATGTTCCTCTATCAAAAGAAGTACATTGCAGAATTTTTGAACAACATTGGCATGGTCGAATGCAACTCTCTATTTACTCTAATGGAAAAAAACTTGAAGCTCACATCAAAAGAATGGAATGAATTTTAGGATGCAACCAAGTATAGATAGCTTGTGGGAAGTCTTATCTATCTCACTACTACCAAAGCAATATTTCATTTTTGTTGGAATTCTTTCTAGATTTATGCAAAAACCTTGTGAAGGACATTGGTCTATTACAAAAATGATTTTGAAATACTTGAAAGGAACATAATAATATGGATTCAAATATTCATGCATGGATGACTTTATTTGTATTATCTATTCATATAGATTTTTATAGCAATAAAGAAAATGGAGTTTCAACTTCAGGATATCCCATGAGTCTTGGATCAATAGTTATCTCCTGTAGGTCATGCAAATACTAATTTCTAGTAGATTCCATGACAAAAACATAATATGTGGTAGCTACAAAAGCAAAAAAGGATATTTTGTGGCTCAGGAAAGTACTTGAATATATTTAGGAGAAACAAGTGGATTCTACTCCTCCCCTTCTTGAAAATACTTTTTAAATCAAGTTGTCCAAGAATCCAAAATTTCATGATAAAAGCAAACATATAAACACAAAGTTTTATTTGATTTTATATCATGTGGATGCCATGACTAATTTTTAATACATTGTTCCACTAATGAATAAATTGCTAACATATTCACCAAGGCACTCGAAAGAGAAAATTTTGAAAAATTCAAAATGATGCTTGGGCTTACAAACACTCCTTCAACTTAACTAGGGGGAATGTTGGACATAATTTTTTGAGATTTTTGTCCTAGAAATATATTGTTAAATATATAAAATAGGAGAAGGTGAATATGAATAGACCCTTGGAAAATGAAACGAAATGTCACTCCATTGTATAAATCCAATTTCACATTAATGGAGTTCGTCAATTTCGAGAGTTGTCATCTTATCTTGACATATAAAAGTTGCATATACATGATTTTGAGACAATGTCTATCATATTATACTAATTTTTATAAGGGAGATCCAACTAGTATAACCAATGTAGATCCATCTTAAGCATCAAGAGGGATCATAAAAAATGTGTAGATTTCTGAGTGCTTATAAGGTCTTGAGTTAACATGGATCTATGATAGTGTTCTCTTCCATATAGTAATATAAATAGTTACTGGTGTATGAATTCTTGCAAAATTTTCCTTAACTTCATCTTCTTCTTCTATATATATATATATATATATATATATATATATATATATATATATATATATATATATATATATATATATATATATAGATATATATAATTCTTGGTGTATGCATTCTTGCAAAAATTCCTTAAATCCATTAGAAGAAGAGGAATTTAAGGAATTTTTGCAAGAATGCATATACCAAGAATTAATTATATTACTGTGTATAAAAGCGCTATCATAGATCCCTCATAACACAATATCTTAAAAGCACTAACATATTTACATATTTTTTTGGCATCCCTCTTGATACTTAATAAAGTTGAAGTTAAGATGGATCTATGATGGTTATAGTAGTTGGATCTCCCTCATAATGATCAATATAATAGGATAAACATCACCTCAAAATCATTTGTTGTGCCACTTTGATATGATAATATAGATAGGCCACGATATAGCTATTCCCATCATTGGATGCATTCATAAGAGGTTTTATTTCTTTAACCCATTCTCTAGACATTAAAAGCAATATCTTATCTTATCTAACACCATCATCATTCATTAAAATATTTCAAGGCCATTATTTAGTTAAAATATATAGTTCTATCATTGACAAACAATTACAAAATCAAAGCCAAATTATGTGAAGCCCAACCCCATATTTGACAATCATTTCACCCATGGACTTGGCACATTATATCTAATCGCCTTGAGTCAAGACTATATTCCCATTGTATCATGTATGCATCTTGATGGTTATTATTTTTGGCGATCAACCCTTGTTAGCTAGATGAAAAGAATGCCTAGATTAATGGCTTGAATTCTAGCAATTGCATAGTAAATTATAGTTTTCATTGCAAGATTCACCCTCTCTCATATTATTGCAGCATGGGAAACAAGGTGCATTTTGCAATGAAATATCGAAGAGAATGTGACATTTGTCATATTTGTTTGTTCCATGTAAATTCTACCCAATTTTAAAATTTATAGAAAATTAATAAAATACAGTACATATTTAAGCACACTAAAACAAAGTTGTAGCTTGCAAATAAAGGGTTGCTGTAACTTCCAGTAGTTGTTGGTAAATATTTAGGGGTTTTATCTCCTTTTAGTAATTGCTCGTAAATATTTAGGGGTTGAATATCCTTTCATTTGTAGTTGATAAATCAGGGAGTAGTAGCTTCTTGTTGGTTGCAACTTTGTAAGAGCATGTAGTAGCTTGCCTTGAAAAAAAAAAAAAAAAAAAAAATTTGAAGAATATTTATGTGATATGTGTGTTGTTTATGTTGGTTCGTTTCATGTTTATATGAATTAATTGTTTAAGTATCTCTTAATGTCCTAGTATTCTACACAAGTAAATGAAGCTTTAAAATTCCTATAATACTGATTCACCCCTCCCCCCCCCCCCCCCTCAGTATTGTAAAATTTCTAATAATTGGTATCAGATTCCAAGTTTCTTCAAATGAATTTAACAACTAGAAGAAAGATTGAGGACCATGGAAAACTAGGAAGGACCAATAGAGAACTTATGCTCAATGGAACAAACTATGTTTTCTGGAAAGTAAGGATGAAAACCTACATTCAATCACGTGGAGTTGATGTATGGGATGTAGTAGAAGATGAATATCAAAAGCCTCTATCAGTGATTACAAAATATCATAAGATGGATTTTACATGCAATGCTAAAGCCTTGAATGACTTACTTTTTGGCCTTCCTAAAATAGAAATTTTAAAAGTAATGGACTACACATCTACTAAAGTTATCTAGGAAAAGATGGGTAGTTGATATAAAGGTGGTAATAAGGTAAAACAAGCTAAAATTCAAGGATTTAGGATGTAATTTGAGTCTTTAAATACACATGATGATGAAGATATTGCAAGGTACTTTTTGAGAGTTGATGAAGTTGTGAACACGATGGAAGTTGAAGTTAATGGGCACCTCCCTTTTCTTGACATTCTTCTCTCCCGTAATGATGATGGTATTGTTTCTCACCAAGTTTTTCGCAAGGAAACCCACACACAATAGTATCTCCATGCCTCTTCTCATCATTTTCCTGCCTAGAAGGTAGGAGTACTTAACAATCTTGCCACTCATGCCCTTAGGATTTCTGATGATAATCACTTAGAAGAAGAAAAATCTCATCTTCTAAATTTTTTTGAAAATAATGGCTACAGCAACATCTAGGCCTCAGAGTGTTCCAAAGGGCCTGTAAAGAAACTTGTGTTAGGTCATCTCGTGATGATACCATTTCCAATGTGGCACTTCCCTTCATCCAAGGGACCAAGGGACCACTGATAAGATTTCTCATATTCTTAAAAAGAATAAAATATCTATGTCTTTTAAACCCCTTAATACCTTCAGAAATTCTCTTAGTTCGGTCAAAGACCTGATTGACCCTAAAGATATGAAAGGGGTTTTCTCTATTCCATGCTCATGTGGAATTCCCTACATAGGTAAGACGGGTCGTTCCATAAACCAGAGAATCCAAGAGCATTCAACAGGCATTAGACACAATTTCTCTCATTCCTCTGTCTTAGCTAAACAACCTACAAAATCGAAGCAACATGTGTTCATTGAGAATTCTTAGGTCATCGCTAGGGTTGATCATTTCCATCATCAGAAACTTAGAGAAGCCATTGATATTGAGAAGCATTCTATCAACCTCAGTCGAGATGATGGTTGGAAATTAAGCAGGAGTTGGATTCTTGCTCTCTCCTGTTGATTGTTTCCCCCTTCTTCTCCTTCTTCTTCTTTTTATTATTTAATATTTGTTATTTGTTTTTATTATATTTATTTATTTATTTATTTTTTAAGGTTATTATTATTATTTGTTTTTATTATTTATTTAGTTATTTATTATTATTATTATTATTATTATTATTATTATTGTTATTTTATTTTTTTTCTAACTTTGATATTAAAATATATTATTAATTTATAATTGTCTGTCAATTTACTCTAGTATTATAAACTCTAATTTGATTTTATATTTAAATAATTAAGATATAATTTAATATTATTTTCCCTTAATTAATTTTTTAACTACCTTTTTAAATATCATTTTCCCCTTAACTATTTCTTAACCCCCCTTTTCCTAATAGCTAGTTTTTAACAGCTAGTTCCTAACGGCTATTTCAAGACATGGATGCTTCTCTGCTATTTAAACTTTTGTTAAGACTGATTTTCTCACCATTTGTCCTGAGGATGAACCACATTAGTTGGTTCAAAACGTCAACCACATGTGATTAATCCGGAAGACATATTGATTATCGATATCGATCACAAACGTCTGAGATCTAACACTATAAGAGGTCTTAATGAGAAATTAAAATAATCAATAGAAGTTCAAAAGGTGTTGAGATCTCTTCCTAGGATATTTAATCCTAATGTTTCATCCATTGAAGAGATTACCAATATGAACAATGTAGATTTTTCTATAGATTCAACAGCTCATGTAATTTCCTAAACATAAGATAAGAATCTACTCTACCCTGTAAAGCGGAAACCCATAAAGATCTATGAAAACAATAATCAGCAAGAGGAAGATAATCAATGGCACATAACACAAATTATATCTAGGGAAATCCATTGCTCAAAACCCCTACTGTCTATATTGTATTAATCAAAATATCTGAGCAGAAAATACAAAGCTTGTTCTCACTAGAACAATTCCTTCACAAGTATAATCAACTATCTGCTCACAAGCTATCTCAAGCCAACACTTAGCCTATTCTTTTGCTCTCCAGGCCCCTACTTTCTTGCACAATTCCTATAGGAATTAGCCTCTATTTAATGATGAAACATGCTTCCAAAATTGTGCAATCCAATCTTAGGTCCATAATTGATTGCATGCATGACCTATACAACTTGATTCATTATACAACTGATAGTACATTGTCCCTACACTCTAGTCTCAACTGGATCTTTGTATGAACTAACATGAATGAGTTTCTCTTGAGGGAATCTCCAGTTAGTTGGAGTATCACTAAGGATGCACCAGTGCACCAACTCACTACTAGACCTCTACTAGTTCGTCCAATAGTTAGAACTAGTTTAAGTAACTATAACTCGGTCAAACTGAGTTATCTAATTAATACTCTAATGAACTCAATCTAGGGCCCTATAATTTAGGGATCACACTTACATGACTCTAGATATACTTTCAACTCGAATTTCCTAAGATAACTAAGTCAACTTAACTTAGTTAACTATTACAAGTTGCTATGAGAAAATAATTACCAATTTAATTCAAGGACAAATTAAACTGGAATTTCTGGATGTTATTTTAAACATTTCTTGTTGTTATTTTCAACACTCCCTCTAAATAAGAAAAGAATATAGCTCAATCTCAATCTTGAACCTTTGGAATTTTCTACATGCAACACTTCTCTCTAGTGTTGTTGCTACAAAAACTCTAGAAACAAAAAAACATCCAACCTGAATCAGTATGATGCATATGTCATCAAAGTCTCTGACTACTACTGCCTCCATTGACTGAAAACTCTACGCTTCTGTTGACTCTGCCTTTTTGCACTTTTTTCAGCCCTTCTCTGAACTCTTTTGTATCTGGCTACTCTAGCCTATGTCACTCTAATATTTGAATGCATCAATCGCCATTGATTCCTCCCGCTACTATGTACTTTTGGGCTCCTGTAGCAAGGTACAATCCATGAGATAAAATCTCTCAATGGACCTTGCCCAATTTCAACCCTTCTTGGGACTATCACTTCACATCGCCCCACCTCACACCTGGAGGTATGGCAGCATGTGCTCCCTCTGCCCACTTGACTCTAAATTTCCCCCTACTGGAGGTCTCTACATGAGTGGATGCCTCCACTCAGTCTCCTCTCTGATTCTCCAATTGTGGTTACTCCACAATTTCCTGAAGTTGCTTCTGAGGATTCTTCTGGGGCTACATGTTGAGAGATAATTTACTCTCCCTCTCAACCACTAAGTCTCTAACATTTTCCTTGCTCCTCAAGGTTTTGCATGCATTTTGTACCTCAAGAGCATACAGGTTCTTGACCCATGCATTGATTTGTTTCACCAGTCCCGTGGCGATGTGTCTAAGGAAAACCTTTCCCTTACGAAAAATCACATCATATCCATGGTCTTCCAATACTGTGACTAAAACAAGATTATTCTTTAGTCCTGGAACATACATCACATCTACAATCCTATGAGGGGAGCCAAACTCCCTCTAAAAGGTAACTGCATCGATCTCATAGCTCTATACTTCCCGTCATCTCCAAACTCTATGCTATGCTTGAGGTATTTCTCCTCAAAATAATTCAAGAGATCTTTGTTCCCCATCATATGGAATGAGGGACCATTTTCAAGATACCAAATGCCTCCCATGACAGTGTTGGCCATGCATGTAATGAGAGTGAAATCAAGTTCAAATTGTGAAGCTAGAGGTTCACCTACTGCAACTACTACAGGTTCCTTCTTGCTTGCTTTCCTGTGTGAGAAATTTGTGCCCATGCTTGTGACAATGAAAACATTTGACTTTCCACAAGTCCACCTTTTTTTCGCCCACCTCACCTTGGGACTTCTTTCTTTTTGCCTTCTTTTCCTTACTCGCTAAGGAAAATTCCTCTTCCACTTCTTTGGAAGAGGTCCCATCTCTGGTGTTCCGTCGAAACTCCTCTTGTACCAAATCTGACCACGGCCATTCCCAATCTAGAAACTTCTCCCTCCCATTGACAGAGTCCTGATAAGTATGCCAACTCTTGGGAATTCCTAGAAGCGCTAGGCTCACCATATCATCCTCGGCAACAGTGATTCCAACAGTTCCAAGCTCATCTTGAGAATGAGTGAACTTGGTCAAGTAATTTGGAATTAAGTCACCTACCTCCGTATTGATTTTTGGAAGTTTATCTTTCAATTCCAACTTCCTATGGTAACTTTTGTTCTGGAAAAGGTCTATCAATTCTTTCCACATATCATGTGGAGTTTCCTTGCCATGGAGACTTGAGACAATGTGGTCTTAAACTCTCTCAAGGATAATTCACCTTGCCCTTTCCACAGACTTCTTCCATTCAGCTAGATCTTTTTCATCCGATGTTGGTGGCTTAGGAATGTCTTGATCAATGAAATCCGTGTGGTCTAAAATGCGGATGCAATTTAGAGTTTAATTTAATGTCAACCCGGGAAGGTAAACTTAGAAGTGCTTATCTAGAATATATAGATCTAGAAAGGTTCCTAATTTGTCCAAGATCTTAAAGTCCCCTTACAGGAACATATTCATTAAGATCTCTTTCAATAACTAATCAAGCCTAGATCTAACAATTGTTTGAGATCTATGATTCTCTTACAAGAACATATTCTACAAGATCTCTTCCAAAATTAGATCATCTAATTAGAACTTAAAAGAAGAAATGAAGTCAACCTAGATCTAATCATTGTATGAGATCTTATGGTTCTTTTACAAAAACACTTTCAAATAAGATCCTTCCAATATTAGAACATTTAATAAAACTTGAAAGTTGAAATCAAACAAAAACATAAAGTAAATTATAAATAAATAAGCATGCAAGTGAGGCCATGGGGGCCCTCCATAACTCCACAAGCACACCACTTCAATGCAGACTCAGATGTAGAAGAAAAATTGAAGTATGATCCTTTATTTCAAAATCTCCATTACAAACCAACTCTAAGATTACAACTCTAAGCTTCCAAGATTACATACTCCAAATTTCTAAGATTACAAAAACTTCCAGATTACAAATGGAGGAGATTGTACTCCTATTTACACAATGGTATGAGTAACAAACTCATAATGATCATCCACTAATCTCTCTTTAGTTCCATAAATCTCGGAACCATTTTTAACTACTTTCCCATTATTACAAAATATGATCCCTTTGAATCCTCCACAAATCTCTCACATATCTTGGATAAGATATGCCAACCAAATCCTCCATGATCTTCTACTTAGGAATTGGATAAGATATGCCAACCAAATCCTCCATGTTTTTCTCCTTAGGAATAGGATAAGATATGCCAACCAAATTCTCCATGATTTTCTCCTTAGGAATAGGCTTGCATAATTATCTCCTTAATATAGTGGAGGAGATATGGATAAGTCTCTTGGAATTAATTCTTCACATATTTCCTACACATCACAAAACTCACATATTCTTGAGATATATAAAAATATGCATATTTTCTAATATTTAATCATAAATTCACCTGTAATACAAAAATGAATAAAATAGAAAATAAGAAGGTGAAACCCAAATGTATTTATGAAAATGATATGATAAAAGGTTAATGGGATGATGAAATGTAAGGAATAGTGAAGAAAAAGGTGGATGAAAATATGACATTTCTAAGTCCCAACAATCCTTCAAGCCATTATCCTCCAACACGGCCTCCATCATATCCTTCCAGCCTATGTAATTTGAGTTGTCATCCAAGGCATACTCGAGCCACAAATCATAGAACACCATCTGCCAATCCTAAAGAATGTAATGAAAATTCGAATTTCACCTGTAACCCTAAACTCAAAAACTTTGAAATATCCTCTACTGTACTCTAATCAGCTATGATACCATGTAAATAATTTCTACAAATCTAGCTCTGATACTATTTATAATTCTCTACAAATCTACCTCTGATACCATGTAGATTCTCCTGTAGATTCAGTAGCTCATGCAATTTCCTAAAACACAAGACAAGAATATACTCTACTCTTTACAGTGGAAGCCCATAAATATCGATGAAACAATAATCAGCAAGAGGAAGATAATCAATGGTAGATAACACAATTTTTATCTGGGGAAATCCACTGCTCAAACCCCCTACTATCTGCATTGCATTAATCATAAGATCCGAGAAGAAAATACAAAGTTTGTTCTCACTAGAAAAATTATTGCACAAGTATAATCAACTCTATGCTCACAACCTAGCTCAATCCAAAACTTAGCCTATTCTGCTGCTTTCCAAGCCCCTACTTCCTTGTACAATTCCTAGAGGAATTAGCCTCTATTTAATGACGAAATCCTGCTTCCAAAACTATGCAATCCAATCTTAGGTCCATAACTGATTACATGCATGACTTGTACAAGTCAGATCATTCTACAATTGATAGTACATTGTCCCTGCACTCTAGTATCAACTAGATCTTTCTCTGAACTGGCATGCATGAGTTTCTCTTGAGTGAATCTCCAGTTAGCTAGAGTAGCACAGAGAATTCACCAGTGCACGAACTCACTACTAGACCTCTACTAGTTCCTTCAACATTTAGAACTAGTTTAACTAGCCATAACTCAGTCAAACTGAGTTATCTAATTACAACTCCAATGAAATCAATTTGGACCCCTAAAATTTAGGGATCACACTTACATGAATCCAGATAGACTTTCAAATCGAATTTCCTAAGCTAACTAAGTCAACTTGACTTAGTTAACTATTACAAGTTTCTATGAGAAAAGAATTATATTTAATTCAAGGCAAATTAAATTTGAATTTTTGGATGCGATTTTTAACATTTCTTGTTGCTATTTTTTGCAAACAATATCATTCTATATAAATTACTTAGCATCCTTACTGCCTATTAGATGAGAATTTCAAATTGAAATCCTACAGCAAAAGAGTCAGCCTTCAAAGCAGTTAAGAAGCCCAAGGAAGTGCATGTTGATTCATGTTGTGTGTTGGGAACGGGTCCCCTGGGGTCAATTTTTGGGTTAAAAGCCCAAGTTTTGGGGAAGAAAGCCCAAATTTTGTATAAAAATGTAAATTCTCTGTGTTTTGTGGTCGCAGATCACGAAAGTATAAAGAGTTGCTAAGGGTTTTCCACCCTTCTTTTGTATAAGTCATGTCAACTTTAGATATCCACCCTTGGTCCACGGACCATGGGATTGTATAAAAATGAGGTCTTAGAGAAGTCTAAGATAGTTTTTTTCAGTTCAGTTCATAGTGGGAGTCATTAATGAGTCTGTAAAGAGATAAGAGCGAGAGTCTTAGCGTGGGAAGAAGGCTCTGCAGCTGAGTGCGCAAAGGCCTAGGGTAGAAGTTTGTAGCTGAGTGTGCGAAGCCCTGCAACTATGTGCGTAGGACCGTTAGAGTCTGTACTAGGAATATGGATCATCAATAAAGAAGAGTATTCTAAAATTACTGTGTATTTTACTTATGTCAATTGCATGCGATTATGTTATGTTAAGCATTGGGTTTATGTTTTATTGCTAATTCAATACGCGAGTCTATATGTTTTCCTCTGTCATATGAACGCAAGTAGAGATATATGTTTATGCAAAGATACTCCTAATTGCATGGTAAAGATTGGCAAACACTTAAGATAATTCAGGAAACTATGCAACAAAGTAGTTACAGAGGCGCGTAAGTGCCTGAATCTCTTGTTAGGGTTATGCGAAGGATGATCATAGACCTTCGTGGAGGTTCTAAAAGACTAATAAAGGAGCACATTGATGAGCCTTAAGGGCTTATCGATCTGCGCAAAGGCAAAGTTAAAGGGTAAAACCGACATCACAACCATCTCAGGGTGCGGAAACTTGGTTCCTCCATCCTCCCATACTGCTTTGGGTCAGACTTCATTCCACGCTCTACGGATTGATGCCGAAAGGGCTAGTAGTGTAGGGATTTTCTTGGCTGACTAACGCTGAACCTGGGTCAGGGCCCATAAAGCCAACAAATGGTTATGTTGCCAGGATTGGGATCTGCATAACGAGCTGTGTGATGTTGCATCATTGCAATCCAACTAAGAATTAGATTGAACACTGGTTGGATAGAAAGATCCACAAATTCATAGCGCAATAAAATAGGAATCCGTGATTGATGAAAGAATAGTGGTTAGACAGATATTTGTACATAGAGATACACGAAACCTTCTTCTATTCTTTTCCGGTTGAATTATACGAGTGGATCGCAAAGTTGGAAGATGTCTAAGGGAGGTGGAGGCTTCACGGTCCAATTATTTGGACCCATGAGTTAGTGTAAAAATTGGAAGCCTCTGAAGATAAGATTGTGCACGTTGTCAACCATTGACTCGACTGTATCATAGAAGGGTTTGTGACAAAGTTCGTGGTCATTACTTCGGTCAGTTACAACAAAGTAGAGTGCCACTTCTTCAAGGGGAAACGAGGCAAGTATTTGAAATCATTAAATACTTGGATTAAGATGCTTTTCTGTGAAAAGTGGGTCATGTCGTCACCTTGATGTTTGGGGCTACGTGAAGTGGAAGGTCTTTCAAGGACGAAGGAAGAAAAGGTTGTGAATATAGCCCGATGATTGAGCCTCCTCTGAGTGACAGTGACGGAGCAGCATAGGCTTCTCCGTTGAGCGTTATTCAATTAATAAGACAAGCGTTCCCGCGAATACCCACACCGCCTCCATCCTCATCTCATCCATCCACACTACCTCCATCCTCACCTCCACCGCTTACCCTTTCACCCACACCGCTGCCACCTCCACCACCGTTTAATATGGTGAACTTCGTAAAGCTACCTATGTTCAAGGGCGTAGGAAATGAAGATCCATACCAGTTTTGGTTCATCACGAAGGTTGTATGGGAATCTCAGGGTATCATGGATGATAAAATGAAGAAGGTAACATTGGTTAGTGCTTTGCAGGACCGCACACTAACGTGGTACACTAAGTACAGTACTGATAACCCGATTTCCGCGTTGGAAGATATCCAGACTGAGCTAAATAAGGAATTCAATAGACCCATGTCTCAAGCACAATCAATTGTGGGATTCAAGGAGACCATGATGAAGCCTGGAGAGACGCCTTGGGATTTGGATCAAATATTGAAATGTACAATCAGTGAAGCCAACATGAATCTGACTGATGGGTAGCACCGTGAATGGTTTATGGCCTCACTCCTACCCCACCTAAGGGTTGCACCATCACAACAGAAGATTGGGACCCAGGCAGAAGCTTTGGAAATCGTGATGAGATTGCATGAGACACCAATGTAGGATGCTAATCTAGGGGTTCTGGAGATTCACGCGTAGTTGCAGAACCTTTGCCTCGAAATGCAAAGTCTGAAGAATGATAGGACAGTTCGGCCTGAGGTACGCGAAGAAGTATGGTTCCTGAAATGCAAATCTCAGGAGCATGACAAGGATCACTGTCCAATATTTGCGAATTATGTTGCAGCAGGGGGACCAATGCCTCTGAGACCGATGGCTATAGCAGGACCAAGTATAGGGCTTGCGCTATGGTGTGTTATTTGCCGGGTAGCTGGGAAAAATGCGATAGACAAGTTCCATGTGTTGCAGAAATTCGTATAGACACCACAACAACTCTTTTACAATTTATGTAAATCAATGGTTCATGACGAGTGAAATTGTCGTAGTTATGAATTAATGATGGATTGGACACTTGCATACAGGGTGCAGGTAGAAACGCGACTTCCGGACCAAGGCGCTGGAGGAGTGCGGGGTGAGTATCAAGGGTGTGGAAGGGGCCGAGGTGGAGAAGGACCTGGTAGAATTCGACGACGTCTTATTTGTTACAATTTTTGGGGATCGGAACACTATGCGAGACACTCCCTGAATCCAACACATCTTTTATGTCGCTATTGTACTCGGTTGGACCATGCGACAGAGGATTACTCTATACTGTTGGATAAGATTCGTGAGAAGGGAACGCGGCCTCCGTAGCCAACTCAGAACCTTCAGATGATAATGGCTAAGCCTCACAAGGAAGACCTTAAGGTAAACATTATGCTATGAAGTGGAATGATGGCTGGTGAGGATAAGGGGAAGCAACTTGCAGAAGTTGAGTGGGTCCACAAAGCACCAGAAAAGGAGACTGGGTTTGATCTAGAATGTGCAAAAGAAACATTTATGGAAGCAAAGAAAAGCTTCATTGAGGCCTTTACCTCAAGAAGTCAGGAGAAACTGATTAAAGAGATGGACCCATCCATGATTACCATGTTCGTAGAAACTTGCATGAAACTGCTACGCGATAGCAAGGTAGTGAAGGGACTACAGGAACTAATCAATTGATGCGCTGGTAAGGGAAGTGCTATTGACGAACCGTGTGTAGTTAGGAAGCTTGATAAGCATAAGGTGAGGACTGGACATGAGATGAGAGTCACCGTGCAGATAGGAGAATACAAAATGGACCAAGTTATCTTGGACTTGGGGTCTGACGCGAATTTTTTTCCAAAACGAACATGGGAAAGAATGGTGAGACCTGCACTATAGTGGTCTCTGATTCAGTTAAGGATGGAAAATCAGCAAAAAATCATCCCAATGGGAAGGTTGCATGGGGTAACAGTTGGCATTGAAGGCACAAGCGCGTTGGCTGATTTTGAAGTGATAGAGATTGTGGATGACAGAAATCCCTACCCCGCACTCCTAGGGATCGATTGGGCCACTGACATGAATGGGGTGATCAATCTGAAGAAGCGAAAGATGATATTTGAGAAGAAATCGCTCTATGTAGTGGTGCCACTAGATCCTGTAGAAGGATCGCGCTATACAGAACCCATCCGCAATTATGAAAGTGATGATGATTTGGACTAGATTTACAAGATAACAACGCGAGATCAGGATTTGGTGAATCCGACAACAGACAGACGTATTGCATGGGACCGTGAGAGCTCCTGCACATCTAATTCAGACGAGGAACTGGAGCACTAGAAGAATCGACTGCATGAAGTATCTACATTGCGCTGTAATATGATGACCAAGTCATTGTGTTATGTATCATCAAAGGTGAGAAATTTGCTGCACTATGATGGATTAACTGATGTTAATCACTTTTTGGATGCATTCAAAAGGGAAGTGTTCAAGAAGCATCGCTTCCAAGCATTGGAGTGGGTGTTGCGTGCTACACCCGCAAGATGGTGAGGCATGCACAAGGACAGTTTTGATGACTGGCGCAAATATAGAAGGATGATGAGGATACGCTTTGGCCACCCAAAGGTACAATTAACAGAAAATTATGATGGGAGAAATGATCCGCGAGATCATTTTGCAAAATGGACGGAAGTATATGGAGCGAAGCCTCAGCCGGAGTGGGTTCATATGTTTTTTCATACCTTGGATGTTATACCAATGAATTGGTACTTAGGGACAGAACTCTGTCATGGCACCGAAGAATGGGATGTTTTGCGCCAGGGATTTCTGATGATGTTCAGTTTTGAGAATGGACTTGAATCTATCAATGAAGCATTGCAGGAGGTTAAGAGAACCATATTTAGGATACCACAGGATCCTCTAGACTTGATTCAACCTGATTGGACTACCCAACTGAGCCACGCGCTAGAGTGTTACAATGTAACAGCAATGAAGCATTGCAGGAGGTTAAGACAACCATATTTAGGATACCACAGGATCCTCTAGACTTGATTCAACCTGATTGGACTACCCAACTAAGCCACGCGCTAGAGTGTTACAATGTAACAGCGGAAGAAGAAGATGAAGACCCGAGGAATATTAATATCCCAAAGACTAAAGGTCACCGCGGAGTTGAAGGACCACAACTAGAGAACCCCGACATAACAGAGCTGCTCAAAACTAGACAGGTGAACATTGGCACGAAGGCAAAGTCAAAGTTTGTAAATATTGGAGGCTATTAGCACGATGCGATAGTAGATAAGGTTGCCGAACTACTCCGCGAATATCAAGATTTGTTCCCCACAAATTTTTCTAATATGAAGGGAATAATAGGAGACCTAGGTGTCATGAAGATCACCCTGAAACCAAACGCAAAACTTATGAAACAAAGACTTCACCGCCTCAATCTGAAGTATAAGGAAAAGGTTCGCGTTGAGTTAGATAAGATGCTCATGGTGGGTATTATTGAACCGATGGAAGAATCTGATTGGGTAAGCCGAGGTGGAGAAGGACCTGGTAGAATTCGACGACGTCTTATTTGTTACAATTTTTGGGGATCGGAACACTACGCGAGACACTCTCTGAATCCAACACATCTTTTATGTCGCTATTGTACTCGGTTGGACCATGCGACAGAGGATTACCCTATACTGTTGGATAAGATTCGTGAGAAGGGAACACGGCCTCCGTAGCCAACTCAGAACCTTCAGATGATAATGGCTAAGCCTCACAAGGAAGACCCTAAGGTAAACATTATGCTATGAAGTGGAATGATGGCTAGTGAGGATAAGGGGAAGCAACTTGCAGAAGTTGAGTGGGTCCACAAAGCACCAGAAAAGGAGACTGGGTTTGATCTGGAATGTGCAAAAGAAACATTTATGGAAGCAAAGAAAAGCTTCATTGAGGCCTTTACCTCAAGAAGTCAGGAGAAACTGATTAAAGAGATGGACCCATCCATGATTACCATGTTCGTAGAAACTTGCATGAAACTGCTACGCGATAGCAAGGTAGTGAAGGGACTACAGGAACTAATCAATTGATGCGTTGGTAAGGGAAGTGCTATTGATGAACTGTGTGTAGTTAGGAAGCTTGATAAGCATAAGGTGAGGACTGGACATGAGATGAGAGTCACCGTGCAGATAGGAGAATACAAAATGGACCAAGTTATCTTGGACTTGGGGTCTGACGCGAATTTTTTTCCAAAACAAACATGGGAAAGAATGGTGAGACCTGCACTACAGTGGTCTCTGATTCAGTTAAGGATGGAAAATCAGCAAAAAATCATCCCAATGGGAAGGTTGCACGGGGTAACAGTTGGCATTGAAGGCACAAGCGCGTTGGCTGATTTTGAAGTGATAGAGATTGTGGATGACAAAAATCCCTACCCCGCACTCCTAGGGATTGATTGGGCCACTTACATGAATGGGGTGATCAATCTGAAGAAGCGAAAGATGATATTTGAGAAGAAATCTCTCTATGTAGTGGTGCCACTAGATCCTGTAGAAGGATCGCGCTATACAGAACCCATCCACAATTATGAAAGTGATGATGATTTGGACCAGATTTACAAGATAACAACGCGAGATCAGGATTTGGTGAATCCGACAACAGACAGACATATTGCATGGGACCGTGAGAGCTCCTGCACATCTAATTCAGACGAGGAACTGGAGCACTAGAAGAATCGACTGCATGAAGTATCTACATTGCGCTGTAATATGATGACCAAGTCATTGTGTTATGTATCATCAAAGGTGAGAAATTTGCTGCACTATGATGGATTAACTGATGTTAATCACTTTTTGGATGCATTCAAAAGGGAAGTGTTCAAGAATCATCGCTTCCAAGCATTGGAGTGGGTGTTGCGTGCTACACCCGCAAGATGGTGAGGCATGCACAAGGACAGTTTTGATGACTGGCGCAAATATAGAAGGATGATGAGGATACGCTTTGGCCACCCAAAGGTACAATTAACAAAAAATTATGATGGGAGAAATGATCCGCGAGATCATTTTGCAAAATGGACGGAAGTATATGGAGCGAAGCCTCAGCCGGAGTGGGTTCATATGTTTTTTCATACCTTGGATGTTATACCAATGAATTGGTACTTAGGGACAGAACTCTGTCATGGCACCGAAGAATGGGATGTTTTGCGCCAGGGATTTCTGATGATGTTCATTTTTGAGAATGGACTTGAATCTATCAATGAAGCATTGCAGGAGGTTAAGAGAACCATATTTAGGATACCACAGGATCCTCTAGACTTGATTCAACCTGATTGGACTACCCAACTGAGCCACGCGCTAGAGTGTTACAATGTAACAGCAATGAAGCATTGCAGGAGGTTAAGACAACCATATTTAGGATACCACGGGATCCTCTAGACTTGATTCAACCTGATTGGACTACCTAACTGAGCCACGCGCTAGAGTGTTACAATGTAACAGCGGAAGAAGAAGATGAAGACCCGAGGAATATTAATATCCCAAAGACAAAAGGTCATCGCGGAGTTGAAGGACCACAACTAGAGAACCCCGACATAACAGAGCTGCTCAAAACTAGACAGGTGAACATTGGCACGAAGGCAAAGTCAAAGTTTGTAAATATTGGAGGCTATTAGCACGATGCGATAGTAGATAAGGTTGCCGAACTACTCCGCGAATATCAGGATTTGTTCCCCACAAATTTTTCTAATATGAAGGGAATAATAGGAGACCTAGGTGTCATGAAGATCACCCTGAAACCAGACGCAAAACTTATGAAACAAAGACTTTACCACCTCAATCTGAAGTATAAGGAAAAGGTTCGCGTTGAGTTAGATAAGATGCTCATGGTGGGTATTATTGAACCGATGGAAGAATCTGATTGGGTAAGCCCAAAAGTGGTTTAGGAAAATAAGCAGAAAGAATAAATAATGATATGCATAGATCTCAGGATGTTGAATGATGCCTGTGTGCATGATCCCTTCCCAACCCCATTCACTGATGAGGTCCTGGATAATTTTGGTGGCCAAGAAGAGTATTCGTTCACCGATGGGTTCTCTAGGTATCATCAAATCAAGATCGCGTCGGAGGATATAAGTAAGACAACCTTCGTGACTGAATGTGGATGCTTCCAATATATGGTGATGCCTTTTGGGCTGAAGAATGTGCAAGTGATCTTTTCACACGTAGTCATCGCGGTGTTCAATGATTTTATTCATAAATTTTTGGAACTACTTGTTAGGTGGACACTTTAAGATGTATATTAACCATTCCACGTTGAAATACTTGGTCAACAAGCCTGTGTTGGGGGGGAAGATATGCAGGTGGTTGTTGTTGTTCCAGGAATATGAATTTATAGTGAAACTAGGACGCTTGAATGTTGGATCGGATCATCTGTCACGCATTGAAACAAGAGGGAACCTACTAATTTTGAGGAAGGGCTACCTAATGCATAGCTCTTTGTAGTACATGTTGCGGACAATCACTTTGAAGATATTATCCATTTCCTGATGATAGGAATGGCTCCAGACGGTAATACAAGTAAACAGAAGAAGGAACTAGTAGTGTGCACAGCAGACTTCTCTGTCATTGTGGGGCACTTGTACAAAATGGGCTCAGGTCAAATACTACGACGTTATTTACCAGAGCATGAACAAAATAGTATCCTCACTAAGGCTCATGGAGGAGCCGCAGGAGGAAACTATGAGTGCAAAGCAACAACGTAGAAGATTCTACGCACTAGGTTGTGGTGGTCGACACTGCATAAGGATTCAAAGGCATATTGTCAAGAATGCGATGCATGCCAAAGGACTGGCAGACCCTCTTAGAGGGACGAGCTGTCGTTGAATCCGCAGATATCGTTACAGCCCTTCGAGAAGTGGGTGATTGAATTTGTGTGTCTAATTCATCCTCCAGGAAAGAAGATAGGAGCACGGTACATCATCACCGTGACTATGTACTTAACCAGATGGGTGGAGGCGCAACTTGTGAAGGACTGTATAGGTGCAACGGTAGCAAAGTTTATTTTTGAGTATGTTCTAACAAGATTTGGGTCCCCGAAGATTTTGATGAGTGATCGTGGTATGCATTTTCTTAATGAAACGATTAGCAAGGAATTTCAAGTGTACCATCAGAAAAGTATTCCTTATCATCTGTGGGCTAATGGGATGGTGGAAGCGTTCAATAAAATATTGGAGGGCGCACTAACAAAAGGTTTGCAACACTCAAAGAAATGACTGGGATTTGCATGTACCCATGGTGCTATGGGCTTACAGAACGACTTTCAAGAAGCTGACTGGACAAACGCCTTTCAGGCTCGTTTATGGCATAGAGGTTGTGATGTCAATGGAATATATTGTACCTACTCTACGCATAGCAGCACTCACGGGAATGGCAGATCGTGGAGCCCTGGAGGAGAGGCTCGCACGGCTAACAGAGCTTGAAGGATATAGATTTCTAGTTGGATTCTATCAATAGGTTCAAAAGGAGAGTGAAAATGCATGCACAATCGGCACATCAAACTGCGCACCTTCAAAGTAAATGATCTAGTTTTGTTATATGACAGCAAGTTTGATACATTTCTAGGGAAATTTAGGATGCATTGGCTGGGGCCCTATGTCATCAAGGAGATTACCCATGGTGGAGCAGTTCGGTTGGTAAAATTAAACAGAGAACCATTCCCAAGATTGGTGAATGGTAACCGATTGAAGCCATACACCAGCGATCTGGCTAGATGATTACATGATGGAAGCACAGTCTTAGTGCTCCAGGCAGCTGAAAGGAGGCGCGAGACTATAAGCTACACTGCCCGGTTTGGGGAGTTGCGTGATTGGGGAATTAAACAGAATGATGAAATGTCATAGTGTCAGCAAAAACGTGCAGGGAATTGTGCTATCCAATAAGGGATAGCACAGGGCAGCTGGAAAGTGACCATTATGGTCAATGTTCATGACTTGACAGTGGGAAAACAAACAAATGGAGCTGGGGGTGACATTTAAGTCATAATTTAAGGGAAAGATCTGTGAAAATTTTTTGCCAATCCAGCATTTATGAACGATTTATGGGGGGAACGGTCGGATTTGAATTCGAAAATGCCTATAAATTATAGGTGGTTGCCCAGCAAAAAACACTTTGCATCTTGAGAATTGAGGTATTGAGCGCATATGAACTATGAGTACTTGGAAGCTCTGGTAGCGCTTTCAGTGTTTTGAGAAATTGCCAAAGGAAACGTAGGAGTTGTTGTCTAGAATTATGTCAGCGCCCGCAGAAACCGTGAGTGTCAAAGAAGCAATAGCAGCTAAAGGAACTGCCCTAGAGGTAGTAATGGCCTCTGAGGGAGCTGCCTCGAAAGTTGAAAGCGTTGAAATATCGGCACATGTGCCTAAGTCACTGAGGACACCCAGTCTGAGGCCTACACTGACCAAGGAGGGTCCAAAATCCAAGAAATATAAGAAAAAAGTGCATCAGCCGGTGCGCACATCTCCTAGAAAGCACCCACAAACAGGAAAGCCCACCGTGGAGGAGAAGGGAAAGGTGATTGACCTAGAGCCTAAAGCTGATGTTGAAGAACTCCATGTGGGTGTGGATGACATTGATATGGAGGGGGTAGAGGACGTTGATGTGGAGGGGTCTGACCCCATTTTTAAACTACTCGAGTACATTCCTCTGCACAGAGGCAAGACTAAGGTTTCGAAGGATATTGATGAAAGTAAGGTCACACTCCACACACCCTTACTACCGGAACAAATTTTCTTTAAAGGACCATGCCTCGGGTGCATCCCCCTTCTCAAATTGGAGGACTGGGATTTGGCAAATACGGAACGCTTTCCCCATTTAGTGACGAATCGACTCATGCACCGTGTCTTCAACAAAGACTTTGGTGTGACCATGTTGGAGCCAAGGAAGTGGGTAAAAGGGGTGAATAAGGTGGGTCTGTTAAACATGTTGTGGGTACCACATTACAACCGCACATCCATAACCATGGTAGTAATCAAGCAATTGTTGTGCTTGGTGCACGATGGATGTTTGTGGCTAGAGGAGTCGATACCAATCACTAACATGTTGATCCATAGGATCACTCGGCTGCTGCACTCGGGGGAAAATCTGGCTATGGTGTTTTGCGGAAATACAGGCGAGCGCGACCTCGCTGAAGCAATGAAGGACAAATTCAAACTTACTAAGAATTCGCACAGCTACGCCATCATTAGGTTAACTAACCCCACGGTCAAAGTAGCAATGCAAATCTTGGCAAGAAATATTGAAAGTGTTGCTCAAATAAAGTGTCGGCACCAGTAGTAGCCTTAGTGGCCCAATGCGCGGAGGTTGTACAGTTTAACTAGGCACGCTACCTCTGCGATGAGTTCCTCGCGAACTATAGAGAGGCGCAAGATCATAGAAAAACATTCCACTATGCATGGTTGTTGTTGTCCATAGTGTTGTTCACGTGGGAATTACCAAAGGATAGCCAGTTTCCTCTGGTCGAGAAGGACCTACCAGAAGTAGCGAAGTTCACTTCGCTATGGGCTACAAAGGAGCCTCAAAGGTCAAGAACAACAAGATCTTTTGGATCTTGATGCAGATGATTATCCATATGGCCATCAACCGCAAACCGAAGTTGTCGCCAACTATTTTTGAGAAGCTGCAAGAGTATGTGGAATTCAAGGCTGACTTCCACCGTGTCTCAACACGTGCGCGAAAGGATCCTGAGTAGAAATGGTATGACCTACCATACCTTACCAAAGACGACACAATTACAGCGGTCCTTGACCGTTGGCCAGTAGATTGGCGCAGTGCTTCGGACTTGACAGCTGGGTCTAGCAAGTCTGCAGCACAGTGAAAGAAGGAAGAGGCCAAGAGAAAAATGGAACAACTAGCTGAAAAAAGGAAGAAGGAAGTTGAGGACAAAGCCAGGGTAGAGGGCGCAGCTGAAAAACAGATAGATGAAGGAGAGGAAGGTGACTCGAATAAGATTCAGAAATTTCCTTCCCCAGAAACAGAAGATGAGGTGGAATAGCAGACAGGGCATGGAGGAGTGGACCCGGAGACTATTCTGTTCTGGGTCAAGTGTAATAGAGATCCAGAGAAAGTGGGGTCGTGCAAGAAGTCTAAGGCTAGCAAGACTTCTCTTGACCCAATCACCTTGGTAGAAGGTGATTTGTATGGCATTGATGATACGGTGAGGGATGCCACTATGGAACAGCTACAACAGAAGCAAGCCTTGGGGACCATTCAGATGGGGTTGTATGACTGCAGATCCAGGCATCGCAGGTCTAGACCAGTGTGGGATGAAGCAGTGTGGCATCAACTATTTTAGCACTCAGCACCTCGGAAGTAGCAGGGATGGTGCGCACACTAAATCCCTGGGCAAAAGTGATGCCAGAGGGAGCACTAATCATAGAGACCAAAGCTGATAGACCTGTTGTCAGCGCCCTCAAAGAAGTTGGGCTCAATTTGGCCATGCTTCCCAATGAGGCACTTCACATTTTGTAGAATGGCGTGATCATGGAACTTCGGGCTCGTGAACAACGCACGTTACAGGTAACCAGCGAGCAAAAATTCAACAACGGTTAGATGATTGTACAAAGAGATTCCACTATAGACCTCATCAAATCCATCATAGAAAAAAATGAGCACACGGCCAAGGTAGTGGATGAGGCATGCAAGTTTGTCCCAGAGCTGGACATTCTCGATGATGAACTAGTGGATGTGCGGATTCGGAAGCTCACTACCAAAGTGTGTGATGCAAGAACAAAGTTGGTGAAGGTTCATTTTTACCTGAACCTCAAGAGAGTAGAACTACAGTTGAAGGCCCAGCCTGCGACTCCACCAGAAGTCAAAGAGCAACGCGAAATAGCTGTGAAATATGTTTTGGCAGCAGTGGACAACGCAGTGAAGGATTGCACAACGCTCTTTGAGCATATAGTTGAATTGAGGCTTCTGTGATCCATAATAGTTGAAAGAATAAATTCGGCGTAAATCACATGTAGACAAACATTTGTCGACGTGTTTCGAACCAACTAGTGTGGTTCATCTTCAGGACAAGTTGAAGAAACAGATCCAGCTTAGCATGATAAATAGTCCGAGCAGAGTCTCCAATGGCTAAATTGACTAATGGCTAATTTTGACCTTAGGGCCCAGGTCAAACTATTTTAATATTATTATTATTATTATTATTATTATTATTATTATTATTATTATTATTATTATTATTATTATTATTATTATTATTATTATTATTATTATTATTATTATTATTATTTTTTTTATTTATTTATTTATTTATTTTTTAATATTATTTATGGAAATAAGTTAAATTAGGTAAAAATACATAACTAAATTAACATTAGTCGCTCGAATTTGTCACCAACCTGCAAGAGGACCCCAATGTACAGAGGCTAGAAACGAAGGCGCAGGAGCTGCAACAACAATATGATGAAGTTAAAGCGACAGCGTGCACCATCATCATTACACAAAGGCTAGCAAAGCTACAAGAGGCAAAGGCGCTGAAAGAGCGGGTGGACACAACTCAGCACAAAGAATCAGTGCTAAAGGCTCGCTTGAAGCCTTGGCTAGATGAGGCATATTTGATCATGGCCACTAGTGAAGGCAAGCTAGATAGTCTGCAGAGACTCAGCAGAAGATACAGTGAGAGAGTGCAGGGCCGGTGACGGAGCAGCTGGTCGAGAAGATGAAGCAGGTGGCAACGCAGTGCACTACCGAAGTTGCAGTAGTCCAAGTCAAGCTAGGAGGTCTCCGCGACAAGATCTCCGCACCATCCGAGTGACTTGAGGGAGAGTCACCATGTTTTTGTTTGGGGCATGTTGGGAATGGGTCCCCTGGGGTCAATTTTGGGGTTAAAAGCCCAAGTTTTGGGGCAGAAAGCCCAAATTTTGTATAAAGAATGTAAAGTCTCCACATTTTTGGTTGTGGAGCGTGAAGGTATAAATAGTTGCTAAGGGTTTTCCACCCTTCTTTCGTATAAGTCATGTTAGCTTTACAGATCTACCCTCAGTCCGTAGACCATGCAATTATATAAAAAGGAGGTCTTAAAGAAGTCTAAGATAGTTCAGTTCAGTTCAGTTCATAATGGGAGTCATTGATGAGTCTATAAAGAGCTAAGAGCAAGAGTCTTAGCATATGAAGAAGGCTCTGTAGCTGAGTGTGCGGACCCCTGCAGCTGTGTGCATAGGGCCGTTAGAGTCTGTACTGGGAATCTAGATCATCAATAAAGAAGAGTGTTTTGAAATCATTGTGTATTTTGCTTATGTCAATTACATGTGATTATGCTATGTTAAGCACTGGGTTTATGTTTTATTGCTAATTCGATACACGAGTCTATATGTTTTCCTCTGTCATATGTACATAATTATAGATATATGTTTACGTAAAGATACTCCTAATTGCATGGTAAAGATTAGCAAACACTTCAGTTAATTCAGGAAACTATACAGCAAAGTAGTTATAGAGGCATGTAAGTGCCTGAGTCGCTTGTTAGGGTTACACGAAGGACGATTGCAAACCTTCGCGAAGGTTCTAAAAGACTAATAAAGGAGCACATTGATAAGCCTTAAGGGCTTATCGATCTGTTTGAATGAAGAGTTAAAGGGTAAAACCAACATCACAACCATCTCAAGGTGCAGAAATATGGTTCCTGCATCCCCCCATACTATTTCGGGTGAGACTTCAATCCATGCTCTACGTATTGATGTTGAAAGGGCCAATAGTGTAGGGATTTGCTTAGCTGACTAACGTTGAACCTAGGTCATGGCCCATCAATCAAAAATTGTGATACATATGAAGAAGAATCCAAGTTTGTGAGGAAGCTCAAGAGAGGTTTAAGCAAGTATAAAAGTAAGTTACCTTTTAAGTGCTTTAATTGTGGTGAATTTGGTCATTATGCTTTTAAGTGTCCTGAAAAGAAGAAGAAGGAATATGATCCAAGAGAAAAAAATCAGAAAATTTCAAAAGGAAAGAAAGAAGGCCAACAAGAATAGGTTCTACACACAAGAAGCTAGCTCATCTGAAAGTGAAGGCAACCAATCATCAAATGAGGAAAAATATGTTTAAAGTCCAAAGGAATTCATGCTTATGGCTATAGAAAATCTACAAGTTGAAGCCATTAATTCTGATGAATATGAGGTTGAATTTGACTTAGAAAGAGAACTGGCTAGCGCCCTTGAGGAGTTTGAAAGGATGAGAAAGAAAAATAAAGCCCTAAAGGAGTTATTGATCAAGGAAAATGCTAAATTTGTTGAACCATTTCTCTTGCCAATTGAAGAAGGTAAGAAGATTCAAGAATCTTTAAATCAACAGTTGAGTGAGAAGAATCAAGCTTCTGAAAGGATAGAGGGTGAAATTTCTTTTCTGAGAAAAGAATTAGAAAAGGAAAAACCCAGCTAATCTTTAATCGAAAGTTTTTAAGGGACTGATATTTTAAATGAAATTTTAGAAGCACCGCGAGTCTCCAAAGATTGAGCTAATCTTGGATTTGAGGTTGAATCTAGCTCAACAACAGAACTAAAAGGCAAAAAGTCAATCACCTTTGTATCTGTAGCAAAAGAAGGGATTGCGCAACAAAAAAAGGCAAAGATTGCATGCAGCCCAATACCCAGTCACAAAATTATCAGCATCAACAAATTAAAGGGAGAAATTTTTCACAGTAAAAGAACAATGCTAGAAAGGAAAATTGAAATACACAGAAATAAGCCCAGCTAATTATTAGAAGATAGTTTTCCAGGTATGCTGATATATTTCTAGGAAATTGCTTCGCCTACACTAACTATGGACATAAAGAATAAAATTACAAAGTGAACTTATCATATAGGCATCTCAGAGCAAGAAGAAGAAATTAGCAGCAAAATCAATTAATTAGACAGAGGAATAGAAAACCCAGGAACAACAATTCGTTTTCCCCTTTGAAAAACTTGATTCAATGTTTTAAAATCAAAATTTTGGGCATAGAGCAGTTGACAGCAAACTTAATGATAAGAGGCTTGAACCAGTTATTGAGAAAATTAGATAAGAGACCAAGGTTTAGAAATAAAAGGATAAAATTGAGTAATGTGATATTGTTTTATATGCTCTAAATGAAGGTAGTCAATTGTATGTGGATAGTGGTTATTCTAGACCATGTCAAGAGAGAGAAGCAAGTCCTTGACATGGAAACTAGTTGAAAAGGGTAGATAAACCTTTGATAACAATGCACCTGGTAAGATTGTTGGTAAAGAAGTTGTCAATTTGTCAAATGGAAGATCTAAAGCTAAGAATGTATTGTATTTTGATGGGTTGAAGCATAATCTTCTTAGTGTGTCTCATATGTGTGATCTGTAGGTTTTAATCCTATACAAAAATTACCTTCATACGAATTCTAAAAACATAAAATAAATAATTGTGAGAACATAAAACATAACATGTTAGTGTCTTTCAGTCATTTCAGTCACCAGTGATCAAATATTCTCTTCCAAATTTTTTTCTAGGGATTTAGGTTAAATTTTTATGGTTTCAAATGAGTTTTCAAATAAAAATTTGATCACTGGTTGGTGTGTTTAGATCAGTGCTACTCCCTTTAGTATTCATGGTTATCATCATTCATCATGGTCATGTCATCATTCAAGTGTTACAGGTCATGGTTCAGTTAAAATGTCATCATATGGGTCTTAGTCTAGGTCTTCACCTGTTTTGTCTTCACCATGTCAGGTTTAAGTAAGAATAGCTATGTTTATTGTCTTCAGTCCTCATATAAAGGGAGTTAGCATCTTAGGGAGAAAATGTAATAAAGGTAAAGGTAATACTTCAGTTCATAAAGATATTTCTCCAATCAATGAGGTATGATGCCATGTCATGACATATGCCAAAAAAGGTGTTTTTGAGTTTTAAAGGATCTTTCAAGCATTTCTTTCACTCATCTCATTTTTATAGAGCTCCAATTGGTCATTGAAATCCTTCCAAGCAACCTCAGCATCGATTTCTACTCTCAAAGGGAGTTTTGCATCCGCTCGCTACGTTTTCAGTGTGTGAAGTAAAGGAACAGCTCTGAACGTTCTCTCCTACAAGTGAAGCTCTCCTCTGCTCAGTTACAAGTAATTTTAAGCAAAACACCACCTCCAATGACCAGTTTCTTCTACCTTTTAGTGGCAAACCCTCTCCTAGGGTTTCAAGCTACGTTTTTTTGGTTTGGAACTATTTTTTACCTTGCACACATCAAAACCTAGTTCCCTACACATTTTACCCTTCCCCACACTCAAACACACTTCCTATGACTCCTTATCCCTCCTCCCTCATTCCCATAAGTCCTAGAGCTAACCCTAGTCTATATGCTACGTTTTTGGCAGAAATTAGGATTAGGACTATGTTTTAATTCCTACCACTCATCCCTTTACTCCCTATCTGATTTTTCACTTCCCTAAGCTTCCAAACACACCTCCCTACCTCCTAATTTTTTCCTACTAAGATATCTCCTCCCTAACCCCTCTATCCCCTCACCTCAAGACACTAACCCTAATCCCCTATTTTCCCAAGTAAAACTTTGTTTTAACATATTTTCCCCTTTCATCCATCTAGGGTTTTGTTGTGCAAATTCAAATCATGGAAAGTGAGAAGAAGGCATATAATAAAGGACGTTGGATGTCTAGATTTGAGCCAACTCACACCCATGAGATCAGTGCTTCACCATTCATCAAAATTTCATGTGAAGAAGTGGGTTTCCTAGGGTTTTGTGAGCAAATTCAGCAAGTGGGATACCATGCCAATTCGCTACATTTTTGCCTGGGAGTGATTTTTTTTTACTTTTCTCAGTCAAGTTCGAGGTTTATTGATGTAATTTCTCATTTATGGTGTTGTAATGATGTATTGGGGTGTAATTATGTTTGTTAAAGTAAAAATTGAGTAGATTCAAGCTTTTAAAAGTTTGCATGGTCAAATGAATCAGTTTTAGGCCAATTTGGGAGTTTTTTTTAACCTCCCTAGTCATTAGGTTTGGCTAGAGAGATTTGTGTAAACTGATTCTATATTGAGGAATTCGACCCCTAAGAGAGGGGGATGTAGTTTTTGGTCTATATGTAACCCAATCTAAGCCATAGAGAGGGTTGGATGCTTGAGATTCTTTGGAGCCTATGTACTTGATCACTTTGTAGTAATACAAGCCAATTGCAACTATTATTCAAGAATTCATGTGGTATGACCTTGTGGTAGTTTTATTATTTTTTGATTCACTTTTATGAATGTTTAATGTATCTTCTTTCCATGTCTATGCTCTCAATGATCTTCCTATGAGTTTGATGAACAGAATTCTTAAAGTTTAAGCTTTGTTTTGATAGGAATTTCATCTTTATGTTATTTATCTTCTAATGAATGAAATCATGCTTTCCATGCTCATTTTGAACCTATGTTTTCCAACCCTACACTAAACCGACAAAGCCTCAAAGTTCCACTGAGACATACCTACCTTACTCCTTTGTAATTTTGCAACTGAATTTTTCCTAAAACGCTAGCCTTGGTTCCTTGACTCATGCTTCATCTAGCAAAACTCTAAATTTCAAAACCTTACATGAGTTGAAATATCTAGCCTAATATATTTTTCCCATTCCATTCATATTTGGTTGTGAGCTTTATAGATAGAGCCATCTTTGGTTTAGCAGGGCTAGCTGTTGAACCCTAAGTGGTTTGAGGTTACCTCCATCAATCTCCTTTCTCAGCCTTTCGATATTGTGGAGGATAACATAATACATAGATATTTCCCCTATATCCCAAAACCGAGACTACCATATTGATTTTAATTATATTTATTTCATTGTTACAACACACACACACACACACATATATATATGCATGCCTAAGCATTCATAAACCTCAATCCATTAACTCGAGATTAGAACATAATCATAGTTCCCTTGACCAGATCTGCAAGATACCATGGGCATAAAACCATCATGCCCAAAACGATGTGCAAAACCCATGCACAAAACCATAGGTAGGTTTGCCCACCTAATATAGGGTCAAAAAAAAATCCTGGCCCGCTACCCTGAACCCTGTAGAGGGGTACCACTTCACACGTGCAGCTAGTCATAGAAATAATATAACACACATGCCTATAATTCTCCACTTGTTGTTTTCTTTCCACACAGGATGTCACAGGGGAGCTTAGTCATTTGTCTAGCATTGCAATGCCCATTGTTTCTCTACACCAAGAAAACTTCTCAGTGCTCACAGACTTCATCAATGCATCTGCAGCATTCTTCAAAATGTCCATCTTTTCTAGCAACACCTTTTTTCCTCAACCATATCCCTCACAAAGTAATAATGAACATCAATGTGCTTTGTCTTTGAATGTAAGCAGGGTTCTTTGGCAAGAAAATTTCACTTTGGCTACCACAATCTATCCTTATAGCTCATTGCACTAACCCCATATTTGAACATACTCTCTGCAACCAAACTGATTCCTTTCTTGCATGAGTGGTTGCCATGTATTCTTCCTTTGTAGTTGAAAGTTCCACTACATATTGTCTCTTACTCATCCAACTGACTGCATGTCCAAATAGGTTAAACACATACCCACTTCTAGATCTTCTCTTATCCATATCTCTACCCCAATCTGCATCAACAAAACTACGGATGTACAAAACTCTATCCAATCCTTTTCTTCCTTGGTAGCATAGATCATAATCATTGGTGCCGGGAAAATACCTGAAAACCCACTTCAATGTTGTCCAATGTTCCTTCCCTGGTTTTGACATAAACATGCTCAATACTCCCAAAGCATGTGTAGAATGTTTGGTCTAGTACATACCATTTCATAGAGTCACACTACTAACTACATTTTCGTATGGAATATGGTACATGTCCTCTTCCTCTTCTTGTGTCTTGGGACACTATTAGAAGATAACTTTACACCTACAGGAATAGGAACCTTTATCGATTTACTATCCTGCACATTACACCTCTGCAGTATTGTCTCGACATACTTCCTCTGGTTTAACCAAAGCTTCCTCTTTCCCTGTTCTCGTATAATTTCCATGTACAAAATATAGTTTGCAACACCAAGATCCTTCATGTCAAATTTGGAGGACAACTAGGTCTCAAATCCTGGATAATTTCTTTGTCATTTCCAATCAGCAACATATCAACCACATACAAGACAAGATAAATAACACAGTCACCAATTAATTTAAAATACACATAGTGATCTGCTTTGCTTCTAGTGAAGCCAAGTACCCGTATAAATGTATCAAATTTCTAATACCACATCCTTGGTGATTGTTTTAACCCATACATATACTTTTTTAACCTGCATACCAGTTCTTTATTTCCCTTCACCGTAAAGCCTTTAGGTTGCTTCATCTAGATCTCCTCTTCCAGATCCCCGTGAAGAAATGGTGTCTTCACTAGACCTCAAAATCAAAAGAAGCAGCAACAGATAAAAGTAATCTAATAGAAGTTAACTTGGCAACTATAACAGCCCTGGTGAAAATCCCATGTAAAAAATATATAAGACAACAGTCGATAAGACATGTATTCCAAGCTAAATGGTGGGGGAAACAACCTAATGGGTGTTGATTCAGTTTATTATGGCTAAGGAAATTGGCAAAGGCAATGGAAAACGCTTTGGAAAGGCATGAGGCGGCAATTGGCATTTTATTTATGAAAATAATGGAAATTAGGAGAAAAAGGAGGTGAAAGGTCACAAGTTGCATGTGAGGAGGAAAATGAAGGAAAATAATGGAAATGTAGGTTTTAACCCCGTACAAAAATTACCTGCATACGAATTCTAAAACACGGAAAATAAACAGTTCGAGAGCATAACACATAAAACACTTATACAGAGATATTTTCCCCTGGATCCCAAAACTGGGACTACTAGCTTGATTTTTCATTACATTCTTTTCAATGTTACAATACATATTTATACATGCCAAAGCATCCAATACCATGCACCGAAAACCATCACGTCCAAAACCATGGACCGAAAACCATAGGTAGGTACACCCAACCTAATATAGGGTCCAAAAAAAAAATTCCTGAGGCACTGCCCCGGACCCCATAGAGGGGGGCTACCCACCCCCCTATGACCCCTCCGCTACGCAATCGGCACAATGAAGGTGGGGCTTTGCCCCCCCTCTAACCCCCCGATTCACTACGTAGGTTAGTCATGGAAAGAATATAACACAACCCAACATTCTCCCACTTGTTGTTTTCTTTCCATAGGGGGCCACAGGAGAGCTTAGTCATTTTTCCAGCCCTGAAATGCCCATTGTTTCTCTACACTAGGAGAACTTCTCAAAGATCATAGATTTTGTCAATGCATCTGCAGTATTCTTCAAAGTGTCCACCTTTACTAGAAACACCTTTTTGTCTTCTATCATATCCCTCACAAAGTGACACTGAACATCAATGTGCTTTGTATTTGAATGATAAGCAGGGTTCTTTGCCAATAAAATTTCACTTTGGCTATCACATTCTATCCTTATAGCTCCCTGTACTAACCCCATACTTGAACACAATCTCTGCAACCAAACCGCTTCCTTTCTTGCATGAGTGGCTTCCATATATTTGCCTCTATAGTTGATAGTGCCACTACAGATTGTTTCTTACTCATCCAACTGACTGCACCTCCAAATAGGTTAAACACATACCATTTGTAGATCTTCTCTGCTCCAAATCTCCATCCCAATCTGTATCAACAAAGCCACAAATATCCAAAACGCTGTCCAATCCTGGTCTTCCTTGGTAGCACAAACCATAATCACTAGTGCCACGCAAATACCTGAAAACCCGCTTCACTATTGTCCAATGCGTCTTCCCTAGTTTTGACATAAACCTGCTCAATACTCCCACTGCATGTGCAATGTCTGGTCTAGTATAGACCATTACATATATCAAGCTATTGACTGCACTTGCATATGGAAAACAGGACATATCCTCTTCCTCTTCTTGTGTCTTGGGACACTATTCAGCAGATAACTTTACACCTACATGAATAGGAACCTTCACCAGTTTACTATCCTGCATATTAAACCTCTGTAGTATTGTCTCGAAATACTTCCTCTGGTTTAACCAGAGCTTCCTCTTTGCCCGATCTCTTTTAATTTCCATGCCAAAAATATAGTTTGCAACACCAATATCTTTCATGTTGAATTTGGAGGACAATTGGGTCTTCAAATCCTGGATAATTGCTTTGTCATTTCCAACTAGCAATATATCATCCACATACAAGACCAGATAAATAACATGGTCACCAATTAATTTAAAATACACACAGTGATCTGATTTTCTTCTAGTGAATCTAAGTCCCTGTATAAAAGCATCATATTTCTGATACCACATCCTTGGTGACTGTTTTAACCCATACATAGACTTCTTTAACTTGCATACCAGTTCTTTCCTACCCTTCACCGCAAAGAATTCAAGTTGCTTCATGTATATCTCCTCTTCTAGATCCCCATGAAGAAATGATGTCTTCACATCCATTTATTCTACCTCAAAATCAAAATTAGCAGCAACAGATAAAAGTAATCTGATAGAAGTTACCTTGGCAACATGAGAAAAAATATCACCAAAATCAATTCCTAGCACCTGGGAATAACCTTTTTCTACCAACCGAGATTTGTATTTCTCCACCTTTCCTTATTCATTTGTCTTCTTCTTGAACACCCATTTGCTGCCAATGGGTTTCCTTCCAGCCGACAAATCCACCAGATCCCAAGCCTCATTTTTGTGCAAAGATGCCATTTCATCAACCATGGCCTCTTTCTAGAGTTTTCCATCCTCTGAATCTACTGCTTCTTTCACAGTTCTGAGATCATCAGCAGTAATAGATAAAGCAAAATTTCAACAGAAAACAGATGGATTATACATTTTTGGCTACCTTCTTTCTCAAACTGATCTTCTTACACCCGGAGTTTGTGGTTCTTCATCTTCTTATTCCTCCTCTGTTGTAGAGTCTGATTCTTCCTCCTTTAGTTCAAACTCTATCTTCTTAGGTTCCTTTGGTTGGATTTCATGTTTAATAACATCTTTCACCTCTCTAAACACCACATCTCGGTTGTACACAACCTTCCTTGTTGTTGGGTTCCAAAGCTTATAACCCTTTAAACCATCCTTATACCCAATAAAGATGCAATTTTCAGATTTAATCTCCAACTTGGTTCGTTTCTCCTTTGGAACATGTACATATGCATCACATCCAAATACCCTCAAATGTGAAAGAGAGGTTTTCTTACCAGTCCATACCTCTTGTGGAGTCTTATCCTCCAACACTGATGACGGTGATCTGTTGACTAGGTAACATGTTGTCTCCACCGCCTATGCCCAGAATTCTTGTCCTAACCCGGCACCAGTGAGCATGCTTCTTGCCCTTTCCATCAACGTCTTCTTCATTCTTTCTACAACTCCATTTCGTTGAGGTGTATATGGAGTAGTCTTATGTCGTGCTATATCGCACTTCTTACAGAATTCTTCAAATTCCTTACTGCAAAACTCTCCTCTGTTATGTTTCCTCGGCACCTTTATCTTCTTCTCTGTCTGGTTTTCCACTAGAGCCTTAAATTCTTTAAACCTATCAAAGACTTCAGATTTCTTTTTAAGGAAATATATCCATGTATTCCTTAAGAAGTCATCTATAAATGATACATAGTATGCAAACTTAACCAATGATGGAACCTTCACAGGTCCAAACACATCACTGTGCACAAGCTCTAATATATGTTTCACCCTCTTACCACCAGAGGGGAAACTCACTCAATTCTGCTTCCCATATACACAATTTTCATAGAAATCAAAATCCAGAGAGCTATTACTCATACCTTCTACCATACCTTTACCATGAAGTATTCGATGACCCTTCTCTCCAATATGTCCAAGCCTTTGATGCCACAACATGGCCTTCTCTTCAGAGACCACTAAATTTTTTGCTCCACTTTCAGGAACCACAGAACTGTTGCACCCATCAAAAATAGTGCTACCTTGCAGCTTGTACAGAGTTCCAGTCTAAACTCCCCACATCAATACTAGTGCTCCTTGAACCATCTTGCAGGTATCCTTCTCAAATATTGTTTTTACACCTGCATCATCTAACTTGCTTACAGAAATCAGATTTTGGCTAATGTAGGAATATGCAGAACACGCAAAAGTGTTCTAACCCTTCCACCTTGCAACTTCAACTTTACTTTTCCACGACCAACAATTCTTGCCTTCCTATCATCCCCTAAGAAGACATCACCACCATTGTATTTATCATACTCGCAGAACCACTCTCTATGGGGAGTGAAGTGAAAGGATGCACCTGAGTCAATCAACCATGCCTCATGATTTACATGTGTACTTGAAGAAGCCAAGTACACATCCCCACCTTCATCTGATGTGGTTTTTTCCTCAGCAGAAGAAGCATCATCAGATCCCTTTCCTTTTTCAGGAGCTTTAGATTTACATTCCCTTTTGTAGTGCCCATCCCTTCCGCATTTCCATCACACCACCTTTACAGGTTTTCCTGGAGATTTAGATCTCCCTCTAGATTTAAATCTCCCACACGATGATTTATTTTTGTTTCTATTCTGGGACCGTCCTCATACAAACAAGGCATCACCATTCTATCTCTCCATATTTTTCCGGCTCATCTCCTCCGTTAGCAAGGATGAGGCTATTTCATCAAACTGCAAGGCAGTTTCATTGCTACCTATTGCAATAACCAGACTATCCCACGAATCTGGTAGAGAACGCAACAAATTGATGCACTTATCTTCATCTAAAATTTTAATATCAACATATATTAACTGACTTACCACTATATTAAATGCGTTCAAATGCTCTATCACCGAGTCTCCATCTTTCATCCTCAAGTTATACAACTTTTTCCGTAGGGACAGTTTATCCACTAGACTTAGATTGGTACAAAGTCCCTAACTTGTCCCACAAAGCTTTCGTCGTAGCTTCCCCTGATACATTCAGCAATACTGAATCTGAGACACACAATCATATTGTGTTCTTAGGCTTCCGATCCAACTTCTTCCATTCTTCATTGGCCACTCCCGTTGGTTTAGTACTTGGATCTACCACGATCCATTGATATTTATACACCAACAGGTCCTTTGTCTTGAGTTTCCACAACTCAAAACTATGACCATTAAATTTCTTGATCTCTATCTTTCCACTGCTTGCCAGCTTCCTTCACCACTAGAATCGATCCCGCGAATCTCCCACTGAACGGGGTCTACCACAGGCCCAAGAGAAACCCCTCAGCAACAAAGGCGTCCCCTTGAAGCCAAAAAAACTCTAATACCAAATGTAGGTTTTAACCCCATACAGAAATTACCTGCATATGAATTCTAAAACACAAAAAATAAACAATGCGAGAGCATAACACATAAAACACATACATAGAGATTTTCCTCTAGATCCCAAAACTGGGACTACCAGCTTGATTTTTCATTATATTCATTTCAATGTTACAATACATATTTATACATGTGGAAGCATCCAATACCGTGGACAGAAAACCATAGGTAGGTCTGCCCAACCTAATATAGGGTCCAAAAAAAAATTTCCGTGGGCGCTGCCCTGGACCCCCTCGCTGCGCAATCGGCACAACGAAGGGGAGGCTTCGCCCCCCCTATAAAACCCCAATTCACTATGTAGGTTAGTCATGGAAACAATATAACACAACCCAATAGGAAAATAAAGAAAATAAAGTCCTCATTAATCAAAGGGCTTCTGAGGATCAGTGGGATGGACTTGGTTAGTTTGGTTTTGGAGCTCTCTCATTATTCTCTCTTTCTCTCATACTCTTGTAGACTTAGATTTTTCTCGCAACATTCTTGGAGGGTGTGGCATACTCAGATTTTTGGAGCAAGAAGGCAGAGGAAGAGAAAGAAAGCGCAAGAGGGCATCAGTATTAGCAACTACAACAGGATTTTGTTGTAGGTACCGAGTTTCATGTATGTTTTCCTCACTAGTTTTGGCATGCATGGCACATGTATGTGGTTTCTTGGTCATGATCTATCATTGGCATGGAGGATTGCCGGGATTGACAGTGGATTTCCTAACCTTGTCATTTCCTGGATAGCCATGGAGTTTGTGGGTTTACTTCCTTGTTTTTGTTTGGTTGGTTCTCGTGTTTCCTTAGCTTGGGTTGAGTTATTAGTTCCTAGAAGCCCTGGTTGGACAAACGCTCTTGAAGCCGTGTAACAACTTGGGTTGAGTTACTAGTCCTAGAAGCCTTGGTTGGAAAAACGCTCTGGAAGCCCTTGGTGGGTTCATTTACTAGTCTTGGAAGCCTTGTTTGGACAAAATCTTTGGAAGCTTGGCGAAAATTGTGGGTTGAGTTACTAGTCCTGTAAGCCTGGGTTGGAACTGTTGAGAAATGGCAATAAGAAATTCCAATTTAATTTGTCCTTGAATTAAACTGAGAATTAAAATCGAAATCTATTCTCATAGAAACTTGTAAATAGTTAATGAAGTTTTATTAACTTAATTATCTTGGGAATTTTGAGTTGGAAGTCTTTCTGTAGTCATGTATATGTTCTTCCCCGGTTTTAGGGGTCTAGTATGAGTTTAAATTTAGTTGGAAAGTAGATCACTCAGTTTACTGAGTTAATTTCACTTAAATTAGTTATATATTGTTTTTGGAACTAATAGAGGACTAACAGTCAGTTGGTGCACTAGTGCATCCACTAGTGCTACTCTAGTTAATTGAAGATTCCCTCATGAGAAGTTCATGCATGTCAGTTCAGAGAAAGACCCAATTGAGACTAGTGTAGGGACAATGTACTAGCAGTGGTATTATTTACTGGAGTGTAAATATCATGCATGCATCAGAGATTGATCCTATGTTTTGATTTCATGACTTTGGAAGCATGAATTCCCTTTAAATACGGTTTATTCATCCTAGGAATTATGCAAGAGATTAGGGGCTTGGAGAGCTACTGAATAGGCTAAGGATTTAGCTTGAACTAGCCTATGAGCTAAGAGAGGTTAGCATACTTGTGCAGAATTTTTATATTGAGAATAAGCTTTGTATATTCACTCATATTTCTGATATATGCAATGCAGATAGCGGAGTTTTGAACAATGGATTTCCCCAGATACATATTTTGTTATGTGCCATTGATTTGTCTTCTTCATGTTCATATTTTTTTCATCGATCTATTGGCTTCCACTGGTTGAAAGTATAAGTAGATTCTTGTCATGTGCTTTAGTACATAGCATGAGCTTGTAAATCTACAGGATTTTCTACATGGTATCATAGTTGAGAACAATATAATAGAGGATATTTCAAAGTTTTGAGTTTTGTGTTACATGTGAAATTCGAATTTGTAATACATACTTCAGGATCCGCAGATGGTGTTCTACGGTTTGCAGCTCAAGTATTCCTTGGAAGGAAGCTCAAATATTATAGCCTAGAGGGATACAATGGAGGTTGTGCTAGAGGATAATGGCTTGAAGGAATTCGTTGATCAAGAAATTCCTAAGCTAGCAGCATCAGATGCACATAATTTGGCTGAATGGAAGAAGTGTGTGGTGAAGACGAGGCGGATAATCCTTGAGGGAGTTCGAGACCACATTGTCTCGAGTCTCCATGGAAAGGAAATTTTGTATGTTGTGGAAAACATTGACAAACTTGTATCAGAATAGCAGTGACCAAAGGAAATTGGCACGAAAGGACAAACTTCAAAAAATAAAAATGGAGAAAGGTGCGACTATTCCAAAATACTTGACCAAGTTCACTCAATGTCGTGATGAATTTTGAAGTGTTGGAATCATAGTTGTTGAGGATGATATGGTGAGTCTTTCTCTTATAGAACTCCTAAAGGGTTGGCATAGTTATCAGTACTCTATCAATGGTCGAGAGAAGCTGCCAGATTGGGAATGACTGTGGTCAGATTTGATGCAGGAGGAGATCAGGAGAAACACCAGGGATGGCTCTTCATCAAAGACTGATGATGAAGATAACTGTGCCTTAGCAATTAAGGCAAGGAACAGGAAAGGGAAAGATTCACATTCCAAATCATATTCTTATCATGGAGGTAAGAAGAAAGACATGATGAAAGTTAAGTTCTTTCATTATCATGAGCTGGGACATTTTGCTACAAATTATCCACTCAAGAAGTCCTCAGGAGAAGTGACAGGTGAGGCTTTGGCCTCTCAATTAGAATTGGAATTTTCCATCATTGCATGCATGGTGTCATCAATGATGGTAAGTGTATGTTACTTAGACAGTGGAGCTTCATTCCACATGACTGGCAGCAAATAGTTATTCAATGGCCTAGAGGAGAAAGATCTCCAGATGCATATTGAGATGGGTGACGACAGGAAGTATAGTATTACTCGATTAGGTATGATTACTTTTTCAGATGGAGTGTGGGGATCAACTCACCTTGAAGAAATTTATGTATGTGCCCGAGCTGAAGAAGAACTTGTTATATGTTTCCATGTTTGAGGATAAAGGCTATGATGTGATCTTCTCAAAAGGAAAGGTGTTCCTTCAACACGTATCCATGGGTCAAGTAAAGAAGATAGGGATTCTGGTGAAGAATATATATAACCTAGAGGTCGAGGAATGTGTTGCTTTGAGCACAAAAGCAGAAAGGGTGCAGAACCGATGATTTTGGCGAGTTGTGGCACAGGCGATTGGGCCACTTGCATCATGGGTCTTTGAAGATATTGCAGTAGCTCTCTACAAGTCTTCCCAAAGGTACACTTAAGCAAGTTGATACATGAAAGGGGTGTACTTTGGGAAAATACAACAAATATTCCTTTCACAATAGAGACATTTGAGCAGAGGCTATTCTAGAGCGAGTCCATTCAGATGTATGTGGACCATTCTCGACAGCATCCATGGCTAAACATAACTATTATGTTATATTTTTTGATGACTATTCTCGTAAATTCAGGATATTTTTCATGCAGAAGAATGATCAAACTTTCACAAATTTTTGTGAGTTTAAAGTATTGGTGGAGAAAGAGTCAGGAAAGAAGGTTAAAGCTCTATAGAGTGATAACGGTGGTAAGTATGTCTCAAACGAGTTTACGAACTTCTGTGTAACGGAACGGATTAAACGGGAGTTGACGGCACTCCATAACCCTCAGTAGAATGGGGTGGACGAGAGGAATAACATAAGCATAATAGGGGCAGAAGATGTTGCATAATCAGGGCCTACCACTACACTTTTGGGTTGAAGCATTCAACACAACAATTTACGTTTAGAACTGTAGCCCACATCAGATACTTGAGATGAAGACACCAGAGGAGGCTTATTCTGGTAAGAGGCCAAATGTTGTTCACTTCAGGATTTTTGGGTCATCGGTATATTTCCATGTGACCAAAGATACACGGAAGAGGCTTGAGGTGACAACATAGTTGGGGATATTTGTGGGGTACACTGTACACCTCACAACTATTGGGTGTACTTCCAGACTAGCAGGATGACAGTGGTTCGCAGGGATGTCAAATTCGTTGAGGAGAAGGCCATGCAAGTTTCCCTTAAGATGGAGCTTGAGATACATGCAGATGAGGAGCTTTTAGCTCCTAAGGTTGAGGAGCCTTAGATTGATGTGGAGTAGCCACATGCAAAGGATCCAAGAGTGGAGACATCCACTCAGGAAGAGTCTTCCACAGAGGGAAGAAAGTGCACCAGAGAGGCTGATAGATTGTTGGATGATGCACGAGAGAATGTGGGAGCACCCACTTCTCAGCACATGTAGAGGAGGTCACTTGAGAGGTACACTGGATACATGTCTCTTATGGCCAAATGTGTTATGGCAAAGCCATCTTCCTTTAAGGAATCAGTGCAGCAGTCCGTTTGGGTTGATGCCATGGTGGAGGAGTATGACTCCATATTTTGTAAAAGTGTTTGGGATGTGGTCTTGAGATTGAAGGACAAGTCAGTGGTGAGATCCTGTTAGCTTTCCAAGGGAAAGAAAGTTGTAGATGGTAGTGTGGAGATGCATAAGGAAAGATTTGTGGCCCATGGCTTTTCACGGATAGAGGGGATTGACTATGATGAGACCTTTGCTCTTGTTGCAAGGTACTCGTCAATCAGATCTATATTGGCACTATCAGCATAGATGGGTTGGAAGATACATCAGATGGATGTGAAGATAGTCTTCCTTAATGGCATTATTGAGGAAGAGGTGTACATAGAGCAGCCTGAAGGTTTTGAAACCTTTGACCGTGAGTCACATGTGTGTCGGCTCAAGAGAGAATTGTATGGGTTGAAGAAAGCACCCTGTGCTTGGTACACTAGGATATATAGCTACTTCACTGGGTTGGGCTTCACGAAGAGTGAAGTGGATGTGAACCTGTACCACATAGTGGTGGAAGGTAAATTGTTGATCATTGTACTTTATGTTGATGATCTCATACTGACAGGTGATGATTAGTTTATCAAGTCTTGCAAGGACGACCTTGCAAGAGAGTTTGAGATTAAGGACATGGGGCTCATGCCTTACTATCTTCGCATGGAGTGTAGAAATTCTACAAATCTCGCTCTAATACCATATAGAAAATCTGACTGTATAAGATTAACCCGATAATGCAATATACCAAAGAAAAATACTATAACCTACTTCTACTATCAATTTGTGGAAGCTTAAAGATTGATCAAGATCGATTTGAACACATATAACTATAAGAAGAAGAATCAATGCCCATGAAACACAGAAAATACTCAAGGGAAAGCCTTAGCTAAAAACCCCACTATATGTATTATCATACAAGGTGGAAATAAATCATAATTATACAAAACCTTAACTCTCACAACTAGCCAGCTCTCAGTACAATCCTCTTGGATGCTCACGGGCAATGAAAGCTTCTCACAAGCCTTCTCCTCTGCCCTCCAAGCTCTTATTTCCTTGCGCAGTTCCTTTGGGATGATCTCCTTCACCCAGTGGAACACTTCTCTCACACATTGCTCTAACACACTGTCAGAACTGCGCAATCCTCAAGGAACCTTGTTCCTTCTGCATGCATGAGTTTCCTTTGTAAGATAAAACATGCAACTGATAGTACATTGTCCTTGACTTTAATCTCACCTGGGTCTTTCTCAGAATATGCATGCATGACTTACTAATCTCCATTTGTAGTATCCATGTTCCGGGATCCTTGCCATCAAACTTCCTCATATCGATTTTTGGAACATGGTGGGTCTTCAATCCAACATTAGAGTCTATGACATCATGATTAACATTTATTTTGTTCTCGTCATGAGTTTCCTTTACTACCCTTTCACCATTAGTGACCATTTCTTGTAGCAACTTATTCAAATTTATCTTCAATTCTTCTATCTTATCATCCATGCCATTCATCTTAACGTCCATATTAGCGTCCATGTCATCCATCTTAACTTCCATGTTGTCCATCTTAGCTTCCGAGTCATTCATATTAGCTTCTACGCCTTTCTTTAAACCATCCATCTTAGCTTCTATATCTTTTTTAAACCATCCATCTTATTTTATGTTACCTTTTGTGCGAGTGAAATTTGTTGCACTTGGTTTCGTGATATTGATATATCATGTTGCATTTCTTCCTCTTCTTCATGAGTCATGCTAGAGCTTTTAGGTTGCTTACTAGGTGCTTCCATTTTCTTTCTTCGGGGCATCAATTACCAATAATAATTCTTCACTATGCCCTTTAAATTCATTCAAATTAATTTTTCAAACGAAGCTTATGCAAAAAATTAAAAAATACACACCTTTTTTCACTCGTAGGAGCTCGATATTGAATATAATGTACCTCTATAATTTTGGATCTCTCAGTTTTGAAATCATGACCTACAATAGCCATTTGTGTCCTCTTTTTAATGCCACCAGTCTGATCAAAATTGGATTCTCCAAGGAAGAGTTATGTAAAATCTCCCAGGTGACCTGATTATAGACTAGTTTAGTAGATCAAACTTGTACGACGTGACACGTGTCACTTTTTCGACATTAGTACTTGAAACTGATACACAGAAAACTAGAGGTTTTCCTCTTTCTGAAACTTCTTACGATATTTCAATATGATGCTCAAAACAAAAGTTATGACGATTTTCTCCAGGTCACCTGTTTGGAATGTAATTCGGGAGTATGAAAAAACGCCAACTTCCTCAGATCATATCTCCGCAAATATAGCGAGAAAAGCTCTAAAATTTGGACCCGAAGTTCAGAACTATTTTAGCACAAATGGTTTTTTCTTTTAGCTTCTGAAACATCACAGAAAAAAGTCATAGCGAAAATGGCACGATGACCTGTTTGGAGCAGTGAAACCCTAGAATCCAAAGCTTTGATACCAAATGTTATGAAACCTACTCACAAAAAGATAGAAAAGATAGATGAACACTTTAGAAATAAGCCTCTTTGAGGGGGAAACCTCCTTTACATTACAAAAATGAACAATTCTTCGATGATTCAAATGAAAAAATCTCCTTTCTATATATAGGAGTCTACGGGGTCACAATATAACCAAGCCGACCTAACAATAATACTATAAAGGCACAAAAATAACAATAGAGGGATTCTATGGGGCACAATAATAACAATATGGGGACAATAGGGTCACAATAATAACAATAAGGGATAAAACGATAACAGTAATGGGGGGATCACTAATATTATAGAGACCTAACATGCCCCTCTCCTTCAAAAAAGGTTTTCCTCAACATTTGAGTAGTTCTGGATGCATCTGTATAAAATTTTCATCCTCCCATGTGGAATCTTCAACGGGTAAGTTCTTCCATTGATGAGATACTCCGAAATTGATCTATTTTGTAGCTGTCGAGTTCTTGTTTCTTTGACTGCTTCAGGTTCCAATACGAATTTTCCTTCCTTATCAAGTTTGGGCAATATTGTCTGAACTGGAAGCTTGTCACCTATAACCTTCTTTAAGCATGAAACATGGAAAACTGGGTGCACTCGAGAAGCTGCAGGAAGCTCCAATTTGTATGCCATAGTACCTATCTTTTGCAACACCTTGTACGGACCATAATACTTTGGTGATAATTTGTTATCCTTTTTAGCTTGCTTGAAGGACATTTGTTTATATGGTTGTAGCCGTAGGAATACCCAATCACCTACATCAAAACTTCTTTCGTTGCAATGTTGGTCTGCCTGCTGCTTCATTCTATTATGTGCCAAGGTGAGTTTATCGTTTAAGAGTTGGAGAACTTGTTTTTTATGCTCGATGTGATCTTCCACTGCTTGAACCTTAGAATTTTCTCTTAAATATGATGTGATGGATGGTGAATGATATCCATAAAGTGTCATAAATGGGATCATTTTTGTTGCAGTATGGAAGGAAGTGTTATACCACCATTCAGCCAAAGGCAACCATTTGACCCATTGTGTTTGTTTATCAGATACGAAACAACGAAGATATCCTTCCAAACATTTGTTTACTATCTCAATTTTCCCATCAGATTTAGGATGATAAGATGAGCTATGAGCTAACTGAGTACTAAGACAAGAAAATAATTTTGTCCAAAAATTTCTAGTGAAAATGGGATCTTTGTCACTTACAATAATCTTTGGGTTTCCATGTAGCTTTTGAATTGTTTCCTTAAATGCAGTAGAAACTGTGCTCGCTTTAAATGGATGAGATAATGCACAAAAGTGTGCATACTTGGTAGGTTTTTCCACTACCACCATGATAACACTCTTTCCTTCGGACTTGGGTAAACCTGTGATAAAATCCATTGAAACCTCCTCCCAATGTTGGCTTGGAATGGATAAAGGTTGTAATAGGCCTGGAGTCTATATGTTTGAACTTTATTTTGTTGGCAAACCAAACATTCCGCCACAAAATTTTGAATATCCAATATAAGGCCATCCCAAAAAAAATCCTTCTTAATCCTGTGGTAGGTTTTTAGGAATCCTGAGTGCCCTCCTAAGGGAGAGGTGTACAATTCCCTAAGAATATTTTGTTTGAGCTGGGAATTCTTACATAGGTATACCGGATCCTTGTACCATAACGAATCATTTTTCTAGATAAATGTATCAGATGTACTAGGATCTTGTTGTGTCTTTTGAATGAGATCCCACACTTCCTCGTCATTCTTCCATTCATCCCTTGCTTCATTTATCCAATCTGGTTGGATAATAAAATAGCACAGAGAAATGCTTCCACATCCTCATCCTTTCTTGAGAGTGCATCTGCCACAACATTTTGTAGATGATTTCAAAGTCATAACCCAACATCTTTGTGACCCATTTTTGCTTCTCTTCTAAAGATAATCTTTGTTCTAAAATGTATTTAAGACTATCATGATCTGTTTTTATCTTGAAGTGCCTTCCCATTAGGTAGGGTCTCCATTTCTTAAGTGCATGTAGTATTGCCAACATTTCCTTCTCATAAATAGCTTTGTGTAAATACTTTCCTTTGATTGGATGACTTTCGAAAGTAACGGGTCCTTCTTCTTGCATTAAGATAGCACTAATTCCATTTCCTAACGCATCACATTCCACAATAAAGGTTTTTGTGAAGTCTGGTATAGCTAAGACTGGTGCTTGGCACATTGCCTCTTTAAGATGTTCAAAGGCCTTCGTTGCTTCTGGAGTCCATGAAAATGCATCTTTCTTCAATAATGTTGTTAGAGGTGTTGCTATTCTCCCATAATTCTTAACAAACTTGTGATAATACCTTGTCAACCCAAGAAATCCTCGTAGATGCTTTATGGATGTGGGAATTTTCCATTACTTAATGGTTTTAATTTTACTAGGGTCTACCTTAACACCTTAATGAGATACAATATGACCCATCTATTCCACCTCTTGTACTCCAAAGAAACATTTGGAGATTTTTACATATAATTGTTTCTCCTCCAATAGTTTGAGCACCATGTCAACATGTTGGACATGATCCTTCCAATACGTGTTGTAGATTAGTATATCATCAAAAAATACTAACACAAATTTTCTAAGGAAGGGTTTGAAAATGGAATTCATCAAACCTTGAAATGTAGAAGGTGCATTAGTAAGGCCAAAAGGCATGACCAAAAATTCATAATGACCCTCATGAGTTCTAAATGCTATTTTTGGAATGTCTCCAATCTTCATTCTGATTTGATGATATGCTGAATGAAGATCCAACTTGGTGAAGTAAATTGATCCATGCAATTCATCCAATAATTCATCAATGACAGGAATGGGAAACTTATCTTTAATAGTGAGCTTGTTGAGCGCCCTATAATCTGGACACATGCGCCATGATCCATCCTTCTTGTGAACTAATACTACTGGAGCAGAGAAAGAACTTTGACTAGGTTGAATTATACCAGCCTCTAGCATTTCTGCAACCATACGTTCAATTTCACTATTTTGGGCATAGGGATATCTGTACGGCCTGATGTTTGGAGGAACACTTCCTGGAATTAAATGAATAGCATGATCATGATCACGAATAGGTGGGAGACCTTTGGGAGTCTCAAATACCTTGGAATGATTGTCCAAGATTTTTTGGAGATCTGGAGAAATAGATTATTTCAATGTGGGAACCTCTAGCGAACATAATTGTGCAATTATACCTCATTGTTCCTTCTTTAGAAGCTTTGTCATACCGTTAGAGCTGATTATCTTTCTTGGTTTCCCTGCAATAGCCCTTAATTCAACTTCCTTTCCTTTCGCAGAAAATTTCATCAAAAGTTCTTGAAAATTAAAAGATATTGTACCCAAGGAGTGTAGCCATTGGACTCCTAGTACAACATCAGCACCACCCATTGGAATGGAAAGCATTGGGCTATTCAATACATATTCTCCCACGGATAACTTGATATTATGGCACTTTCCAAAGCAATTTATGGTTCCTCCACTTGCAACCATCACTTGACACTCTGGTGCTGGATCTAGGAAGAAATTCAATTCCTTTCCTATCTTACAATGAATAAAATTATGGGCACTTCCCGAATCAATCAACACTACTACCTTTTTCTTCTTGATATGTCCTTCTATCTTGATAGTTTGAGGAGTGGTAATTCTAGCCAATGCATTACAAGATATGGTCGGATTCATTTCTTCTTTATCTAGGGTTTGTTCCTGGAGTATATCCTCTTCTTTTGACATTTCTTGTTCCTTTTCTTCCTCCTCTTCACAATCTATATAGAATAATTTCTTCTCAGCACACTTATGACCTTTAGTGTATTTTCTATCATAATTGTAACAAAGCCCTTTTGCTCTTTTTTCTTCCAATTGTTGTGGTGTCAACCTTGTAGGTTGTGGAAGGCTAGGGGCAGCAACACTTCCATATTTATAGTTGTGAGTGGTAGGCTTCCTGGTTTCCATAATTTTGCTTTCCATTTTTCTTGCTAACCTAAATGCCTTCTTCAATGAATCAGGTTCCCAAAGGCGAACCTCATGTTGGATATTATCCTTTAAAGTCCCTATGAACACATCAATCCTATGTTCCTCTGGAATATCTTTTACCCTTATGTTCAATTTTTGGAAGTCCTCAATGTGCTCCATCATTGAACCCTTATGTTTGAGATTTATCAATTGGCTAAAAAAGGTGTTGCTTTTTTTATCCTCATAATGTGCTATCATTTCTTCCACAAAAATTGCCCAAGTGACAATTTGTTTATGAGAGAAAAGCCATCGATACTATACAAACTGATTTGGTTCCAAATATAAAGTTGCAATGCATACCTTTTGTATGTTCTGCACATTATGGAGATTGAAAAATTGCTCCATCTGTAGTATCCATGTTCTGGGATCCTTGCCATCAAACTTCCTCATATTGATTTTTGGAACATGGTGGGTCTTCAATCCAACATTAGAGTCTATGAAATCATGATTAACATTTATTTTGTTCTCATCATGAGTTTCCTTTACTACCCTTTCACCATTAGTGACCATTTCTTGTAGCAACTTTTTCAAATTTATCTTCAATTCTTCCATCTTATCATCCATGCCATTCATCTTAGCATCCATCTTAGCATCCATGCCATCCATCTTAACTTCCACATCATCCATCTTAGCCTCCAATTCATTCATCTCAGCTTCTATGCCTTTCTTTAAACCATCCTTTTAGCTTCTACGTCTTTTTTTAAACCATCCATATTATTTTATGTTACCTTTTGTGCGAGTGAAATTTGTTGCACTTGGTTTCATAATATTGATATATCATGTTGCATTTCTTCCTCTTCTTCATGAGTCATGATATAGCTTTCAAGTTGCTTACTAGGTGTTTCCATTTTCTTTCTTCGGGGCATCAATTACCGATAATAATGCTTCACTATGCCCTTTGAATTCCTTCAAACTAATTTTCAAACCAAGCTTATGCAAAAATTTAAAAAATACACACATTTTTTCACTTGTATGAGCTCGATATTGAATCTGATGTACCTCTATAATTTTGGATCTCCCAGCTCTAAAATCGTGACCTGGAGTATCCCTCTGCGTCCTCTTTCCAATGCCACCAGTCTAATCAAAAGTGGAGTCTCCAAGAAAGAGTTATGCCAAATATCCCACAGTGACCTGATTATAAACTAGTTCAGTAGAGCAAACTTGTACGATGCGCCTCATGTCACTGTTTTAACCTTAGTACCTGAAACTGATACACAAAAAACTAGAGGCCGTCCTATTTTTGAAACTTCTTACGAGATTTCAAGCTGATGCTCAAAACAAAATTTATGACGATTTTCCCCAGGTCACCTGTTTGGAATGTAATTCGGGAGTCTGCAAAAATGCCAACTTCCTCAGATCATATCTCTACAAATATAGTGAGAAAAGCTCTAAAATTTGGACACGAAGTTCAAAGCTATTTTAGCCCAAATGGTGTTTTTTTAGCTTCTCAAACGTCGCAAAAAAAAAAATTATAGTGAAAATGGCACGATGACCTGTTTGGAGCAACGAAACCCTAGAAGCCAAAGCTCTTATACCAAATGTTATGAAACCAACTCACAAAAAGATAGAAAAGACAGATGAACGCCTTAGAAATAAGTCTCTTCGAGGGGGAAACCTCCTTTACATTACACAAATAAACAATTCTTCGATGATTCAAATGACAAAACCTCCTTTCTATATATATGAGTCTAGATGGTCACAATATAACCAAGGTGACCTAACACTAATAATATAAAGGCACAAAAAGAACAATAGAGGGATTCTATGGGGCACAATAATAAAAATATGGGAACAATAGGGTCACAATAATAACAATAAGGGAAACAATGATAATAGTAATGGGGGGATCACTAATATTACAGGGACCTAACATCTCCTCCTGCATGAGATCTGACCACAGTCATTCCCAATCCAGAAATTTCTCCCTTCCATTCACAGAGTCCTGGTAGCTATTCCAGCTCTTTGGAATGCCAAGGAGAGCGAGGCTCATCATATCATCATCAACAGTAGTTATTCCCACACTACCAAGCTCATGTCTGCAAGTGGTGAGCTTGTTCAGATATGTGGAAATAGTATCGTCGTTCTCCATCTTGATTCTTCGAAGCTTATCCTTGAGCACAAATTTCCTCTGGTCACTATTGTTCTGGTAGAGGTCCTTCAATGTCTTCCACATTAAATATGGATTATCCTTCCCATGGAGACTCGAGACAATATGGTCTCGAACTCCCTCAAGGATGATCCGTCTCGCCCTCGCCACACACTTCTTCCACTCAACCAACTCTTGTGCATTAGTTGAACCTGGCTTTAGGATTTCTTTATCAATGAAATCCTTCAAGCCATTGTCTTCTAATACAGCCTCCATGCAATCTTTCCATGCTATGTAATTCGAGCTACCTTCCAAGGCATACTTGAGTCTCAAGCCATAGAATGCCATTGGCCAACCTTGAAGTATGATATGAATTCGATTTGCACCTCCAACCCCTAACTTCAAACTTTGAATTCTCTTCTCTGTATACTGTTCATAACTCCGATAAACTTGGCTCTGATACCATGTAGAAATTCTGCAAATTCTCTACAAATCTCTCTCTGAGACCATATAGAAAATCTGATTGTAGAGTAACTCGATAATGCAATATACCAAAGCAAAATACTATAGCCTACTTCTACTATCAATTTGCAGAAGCTTAAAGATTGAGCAAGATCGAGCTGAACACATATAACCAGAAGAAGAAGAATCGATGCACATGAAACATGTTATCACTATAAAAAAATTGGACAACTTGTATGGTTTCAAAGTTGTAAGTCAATCTTGGTCAAGTCATTTCTATTGTTTTGTTTAGGGAGTCTAAAACATAGGCTAGAGTCTTGTTCCCATTGTTAAATAAGGTCAACAATATTGTTTTAACTATCATTAGTCCCACATTGGTTCATAGGTGTCATGTGTTAAGACTGCTTTAAAGTTGGCAAGCGCTACGGAATCAACTAGGAGTTTTCGTAGTGCAAACTCATAAAAATACACTATGTGCGCTACGAAAATAGGGATTCGTAACTAGGAGATTTCGTAGCGCAAAGCATAGAATTTGCACTCGTTGCGCTACAAAATCGAGGATTCGTGCCAGATATTGTCTAGCTGTCTTTTCCATCAAAATCCGTTAATATTTCATCACCATGTGTCAGTCCTTGAACCATGGCTATCACATGCAGCCATTCATTCTCATCATTAGATTCGTTAGATGTCTTGTACGCATTCTTTCAAATTTCAAAAAATTAAGGTGAGGTGAGTTAGTCTTGGCTTCTCCCGTGTTCCTTTCATGCGTAAGAAGACAATTGGCAAGCTTAAGGACGACACTCATCAAAACTTTTTGAAGGCTCAAGCGAGGCATTTCTTGGTTTCAAATTCAAGCGAGGTAGTGTTCAAACCAATACAGTGCAAGTATATCTTTAAGTTTCCTTGTAGAGATTTCATAGACATGTCTGAAGAAAGGAAAAATCACAGATCAGGCTGGTGCCTTAGAGTTGAGCATGAAGATTTAGATGTTCTCATGAGAAGAAGAGAGGTTAAACATGCATTCAAACAGGTGGGTTGTTGGAGATTCTGCGAAAAACTTCAAGGTGGTCACGTTCAACTAACCAAAGATTTTGCTTTCAATTTCACTGGTTTGAATTCAAGTGTTGGAGTGCTAGAATTTCCAATTTCTCCTGAGGTCATCTCTGCAGTCACCGAGATACCAAGAGGCTAGGAAGGATGGTTCAAGAACTTTAAATTCAAAATGGCACCCTGCCAAGAATTTTTGAAGCCAGAATTCATAGGCTCAGACTTAACCAAATCAGTGCCCAGAAGCTATGTTAAGGATTCATATCCCAACTTGCTGACATGCATCCAAAGATATTTTACCTTTGAGGGAAGATATCATAAGGTGTACTCTTACCATTTTAAGCTCCTCTTACATTTCACTGGAAAAATATCTCTTGATTTACCTTTTTATCTGTTTCGTAGCTTAGGCAAAATTTCTGAAAAGGTTCAATTGAAGAAAGAAGCTTGTGAAGCCTCCTTATTCCATCATGGGTTGTTCAAGTTGATTGTTTTACATGAGCTTTAGAAGATTGGAAGAGAATGATCTGCTTTCTTGTTTATGACAGGCTTTAAAATAGAAACAGGACTTAGTCCTAATGCTAAGGAGATTTCTTCACTAGCATTAAGTCATCAGGAGGAAATAAGATCAACTAGGTTTGTGAAATTGAAATCTAAAAAGCAGGTGAAGGAGCCTATGACACCACTAGTAGTTCAAGACACCCCTCAACAGTCACAGAGGAAGAAGGTTCAGATCAATGAGGTGGTACAAGAGCAGTCTATTGATAAAATGTCCAAAGAAGAGTAACAAGAAGTCAATTAGCCAAGGAAAAGGGAAGACTGTGATTGCTGATGAAAGCCAAAATTCAAAGGGAAGTTTGAACGATCTCCTCCAGGCTATGGATATAGAAGAGACTCCTCTGGTCCAAGCAGATTTACTTGAAGTAGGTAAGAAAAAAACAAAAAGAGTTAAATCTTCTAAAAATCTTCAATTTGATGACCAGGTATCAAAGTCTGTGTTCAAGCCAAGAAGACCTGTGACTATACATTTAAGAAGAAAACAAGAGGCAGAGAAAGAAGCAAGTGAGACACGGGAGGTTGCAAAATTCTTTGAAGAGCCGGTGGTTCCATCAGTACAATCATCACTAGTGCACAAAGATGACAGAGGCAAGACAGTTATCACTCATAAGGAAGATAGATTTGAGGAGATCAAAAAGAAATTGGTGTCTGCCAATCTTGAGATTTCCCAACTCAAGGAAAGGGCAAGGAAACATGTAGTTGAAAAAGCAAAATTCAAAAGAGTGATAGCCAGTTGGGAAGATGGAAAAGTTCCAAGATATGAAGCAGTGTGCAGTTATCACCAATATTTCACTTGGACCGTCCCTGCAATAAAAGAGGCAAGATATATCAGAAGGGTCAATGAAAAATTAAGAACTAAAATCTAAATGATGAAAAGACAGATTGAAGATTTGAAGATTCAACTAAATGAACCAGAAGAACAGTCTCAACATAAATGAACCTGACAGTAAGTGAAGAAATTTTGACACAATTTTGATGCGAAACTTACTTTTTGAAGATTGAAGATTATTTTTGGATGGACAATGTCAGTTTTTTTTGGCCCATTTGCATATGGAGAAGCCATTAAAAATCCCAAGAATGACAAAAATTGTGTTTTTAACTCACACAGCAGTTTCGTAGCATGCTACGAAACTACTAAAAATGACATATAATGCACAGCAGTTTCGTAGCGCGCTACGAAACTGCTGAAGCTGCCAGTTTTGTTTTTTGAATAAATTTTGAAATGGTAAAAGGGGGGATCATTATGAAAGAATGTTGTTGCGGAAGATCAAAGGGGCCACCTAAGAAATTTTGAATGCTAGGCAAAGAAAAATTCAAAGAATGAGAGGCATTTAATAACTCCAAACTCTGAGCTACGAAAACAGCAGTCATTTCGTAGCTCAGACAGTTGTCATGCTTCAACCAACATCTAAGGCGTTTTGTCTTAGCACAAGTATATGAGCAGGACCTTTGGTCTAATTCAAGGCATCATAAATGGTTAGCAGAATTTGAGGACCACTTTGGAGACCAAAGCAGAAAAAATAGGGGCAGTTTTCCTAGTATCCAGGGACAGTTAAAGGACAAGCAATCAAAGGCCAGCATGAAGTTTAAAGTCATCACTCAAGCCAAAGATGAAGAGGGGCAGATGTCAAAGAACAAATTTTTTTCATAGCTAAGGTTGTTGCCAGCATAGATAAGGAGTTACACTCCTAGTCAAATTAGGTCTCTAAGACTGTCAGTTTACAGTCAGTTGTAATTAATAGTTTGTTTAAAGTTCAATAGGTGTCAGGTCTAGAAAAATTCGAATTCCCCTCTTGCTGGAGGAAGTAATTCAAGCTTGTAAGGAAAATCTATATATGACAAGAGATGTAATGCACCTAGGGTTGGAAATTTTCAGAGAAAACACTCATATTATGTCATTGCAGAAGATTATGTTTTTATGAATACAGACTTTGGCTTTAATTCTCAGGATTCAGAAAGAGTTCAATGGTGGCTTGTTGTATGTTTGTCCTCATTTCCTTATTTGCAGTAGTATGAATGTATGATACTTAGAACTCATTGGCAATGCTCTAACTTCCTTCATACATTTTTAGACTTTGTTTCCTACATGTTTCTATGTGTTAAGTGATATATTGAACTTTTGATGCCCTGACTTCCACGTTCAGCTAATATTGTTGTCATACTAAGCATTTTCTGACTCCATAAGCCCAATGGATGTTTATTGACTGTGTTTCAACCATTTACATTCCTTCATTTGTTCCATAGAGTTAGCCATCTAATCCATTATCGAAATCTTTAACCTAGTGAGAGAGCCCTCTCAGGTTGAGGAGGCTAAGCCTCAGCCAAAAGTTGGTTTGAAACAGTTACTCAAGGTCTACCTGATCAACAGCTTGTTAGGATTAGGTTTTGTGATAACATTTTGGTGCATCTTCCAGGAGCCTAAAGATTATTCATTCCCGAAATCAAGAAGCTGAACTTCTGAAGGTAGCAGGAGCTCAGAAAACTTTTCGAGGCTGCAATCTACCTTGGTTACTCCATACATTTTCAAAGTTTTAAAGGTGGCTTCAAGAAGGAGATATACACAGAGTAATCTTGACCCAAATCCACCTACTCCAGTGGAAAATCCCAACACTCTTTCAAGGAGCAGACAAATATTTACTGAAACACCGGGTACTCCATCTTATTCAAAATCTTTGCTCTCTGAATTCTCAAGAAGTCCTGAGGACAAAATATTTGATGACAAAATTCATGTGGTGTTGTTTAGATTAGAAAACGAAGAAGAGCTCATTGGAATTATTTTAGATTTTCAAAAGAGAGGAATTGATACCTCAGCCTTAGTATCACAAGAAGATAAAGAGGAATTTTGGGAAGTAGTTACTTCTGAATTATTGTTAGAAAGGGAAGCCTTAGATAAACTAAAAGAACTTGATCCTTTTGAAGTCTTGCTTAGATCTAAAGCTGGTTTACCCCTTCCCAATTGGAGTACATTTGTCACTGGTTTGCAGAGCCCAAGTAGTCCTTTTCATATCAATACCTCATCTTCTGCTTCTACTATTCCTAGTGGCTTTCAGACACCAAGCAGTCCTCCTCATATCAGTTCTTCATCCTCTATCCCTTTTGTACCTGTCACTACTGTTCCTCCTTTAATCATGGTCGTACCTGCTAGGTATGCTCCTCCCTGTTGTTTTGCGTGACCTTCCTAGCAAATATGCTACAAGAATTCCAACATGGGGTGGTGATGAAGAAATCACAGCAGAAGAACATGTAGACAAATTCAATGATTTTGCTAACAGAGAGGAAGTTGATGATGAGGATGTGAAGCTAAGATTATTTGCACAAACCTTTATCGGGGAAGTTAGAAAATGGTTTAAAGCCCTCCCAGCAGGAAGCATTCATAATTGGGTAGAGTTTGAAGATAGCTTTCTAAGGAAATGAGGAAATAGAACTAATCTGGTTCAAGCTCTTACCGAGTACAATAATATTATAAGGGCACCTGATGAAACCATCCAAAACTTCTCAAAGAGGTTTAACAAAGTGTTTAATTCAATCCCAGCTCGCTTAAAACCTCGGGAAGCTTTAGCACAAATGATATATGTTGAAGCATTTGATTATGATTTTTCTTGTTGCTTAGAGAGAGAGACTCTGTTACACTTGCTGATATGTAGAATGATGCAATAAAGGTAGAAGTAAACATGGTTGCTTCTAAAAATTCAAATATGGGAAAATCTAAATTGAAAGAAGAAGAGAAGCCTTCCTCTTCAGCTCTTGAAGATAAGATAGATTCAATGATGAAGACCATGGAGAAGATGATGGATAGGTTAGCTCTTGGAAACACCTCTGCTCCTCCTCTGCAGCAAGAGCCTCAATTTAGAAATCCTCAATTTAGGAGACCTCAAAACCAACAAAGACCAAGAGAAAATAGGAGACCTCCTTTTCAGCAGAATTTGGTTGATGAAGAAGATGAACCCGAGATTCCTAAAGAATCCATCCATTGTCTTGATGAAGAAATGTCAGGGATTTTCTTGACTAAGGAAGAACATGATGAGTCAAGTTTGACCAAACAAGGAGAAGAGCCTTCAGATTATTTAAAGGGGTATCAACATGCTATATTTGAAATGCAAAAACAGTACAATCTCAGAAATAGAAATGTACCAATTATTACAAACAAAACACAGCCCAAGAAGGATGTTTCAAAGGCAGTTGAAGCCAAAAAGGATACCCAAAAGGTTGTTGAAGGTAAAAATGACTCTCTTCTTGGTAAAAAGGAAATTCAACCTCCATCTCCTATCAAATAAGTTGAGAAAAGTGTTTCTGTTTTTAACCTTTAGAATGAAATTGCAAAAATCAAAATATCAGTCCCTTTTAGTAAAATTCTCAAGGTAGATAAATACAGAAGTAAGATTGTAGAGATGCTAAATTCACAACCAGGAGCTGCTGATATCTTAAATGTGCAAGAAGATAATCGTACTATATACTTGGGTCCAAGGCTTGAAGACGATCAGAATGAAGAATTTCCTTCTTTCTATGTAAGCATTAGTATTCATGATATGACCTTACATAATGTTATGTTGGATTCAGGGGCTTCTCATAATATTATGCCTAAGGTAATCATGGAGAGGTTAGGATTACAAGTAACAATACCATATAAGGATTTATTCTCTTTCGATTCAAAAAGAGTCCAATGCATTGGTTTAATCAAAGATGTTGTTGTTGGTCTAACACAAATCCCAGTAAAGATAATTGTCATGGACATTGTTGTGGTTGACATTCCGCCAACGTTTGGGATGTTTCTGTCAAGATCGTGGGCAGCAAAAATCAAAGGCACAATGCAGATGGACCTTACTTATGCTACCATCCCCATTTTTGGTGAGCAAAGGAGATTGTATCGGGAGACCAAAATGGCCTATATGGTAAGCAGCAAAGACAAACCTCAAAATTTTCCTATTTATTCGTTTGATACTGAACTTGGATCTTCCATTCTTTTCAATGAGTCATTTGATAGTGGATCGGAAGAGACGCATTCAGAAAATTAGCACTCAGAAAACTAGCAAGGAAATGAGAAAAATATGAAGAGATGGTGGTCTTTGTACTTTGATGGATCAGCAGGAAAGGAAGGGGCAGGAGCTGGAATTTGGATCACAATTCCAAGTGATGAAAGTAAGTTTTACTCTTACAAACTAAACTTTGATTGCACAAATAATATGGCTGAATACGAATCTCTGATTTTGGGCTTAGAAGTCTTGTTAAAGATGAAGGCTCGAAACATTTCTGTTTTTGGAGATTCTGAATTGGTTATTAAACAAGTGGAAGGTGCTTATCAAACAAAGGATGTAAGAATGAGAGCATACAGAAATCTAGTGTTAGATATGTTGGAAAATTTTCAAGCATATTCTTTCACTATCAAAACTAGAGACCAAAACTCCATTGCAGATTCACTTGTTGTTTCCGCAAGTTTGTTTGTCATTCCTATTCATTCTTTTGAAAAGTATGAGGTGGAAGTTCGTCATCGACCAACTATACCGGATAACATCACCAATTGGCAAGTCTTTGAAGATGATCAACAGATAAAGAATTTCATTGAATTAAAAGAAGAATTTGAAAGCACTCAAATGGATCAACAAAACATGTTAGTTGAATCAAAAGAGAATTCTGAAGTCTTACAATTAAAAAATAATTCAATGCCAGAAGGTCTTATTCCTCTTGAAAAGTTATTCGATCAAAATGATGTGTTCAAATCCCTAAAGATACAGGCTGATGAGGAGGAAGTAGAGAGCTACAATTTAGGGACTTCAGTTGTACCTAAGATGATTAAAATCTCAAAGTTTCTTTCAGCTGATATGAAAGCCAAATATGTTGAGATGATGAAAAGGTTTGTTGATGTTTTTGCTTGGAGCTATGCTGATTTAAAACAATATGATTCCTCTATTATTCAGCATACTATTCCTATTAAAGAGAATGAGAAACCTTTCAACCAAAAGTTAAGAAGAATTAATCCTCTTCTCATGCCATTAATTGAAAAGGAAATCAAGAAACTCTTTGATGCCAAAATCATTGTCCCAATCAGATTCTCAAATTGGCTTGCAAATTTGGTTCCAGTTAGGAAGAAGAATGGAGAGATCAGAATTTGTATTGACTTCAGAAATTTGAATAAGGCTTCATTGAAAGACAACTATCCTCTTCCCAAGATGGATTTAATTCTGAAAAATATTGTTGGTTCACAAAGAATGTCTATGCTTGATGGCTTCTCAGGGTACAATCAGATTCTTGTGCATCCGGATGATCAAGAGAAGATAGCCTTCACAATGCCATGGGGTACATTCATGTACGCCAAGATGCCTTTTGGTCTCATGAATGCAGGGGCCACCTTTCAAAGAGAGATGGATATTTCTTTTGCTGAAGAAAAGGATAAATCAGTGGTTGTTTATCTTGATGACATCACAATTTTTTCAAAGAGAGAAGAAGATCATTTGAAGCACCTTGAAAGAATTCTGTTGAAATGTAGAAGGTTTGGTATTTCTCTTAATCCCACCAAAAGTATCTTTGCTTTAACATCAGGCAAGCTACTTGGTCATATTATTTCTGAAGAAGGAATTAGGATTGATCCTAATAGAGTTAATGCAATTCAAAAGGTAGATCTGCCAAGAAGTAGGAAAGAGATCCAATCTTTTCTTGGAAAGGTGAATTTTGTTAGGCGCTTCATTCCTAATTTTGCTGAGATAGTCAAGGATATAACAAGGATGTTAAAGAAAGGAGTGGACTTTAAGTGGACAGCTAAAGCAAAGAAATCTTTTGAGGAAATCAAGAAGGCACTTACGCAAGCACCGGTACTCATCAGCCCAGATTTTACCAAGGAATTTCTTATTTTTACATTTGCTTCCGAGAATACAATTGTTGGAGTTTTGCTACAAAAAGGAAAACAAGGTACTGAACAGCCTATTTCTTTCTTTAGTACGACATTAGCAAATGTTGAACTAAAGTACAATATTCTAGAAAAAGTAAGCTTATGCCTTGGTGAAAGCTATAAAAGATTTCAAAATCTATGTTCTACATTCTCATATTGTGGCATATGTCCCAAGTGTTGTAATAAAAGACATTCTAACACAAGCAGATCCAAATGGTAAAAGGGGAAAATGGATAGCCAAATTTCTAGAATATGATATTGGCATCAAACCTACCAAATTGGTGAAGGGTCAAGGCTTGGCAAAGCTAATGACTCAGTCAAATCTGGATTGTCTTGACATAAATCTGAATGCAGAAATTTCTGAAAGCGAGGAAGAATTGGTCCAAATCAATGAGAAATTCTTGGTTTTAGAATGGTACAAGGATGTGGCTTTTGTTCTACAACATAATAAAGGTCCTGCCAATTTAACAAAGTCCAAAGCAAGGTTTGTCAAGCTGAAATCCTTAAGATATTTTGTATATAACCAAAATTTGTTTTGAAAAGACGTAGGAGGGATTTTGTTAAATTGTCTCCTTGAAGAAGAAGCTGATAAAGTGATTGAAGAATTTCATAAAGGAGATTGTGGAGGACACCATTATTGGAAAGCTACTGCAAATAAGATCTTAAGAGCTGGATATTTTGTCCAATTATGTTCAGAGACATTTACAAAAGGGTGGATGCATGTCATGAATGTCAAATATTTGAAGGAAGAAGAAAGCTTGTGCCTTTGCCTTTGGTTCCTATATGTTTGGAGACGCCTTTCCAACAATGGGGATTGGATTTTGTTGGAGAAATTCATCCTCCTTCATCGGGGAAACATCACTGGATTCTCACAGCCACGGATTACTTCACCAAATGGATAGAGGCGATTCCAACCAGGCAAGCTAATGATTCAGTAATTATCTCTTTTCTAGAAAATAACATATTATCTAGATTTGGCTGCCCAATGAAGATTATAACTGATAATGCTCAAGCTTTTAAGTCAAAGAAAATGATTAACTTTTTTCACCAATATCACATTAATTTTGGACACTCTACTGCATACTATCCGCAAGGGAATGATCTTGCTGAATCATCAAACAAAAGCATTGTAAGGATCATTAAAAAGGTGTTGCAGGAAAACAAGAAAGCTTGGCATTTGAGATTAAAGTATGCCTTGAGGGTAGATAGGATTTGTACAAAGAGATCTATTAGCAATTCGCCATATGAATTAGTGTACGGTGCTGAAGCTATATTTCCAACATCACTTGGAGTACCAGTAATGAAACTAATTCAAGGACTAGAAGAGGAACCAAATGCCATTCAAAGGAGAATCAATCAGTTGATAGCCTTGCAGGAGAATAGAAATGAAGTATATGACAGTCATCAACACGGTCAGAATAGGATCAAGAATACATTTGATAAAAAGGTCAAAGAAGTTAGTTTCTAGATCCATGACAAAGTGCTGAAATGGTAGGCTAGAATCGAAGAAAAAGGCAAGCATGGTAAGTTTGAGAATTTGTGGAAAGGTCCTTATTAGATTGTTGCTTTCCATGGAAACAACACTTACATTCTGCAGGAAATTGATGGAGGATCATATGTTGGAGGACCTGTTAATGGCAGGTTCCTAAAGAATTATCATTGTTGAAGTACTAACAATTTCCCATAACATTGTATATATGTGTTTTATCAGTTTTATGCTAATAATGACAAGCTAAAACAGAAGGCTTAAGCCCAAGGTGAAGGCCCAAGAAGCTTAATGGGGATTCTTGTCAAATAAATTTCTTTTTATCATAAGTGGATGAAGCACTAGAACTGCGAGTTCTTAGTGTACCACAAGGGCACACTATCCCAAGTGGAGCCACTGTTATCACTATAAAAAAATTGGACAACTTGTATGGATTCAAAGTTGTAAATCAGTCTTGGTCAAGTCATTTATATTGTTTTGTTTAAGGAGTCTAAAACATAGGATAGAGTCTTGTTCCCATTATTAAATAAGGTCAACAATCTTGTTTTAACTATCATTAGTCCCACATTGGTTCATAGGTGTCATGTGTTAAGACTGTTTTAAAATTTTCATGCGCTACGAAATCAACTAGGAGTTTTCATAGTGCAAACTCATAAAAATACACTATGTGCGCTACGAAAATAGGGATTCGTAACTAGGAGATTTCGTAGCACAAAACACAGAATTTGCACTGGCTGCGCTACGAAATCGAGGATTCGTGCCAGATCTTGTCTAGTTGTCTTTTCCATCAAAATCTGTTAATATTTCATCACCATGTGTCAGTCCTTGAACCATGCCTATCACATGCAGCCATTCATTCTCATCATTAGATTCGTTAGATGTCTTGTACGCATTCTTTCAAATTTCAAAAAAGTAAGGTGAGGTGAGTTAGTCTTGGTTTTTCCCGTGTTCCTTTCATGCATAAGAAGACAATTGGAAAGCTTAAGGACAGCACTCATCAGAACTTGTTGAAGGCTCAAGCGAGGCAGTTCTCAGTTTCAAATTCAAGTGAGGCAGTGTTAAAACCAATACATTGCAAGTTTATCTTCAAGTTTCCTTGCAGAGATTTCATATACATGTCTGAAGAAAGGAAAAAGCACAGATTAGGCCGGTGTCTTAGAGCTGAGCCTGAAGGTTTATATGTGCTCATGAGAAGCAGAGAAGTTAAACATGCATTCAAACAGGTGATCTCTTGAAGATTCTGCGAAAAATTCAAGGTGGTTACGTTCAAGTAACCAAAGATTTTGCTTTCAATTTCACTGGTTTGAATTCAAGAGTTGGAGTGTTAGAAATTCCAATTTCTCTTGAGGCCATATCTACAGTCACCGAGATACCAAGAGGCCAAGAAAGATGGTTCAAGAACTTTAAATTAGAAATGGCACCCTGCCAAGAATTTTTGAAGCCAAAATTCATAGGCTCAGACTTAACCAAATCAGTGCCCAGAAGCTATGTTAAGGATTCATATGCCAACTTTCTGACATGCATCCAAAGATATTTTACCTTTGAGGGAAGATATCATAAGGTGTACTCTTACCATTTTAAGCTCCTCTTACATTTCATTGGAAAAATATCTCTTGATTTACCTTTTTATCTGTTTCGTAGCTTAGGAAAAATGTCTTATAAGGTTCAATTGAAAAAATAACTTGTGAAACCTCCTTATTCCATCATGGGTTGATCAAGTTGATTGTTTTACATGATCTCCAGAAGATTGGAAGAGAATGGTCTTCTTTCTTGTTTATGACAAGCTTTAAAACAGAAACAGGACTTAGTCCTAATGCTAAGGAGATTTCTTCACCAGCAGTAAGTCATTAGGAGGAAACAAGATCAACTAGGTTTGTGAAATTTAAAGCTAGAAAGCAGGTGAAGGAGCCTATGACACCACTAGTAGTTCAAGACACCCCTCAACAGTCACAGAGGAAGAAGGTTCAGATCAATGAGGTGGTACAAGAGCAGTTTTTTAGTAAAATGTCCAAAGAAGAGTAACAAGAAGTCAATTAGCCAAGGAAAATGGGAAGACTATGATTGCTAATGAAATCCCAGCTTTAAAGGGAAGTTTGAACAAGCTCCTTCGGGCTATCGATATAGAAGAGACTCCTCTGGTCCAAGCAGATTTACTTGAAGCAGGTAAGAACAAAACAAAAAGAGTTAAATCTTCTAAAAAGCTTCAATTTGATGACCAGGTATCAGAGTTTGTGTTCAAGCCAAGAAGACCTGTGACTAGACATTTAAGAATAATACAAGAGGTAAAGCAAGAAGCAAGTGAGACAGGGGAGGTTGCAGAATTCTTTGAAGAGCCGGTGGTTCCATCAGTACAATCATCACTAGTGCACAAAGATGACAGAGGCAAGACAGTTATCACTCATAAGGAAGATAGCTTTGAGGAGATCAAAAAGAAATTGGTGTCTACCAATCTTGAGATTGCCCAACTCAAGGAAAGGGCAAGGAAACATGTAGTTGAAAAACCAAAATTCAAAAGAGTGATAGCCAGTTGGGAAGATGGAAAAGTTCCAAGATATGAAGTAGTGTGTAGTTATCACCAATATTTCACTTGGACCATCCCTGCAATAAAATAAGCAAGATGTATCAGAAGGGTCAATGAAAAATTAAGAACCAAAATCCGAATGATGAAAATACAGATTGAATATTTGAATTTTCAACTGAGTGAACCAGAAGAACAGTCTCAGCATAAATGAACCTGACAGTAAGTGAAGAAATTTTGACACAATTTTGATGGGAAACTTACTTTTTGAAGATTGAAGATCATTTTTGGATGGAAAATGTCAGTTTTGTTTGGCCCATTTGCATATGGAGAAGCCATTAGAAATCCCAAGAATGACAAAAGTTATGTTTTTAACTCACACAGCAATTTTGTAGCGCACTACGAAACTGCTGAAGCTGCCAGTTTTGTTTTTTGAATAAATTTTGAAATGGTAAAAGGGGGAATCATTATGAAAGAATGTTGCTGTAGAAGATACAAAGGGGCCACCTCAGAAATTTTGAATACTAGGCAAAGAAAAATTCAAAGAATGAGAGGCATTTAATAACTCCAAACTCTGCGCTACGAAAACAGCAGTCATTTCGTAGCTCAGACAGTTGTCATGCTTCAACCAGCATCTAAGGGGTTTTGCCTTAGCACGAGTATATGAGCAGGACCTTTGGTCTAATTCAAGGCATCACATGTTATTAAAAGGGATAAAATGGTTAGCAGAATTCGAGGAACCACTTTGGAGACCAAAGCAGAAAAAACAGGGGCAGTTTTCCTAGTATCCAGGGACAGTTAAAGGACAAGCAATCAAAGGCCAGCATGAAGTTTAAAGTCATCACTCAAGCCAAATATGAAGAGGGATAGATGTCAAAGAACGAGTTTGTTTTCATAGCTAAGGTTGTTGCCAACATAGATAAGGAGTTACACTCCTAGTCAAATTAGGTCTCTAAGACTATCAGTTTACAGTCAGTTGTAATTAATAGTTTGTTTAAAGTTCAATAAGTGTCAGGTCTAGAGAAATTCGAATTCCCTAGAGGAAGGAATTCAAGCTTGTAAGGAATCTCTATATATGACAAGAGATTTAATGCACCTAGGGTTGGAAATTTTCAGAGAAAACACTCATATTGTGTCATTGCAGAAGATTATTGTTTTATGAATACAGACTTTGCCTTTACTTCTGAGGATTCAGAAAGAGTTCAATGGTGGCTTGTTTTATGTTTGTCCTCATTTCCTTATTTGTAGTAGTATGAATGTATGATACTTAGAACTCATTGGCAATGCTCTAACTTCCTTCATGCATTTGTAGACTGTGTTTCCTACATGTTTCTATGTGTTAACTGATATATTGAACTTTTGATGACACGACTTCCATGTTCAGCTAATATTGTTGTCATACTAAGCATTTTCTGACTCCATAAGCCCAATGGATGTTTATTTATTGTGTTTCAACCATTTACACTCCTTCATTTGTTTCATAGTGTTAGCCATCTAATCCATTATCAAAATCTTTAACCTAGTGAGAGAGCCCTCTCAGGTTGAGGAGGCTAAGCCTCAGCGAAAAGTTGGTTTGAAACAGTTACTCAAGGTCTACCTGATCAGCAGCTTGGCAGGGTTAGGTTTTGTGATAACAAAACACAGAAAATACTCAGGGGAAAGCCTCAGCTAAAAAACCCCACTATTTGTATCATCATACAAGGTGGAAATACGTCAGAATTATACAAAGCCTTAGCTCTCACAGCTAGCCAGTTCTCAGTACAATCCTCCTGGATGCTCACAAGAAATCAAATCTTCTCACAAGCCTTATCCTTTTCCCTCCAAGCTCCTATTTCCTTGCGCAGTTCCTCTGGGATGATCTCCTTCACCGAGTGGAACACTGCTCTAACACACTGTCGCAATCCTCAAGGAACCTTGTTCCTTCTGCATGCATGAGTTTCCTTTATAAGAGAAACATGCAACAGATAGTACATTGTCCTTGACTTTAATCTCAACTGGGTCTTTCTCAGAATAGACATGCATGAGTTACTGATGAGGGAATCTTCAATTATCTGGAGTAGAGCTAGTTGGATGCATGCAAGCATCAACTAACTGATAACTCACAATTAGTTCCTCAAATAGTTTGGAACTAATTTAACTGGACTTAACTTAGTAAAATGAGTTAACTAATTACAACTCAAATATAACTCAATCTTATCTCCTTAATTTAAGGGATAACTCTTGCATGACTTCAAAAGACTCCTAACTTGAATTTCTCCAACTAATTAATCCTAAATGAATTATTAATTCTTTCCAAGCAGCCGGTGAGACTAAATTCGATTTTAATTCATAATTTTAATTCAAGGACAAATTAAAATTGGAATTTCTAGATTCTATTTTTATCATTTCTTGTTTCTATTTTCAACATGGAGGTATGGCAAGGAGATGGGGAGTTGTTTGTGTCTCAGGGATGGTATGCCCACGAGATACTCAAGAGATTCCACATGGAGAGCAGCAAACCCATGGAGACTCATCTAGCATGTAACTGGAGGAAGGAGGATGATACTTTGGGAGAATTAGTTGAAGCTATTGTTTACAGGAAGCTTGTGGGTTCACTCATGTACTTGGTGAACACATGACTGGATATGTGCTATGTAGTTAACCAGATTAGTCAAGCAATGGTTAGGTCTACCAAGTTGTATTGGATGGCGGCAAAGAATGTGTTGAGATACCTCAGGGGAACTTATCGATATGGATTATGGTACAGATGAATAGAGGGAGTGAAGCTTCAAGGCTTCACGGATGTAGATTGGGCAGGGAGTCCATCTGACTGGGAAAGCACATTAGGAGGGATTTTTAGTATTGATTCAGCGGCAGTTTCTTGGTACAGTAGGAAATAGATATCGATTGCACTCAGTTCAAAAGAGGCAGAGTACAAGGTTGCGAGTCAGGCAGCACATAAGGCCATCTGGATGAGGAAGATCATTTTTTTGGTCAACAGATGGATCCAACTGTGATTTACTATGATAATCAGAGTTGAATCAAACTCTCTAAAAATCCAGTTTTTCATTATCAGTCCAATCATATTGATATCCGATATCTTCATCTTAGAGATTGTATATTGATGCGGATTATGTTGTTAGAGTACATTCCCACAAAGGAGAAATATGTTGACATTTTGGCAAAGGCATTGGAAAGATGTAAATTCGAGTTTCACAGAGATAGGATTGGGGTAGATGATAATCCCTTTCTTGTTGAGATGGAGTGTTGAGAAATGGCAACAAGAAATTCTAGTTTAATTTATCCTTGAATTCGTGATATGTTTGATGAAATGCCTACCATCGCTAGTAGGGGTCCAGTCAAGGTCTTAAACAAGTATTTTCTTTAATCCTATCATTTCCATGTTGTTTAATTGTTCTGAATAGATGGTTCAATTATGGGTAGTGACCTGGGCTCTGGGCCTGAAAAAGTGGCTAAATATCGGGGTCGCTAGCATAGCACTGAAAAATTTAGTCTCTCGTCACTGGCAAGCAAGCTTGTGAGAGTGACTTTGTGTTTCTAGACATTTTCATGCCTATAGCATGTGATTGGTCGATGCTTAAGTTGTCCAAAAGTTCAATGGGACCCAAGGGCAAGTTGTCTAAAGTATTTGATTGGTTCCTGAGGGTCTTGTAGCTGATGTTGAATGTTTGTATGGTGTGTTTCTCTCGGTTCCACTTCCTTAACATGACTTAGGAGGTCAAATCATATCATAGTGAGCTCTCGTCGCATGTTTACCCTGGCTAGTCAGTTGCTTGGGTAGATGTGGGAGGAGGGTGTTACAGAGTGCTATCAGAGCGTGGTTGATTTCTCCTTGGGCTATGTGTTGATCATGCTTTCATGTTGTTTGCATATGTGTTCTTTATGCATGTAGTTCATGTGCTTGTTGCATTTGCATGGTGTTGATCATGGTTGTAGTGATGTCATCGTGTGAAGGTTGAAGGTGTTGTCATGGAGTATGCCTTCATGTGTGTATGTTTGATTATGCATTGTTATGCGCGTCAGTGTTCACATGTTATCAAATGCATGTGAGGTGGTTTTTGTTGTCATGCATGAGGTCATGGTTTGTGTAGTTGATATGGTCATGCATTGATGACTGGACTCTAGCTAGAATGGTGTGTATATGGTTGTGCACTCATGTGTTATATGTCTATATGTAGTTTTTATGAATGTATAGTCTTGGTTATAGTTATTCATGAATAGTAGGTCAAACATGCCTTGTGAAGTCATGGTATGAAATTTAGGTCATCATGTGCTATTGGTATGTTATGATGCTAATGTGTTGAATGAGGTAAAGAAGGAGATACAGATCATCATAATTGTTATAGACATTTTTTTGCCTTACAGCTTTGAGCATGAAATGTCCATAATCCAAGGGATCCAAATTCCCTAAAAGTGTTGTTCCTGCCCCTAAAGGAACAAGTTCAACCAATGACAGCTTCTCCCAGAAGTTCTCCACCAAAAACTACTCAGAATCAGTCAAATCAGGATCAATTCAAGTGCTCCACTAGCTGCTTGCGTTGCAAAGCACCCCAGTACACTAGCTAGGTGCGTTGCAACGCACATAAATGCACTACCAGGGTGCGCTGAGCGAGAAATGCCAAATGGCAGTGTCATTCCGCGAGGTGTACAGACAATGGAAGCTTCTAGAATCTTCCTCAATGACACTTGCCTCACTGAGTTCGACCAAGGATGAGTAAGAGGCTCTCAGCCTCCAAGTGGAAGCAAGAACTAACAGAGAGAAGCCACAAGTCAAAACATAAGCTGACTCATCCTCTCTGCTTACATCTATATATGGATCCCTCATCCCAGAGATTCGGGGGCTGGAATTTTGTACTTTGCAGAGAATTGATGTTGGTTTGAGATTGAGATTAGTGCATTGGGTGATTTATGCTTTGTTGGAGGTGAGGAAGGGATTCCTTTGCTGGGAGGTAGATGCTGGATCGGGACTCACTTGGTTGTATCTCCTCTTGGACTTTCTTATCATATCAATAAAACTATTTGAGTTTCTCCTACATGCTGTGTATCAATGATGCTTTGTTATATTTGCATGTTTAGCTTAAATCTGATCCTAAGCTAGTTATGAATGTATATCTATATATTTTGTGTAGTTTTCCTCTTCTGTGATCTTGTAGGAACTTGGTGAAGCTGGACCAGTAAGGGAGCAGGCAGCAGGAAGCGAACAAAGAGGAGAGTGATTGGATCAACAAACTAGCGAAAGACACAGGTTAGTTACATCCTTCCTCTTCGTTTACATTTCATAAAGAAGAATACGAAAGTAGTTTTCCTTGTTTGTTGCTAAGGCACTATCACACCTTAGAGTGGGATAGGGGTGTTCTGAATAGATACTTTTCCCAACAACAAAATGGCGACTCCGTTGGGGATCGTATCTAGTTAGTTTATTTGTGTTTCTATTGTTGTTCTTCTCATAAACTTAGGAGTGGCAAATCGAACTAAATTTTCCATTTACAAATGCAAAGTAGAGATCTGCTACTCTAGTCCATTCACTGGGCCTGTTTATGATCTGAACAGCTGATCCACAAATGCTCTAATTGCCCTTTGTGATAGCTCTTAGTCCTCCTTTAAATCATCCCTCTAATTGTACCTTATTGATAGCTTTTATCCGGCCAAAAACCATAGATTAAACTGCAAACTGTGACCCAGAACCCAGAGAAAATTCTCGTTTCTGCTTTAGTGCAGGCTCTGTGAAGAGGTTCTGCATTTCAACGTAGGTCCCGAGAGGGCTACCTGCGCTACAATTCAGTTTCTTTGTGCAACAGGTGCGCTAATCAGCCTTTGCCCTGTGCAGCTGTGGTTCTTTGCTACATTTTGTTCAGTTTTATCTCTGATTTTTGCAACCTGTTATCAGTGTGTGTACCTATCTGAAAACCCCTTTTCTTTGCCTTAATTCTGCCTCAGTTGTATAAAAGAAATTGTACTTGTTTTTGTGTATTTGTTACATCATTTGCAGTTTCCCATTACAAAAGTAAACTAGTCATACTGTCGCCCTTAGATCTAGACCTGTCGTAAGTGTCGTTTTGATCTTAGGAGTAAGTTTGTTTGCTGTTGACAGTTGATTACGCTTTTACTTTTGTCTTTTGGTTTGAATTTGTGAATTTCTAGTGTCGAAACAAGTGTTTACTTCAAAATCATAAAGTGTCGTAATCATCTTTTTGATTTCAAAAAGAAGCTTGTTTGTGTTTTCACTTGAAATCGAATTCAAATTTGTACAACAACTTTCTTTTTAGGCATCAATATTAAGAAAGTGAAAACAAATACATGCACAAGTGCATTTGCATTTTGACAGTTTGTATGGTTTGATTTAGGAAAAGTGCATTTACAGTGTGCTCTATGCTCTTTGAGAAAAGATTGTGTCTTTCTTTTCCCCTTGTAGCTAGGATTTTCATTGTTAAAAAGAGATAAAACCTTGCTTATCATCTTTAGACTGCATTTAGGAATTGTATCTACATCTCGTGGTGATCCAAAAAGGCAAACTTCTAAGAAAGATCAACCTAAAATAAATTGAATGAACTTAACAACGCATTGGAACTTAACGCACAACATAGAGGTCTAGGCTAGAGACGTGTTCCGGCGTCGTAAAGCCTGGTAACTGTTGTCCTCACTGTTGGTTGGGTGATTCCTCCACTGTGAGACGATAAGTGCTAGTACGGATTGTGCTCCCATGTACCATCGAGTATATATTGGGAGACCCCTATAGGCATAAAACCTTTATCCATAGGAAGCTGTGTCGGCCGCCCTACTGATCGCAATGCACTGAACACAGAATTCGAGAAGATTGACCGCCCGTACCCTAAAAAGTATTATGCGGTTTTACGATTGGTTTGGCACACCCTCTACCTAGATCTCCAGAGCAGTCCCTTTCGTTCCTTTTCAGACTCCTTAACGGAAAAGGTCCATCTGAGCACTTGTCACTTCAGGCTCATTAAAAATCGAAGGAGACTAGAGTCATCTTTTGCTTTTTCTCGACTCTTTAAAATTGAAAAATCAAGTTGTGTCCAAGCGTCGTTAAAATTTATTTTAAACGGAATATTCATACCCTTTTTCCTACATTGATCTTTAGGTTGAGAAAATGGAGCCTACCAACCAAGGAATTCCCCTTGGTGGAAATCCTAGTCCCTTCTCCTCTTGGGGAGATGTTGGTGCGCCCCATATGGCCACATTGTCGCTTCCAGGACTGACAATTGGCTTCCTGGCCTGGCTCTTCTCAACCAATGTCGTTCAGAACACCACTATTCCTGAACAGTCGAATCAGCAGTTAGACGAGTCCAGAATTTCCCACCAACCTTCTACTTCCTCTAATTCTTCCTCTCTTCCTTCCTCTTCGCGTGACGAGACTGGTAAAGCTAAAAACCGAGTTCCTAAGGAGAAAAAGGAAAAGAAGAAGAAAGAGAAAAAGAAGAAGGAGCCAAAGGCAAATAAGGGAAAACAAGTGTCGTCTAATGAAAATCCACACACAGCACTGACCAGGCCTAAATCGCCATGTGTCATTTGTAGAGGAGACCAATTTCACAGAGATTTTCCTTGCATCCCTCGGATACTAAGGGACTGGTCTCCTCGTTTGCACAATCCGGTGTCGTCAACCTCTGATGTCCATGTTGAAAGCACACCATTAACTAGAGAAAGTGAAGTTCCAGGACAAAAAGGGAGGGCTAGACCTCCCTGTAGACTGTGCGAAGGCAACCATGCCCTCCACCATTGTCCCTTCTTAGACGAAGCTAAAAGAGTTTTGGATGATCATCCGGTTTCACCGTTACGACTTCCTCCTGGATATAAAAAACTATTGCTGAGTCCTTCGTTAGTTGAGAATCCAGCTGGCCCACTCAAGTGGTCAGCTGAAGCGTCTATCATTTAAGATAAACCAACTGAATCCATACCAGACGAAAGTCAAAAGGTCGAGGCAGCAGTTGACCCGGTCTTGCCTTCAGAGGTTTTATCTTCGAATGATACAGTCACTGAAGAGGATAAGGATGACACCGTCCAAATTCTCTTCATCAACACAGACTCCGACGAACACGGGGGCAATCCACACATTCCTTTATCGCAGGAAGGAAGTTCGTCAGAGCGATACCCGGTCGTCTACTCGGTCTCACCTCCAAGCAACCTAGTTGTATCCTTCGACTGGAACCAACTAGGCAGACCCCGTTTGCCAGCAAGCATACCATTCTGAATTATCGTTCAAATATACAGAATGGTCATGGCTGGCACCATCATAGATGAGGGGGCATCTGTGAGTATCCTTTCCTCTATTGCTTGGAAAGCGCTTGGTTTGCCATCGCTTTTGCCTGAAATGAGAAATCTGACAGGCTTTGATAAAGGAACCAGTCGACCTTTAGGGATCCTCCCCAATGTGCCCATAACATTGAAAGGGAAGACCATTCAAATGAACGTGATGGTCATTCAGGGACCCTTGGATTATAACCTACTCCTTGGACGAGACTATATTTATTGCATGGGAGCCATCGTCTCCTCACTCTTTAGAGTAATGTATTTTCCGCACAAAGGAAGAGTGGTCAAGCTCGTGGACCAGCTTTCATTTCCCGGATCACACATCGCAAATAGTCATATACCATCCCTAAATGGTCTCTTCACGCAAGAAATGTCTCAACCCACGGTCCGTCCTCCCGATGAGTGCGAGTAATTCGGAGGGATGTGACTGGAACCCAGGGGGCATGCGTCCTGGTCTGCTTCGGCAGGAAAACTTCGGGTATAGAGTAGGTTTCCGTGGGAGAATATGACTAGTCCGTACCCCGTCCGTGATTGGAAGAGGGGTTGTTCTAGAATAATATTCTTTTGTCAAAGTTATGTGTTTGGCGCTCGTTGTCACTCACCTTTGTCTGCTTCAGTAGGCATCGCCGAGGAGGTGTTTTGTTTGCACTGCGAATAGAACAATCCTTGGGTAACCTGTAAGAGGTAGTACCCTTCCTGATAAAAAAAATGTTTTTTCAGCTCGAATAAAGGGTGGCCCTTCCTGATAAAATGAAAATTTTGTCAGCTCGAATAGAGGGAGACCTCGAAACTCCGTTTTATACCTGGGGGCATGCAAACCTTTTGGCATGCAAGCGAGGGGCGGCTATTTATTTTTTAAATTTTTAGGACCTCTAACCCTTTAAACTCGTAGGATTAGTCGTCACCAAACTTGTATAAAGAAAGGATGTGGGGCAGAAATCTAAAAGTTGACGTTTTTATATGAGACATTCTTATCATATGACTGGATTAATCGAGCAGTTTTAGCACATAGTTCATGCTCGTTAAAAAATAAACATAAGATCGAGCAAGTGTTTCAACCCGCGTTTAAGCTCGTTAAAAAATGAACTATCCTCCAGTAAATAACCACTGTGAATGTAACATTATCAACCATTAAAGCCTTGGTCGTGTTTGCACCGTCCCCTCCACTTTTCCATTGGCCGATCATTCACCTCCATTTGATTGTTTACCCATTTTGAGGAACAACTGCGAAGAGTGATTTCACTAGCCATCCTTGTAACACTGCCGTGATTAGAAAATTCCAACCCTTACCTGGAATCAGCTGCTACCCGTTTTATCACTCGTTCCTCAAAAGATGAGTCTTCTTTAAGCTCTTTTCATCTGACTCGTAAAATATGAAAAGATTGCCGAGTTTTGGCCTTCCAGCTCGTTAAAGTGACCAGAAGTGCTATCCCTCCTCTAGATTTTAATCTTTTTCGACCTGAGGGATTATTGCACAAAAAGATCGAGCGCTTGTTTTGTTCGGCTCGTTAAAACTATCGAAAATTCATCCCTTCTGTATTGTTTTATACTTTTTCAGACTTAAGGGATTAGATGACGAAAAAGGACTTCCGGAGTTACCTTTACGTTCCTTTTCAGACTCCCTAAAAAGGAAAAGGACCGAGTTATCTTTGTCATTAAACTCGTTAAAAACATTAATAGCGACAAACTTGTCTTTAGACAAGAACGAGTTTCACTATCGCTAGGCTCGTTAAAACATAGCGATGGGTTTGCCCGAAGGGAAAATTATAGAACAAGCATATGTTATCCTCCTCAAGCTTGACAAAAATAAAGAGGTACTGGTCAGCAATGACTGGGGAAAAATTGGGAAGAAACTCAAAGAACCTTTATTGGTAGCAAGTCGCTCTTGAACATGACACTTCCACTCTGTGCCTGAGTCGGGTTGGGTTGTTTCATTCACCGGTCACATCACCATGGTCTCGCCATACCATCCACCTTTGGGGTAAATGCTACCAATCCATCATATAAGTGTCGCCGATATGTTCAAGAGAAGTCATCCAGAGAAGTCACCCGTGTCCCATCCACTACCATACATTATACTTCATTCTTTCATGACCGCCACCCTGAACCATATATCATCAGATCGTTTTCACCTCCATCAAAATCATTTGCTCCGTTCCATGTCACTGATGTGGGATACATTAAGGCCCTCCTTTGACGGATCGCTTCTTGTCGACATCAGCTCATTATCCAAGAAGTTGATCTAGGAACACCCCCTTCAGTACTTTGAAGCTTGCATGCCTCAATGGCAAGTTTCTCACTTCCGGTGACAGGTATACATCAATGACCTTCGACCGAAAGATTTTGTGTGGTGTTCGACGCCAAGTCCTTTATTCACACCACGTGAATTGTACTGCAGTACCTTGAGGGTCATTATCATTATCGGTGATTCCTCTCACGCTTGTTAACAGTTTACATCATTGATTGGTAATCAAGCAATGTCTTTCCATGTTCGACTTCAGAACATTTCTCACATGGATCGACTTGTACTTAGAGTGAAGATCGGACGAGATTGAAGACCCCGGATCTAGTTTCATCCATCTGGGTTGCGATATATATTCAGGAAAAATAAAGACATTGACATGTACAGCATTATAGCACAGATAATCATCCTACCACAAGGATGATGACTTCATCAGAATCATCAGTCTACCATCAGACAATTGTCTATCCTATGTACATAAAAATGAATTTATAAAGCTGAGCATGGGAATGCCCGCCTCAGCTAGATCATGAAAAAAATATGAAAAATAATGTATTGTATTGTATCTTATTACAGGTCTCCTCCCAGCATTGAAAGAACTTCGGATCCTCCTAATAAAGCATTTCACCCGATAAACGGCCTCATACTTTAGGGGGCAACTGTTATAGACATTTTTGTGCCTTACAGCTTTGAGCATGAAATGTCCATAATCCAAGGGATCCAAAGTCCCTAAAAGTTTTGTTCCTGCCCCTAAAGGAACAAGGTCAACCAATGATAGCTTCTCCCAGAAGTTCTCCACCAAAAACTACTTAGAATCAGTCAAATCAAGATCAATTCAAGTGCTCCACTAGCTGCCTACGTTGCAAAGCACCCCAGTACACTAGCTAGGTGCATTACAACGCACCTAAATGCACTACCAGGGTGCGCTGAGCGAGAAATGCCAAATGGCAGTGTCATTCCATGAGGTGTACAGACAATGGAAGCTTCCAGAATCTTCCTCAATGACACTTGCCTCACTGAGTTCGACCAAGGATGAGTAAGAGGCTCTCAGCCTCCAAGTGGAAGCAAGAACTGACAGAGAGAATCCACAAGTCAAAACATAAGCTGACTCATCCTCTCTGCTTACATCTATATATGGATCCCTCATCCCAGAGATTCGGGGGCTGGAATTTTGTACTTTGCAGAGAATTGTTGTTGGTTTGAGATTGAGATTAGTGCATTGGGTGATTTATGCTTTGTTGGAGGTGAGGAAGGGATTCCTTTGCTGGGAGGTAGATGCTGGATCAGGACTCACTTGGTTGTATCTCCTCTTGGACTTTCTTATCATATCAATAAAACTATTTGAGTTTCTCCTACATGCTGTGTATCAATGATGCTTTGTTATATTTGCATGTTTAGCTTAAATCTGATCCTAAGCTAGTTATGAATGTATATCTATATCTTTTGTGTAGTTTTCCTCTTCTGTGATCTTGCAGGAACTTGGTGAAGCTGGACCAGTAAGGGAGCAGGCAGCAGGAAGCGAACAAAGAGGAGAGCGATTGGATCAAAAAACTAGCGAAAGACACAGGTTAGTTACATCCTTCCTCTTCGTTTATATTTCATAAAGAAGAATACGAAAGTAGTTTTCCTTGTTTGTTGCTAAGGCACTGTCACACCTTAGAGTGGGATAGGGGTGTTCTGAATAGATACTTTTCCAACAACAATAATGAGGTTGTAGCATTAGACTTTGGGATAAGAGCAGATCGTCATACAGGTTTTCATGTTGGGCATGCAGGTAAGTAAGTTAAGGATTGTTATATGCATTAAGTTTATATACATTAGGCTTATGTACATGTCTTTTGATTTCATGGTTACATACATGATATATGATAGTTGATTAGTGTAGTCATGTGTCGAATAGTCATGAATGATAGTAACTTGTGGTCGTATGTATTGTTATTATTTTTTTATGTTAGATAACTTGATTATTATGTTATATGTTGTTGATGAGCATGACATATAGCTTATTGTTGTTATATGCTAGTATCTTGATGGTTAGGGTTATTAAATTAAGATATTGATGTTCTATGTATCATACTAAGTTGGATTGGCCATGCAGATGGTTATGGTTATGATATTCAGGTATGAGCCGACATTTTGTAATATGGTGTGGTACTAATCTAGATTGACTTCGCATATGTGTGAATGATAATTGTGTATGAATTATGTTGTAAACATGTTAGCTGGTGACTATTTTGGATATCATGACCTTATTTATGTTGATTTGATATGTTGTGAAGTTATATCATGATAATATGGATTGATTGTGAAGACATGATAGCCTCCCCTTAGATACATTAAGGTATGAACTTTCTTATGTCGTCTACCTTGTGCTTGATTGTTTGATTACGACATCTATTTGGTGTTTGAGTGTTTGGTGTAGTTGATTTATTTAACATGGTATGTTTTCAAGTTGGTTGAATGTTTGATGAATTATATAATATGAGTATGTGTTCCAATGATATTGTTTTAAGATGATTGTACTAATACATATGTGTTGAGATAGTTGATATGTACTTGAATTGTAGTAAGTGATATTTGTAGCATTATGTCTAATGACTATGAGTTGACTATGGATTATGACATGATTGTTAGTCTTGTTAAAGTTTGATTTCAAATTGATACATACGATTTTCTTGATGTTGGGAACATGTGGTTGACATGTGTAAATAGTGCTGGAAATATGCTTGGTATTATTATGACAAGGTAATAGTTGATATGTTTATATAACTAACAGTTGGGTGATGTGGCAGTACATAGTAAGCCTCGATTAAAACAAGGTAAAAAAGGGTAAAAGAAATGAATTGGACACGAATTCCTTTGGCTATGTTTGGAAACCCTGATTCCAAGTGAATGAGTGCCTTGCATACAGGAAGTCTTCTTAACCTTGATTTTGTCTAACATTATGTGGATATGTGTTATAGTCATGAAAATTTACTTGACAGGTATATTAGTCAGTGTCTAGTTACATGTGGAATTTTCAAGGGAATTGGAGTCCCTTGAGAGATGGCGTGGATGTTTTCAGTTGCAAGAAAAGTGCTTGGCATAGCAAGGTAAGGTAACTGGTGTATTTTTATATTTATTGATGCATTGACAGTTATGTTTTTATGGAAATATGATGTAGTGGATTGCATGGCAAGGAAACTACCATGAAATTCTAAAGAAGGCTCGGGTTGAGCTTTCCTGGGGAACCATGTGGATTATGTCATGGTGTTTGTTGTTACTCTTGTGCTTTTGGTATTTTGTGATTGTTGTGCTTGAATGGATATTTTGATTGTGTCTGGTGCATAGCTATGCCACTTTGTTTGTGGTGTCCTATTGTTGTTGGTTTTCCTTGGTTTTCTTCTTGTTTTCTTCTTGGTCTTTCCTTTATTGTTTTGAGTTCCTTGGGAATTAGTTGGGGAAGGAGGAAATTTAATGGATCTCGGGGAGGGAGGTGTGGTACCCAACAGGTAATGTAAGACTCGGATGAAGCTTTTTGCAAGAGTAAGCATAGTGGAAGGTAAGACTATGACAATCAGTTGGATTGATTGGGTCCATTGTGGTAAATGGATGATAACAGGACAGTCATGAGAAAAGTAACCAGGAAGGGTAAAGTAAGTGGATCTGAGGTGTGAGGTGACTTGGCTATGTTGGGAATGATTGTTCTAAATGTTGTGCATGTTATGCACAAATAACAAATTTCTCTTAACCTTAACCTTATGATATCTAGTAATTATGTTATGATAATGATTATGTTAATGTTTATATATCTATACATGTAGGTGTGTATGTATGTCATGTTTGAAAGGGTCGTCATGGATCATGATTATTAATGCTAGCATTTATGTGTATATATATGTATGTATACATATCATTGTCTGACATGATCATGATTGTTTATGCTAATGTTTACGTATATGTATGTATGTATCCATGTATCTATGTCACTATATGACAGATCATCAAGAATCGTTCTTGTGGCAGAATGATTGCTTATGTATGTGAATGGAATGATGAAGTTCCTCGCTATGAGGAATCAAGTGGGAATAGTAGTCATGACAAATATATGAGGTCAATATCATGTGAATAAGAATTTATATTGTATGCTTGTATTATGTCGATGCTTATGTTATGGATAGCTTATATCGAGGGATACATCAACAAAGTGAAAGCAGTGCGGTATCTGCATGCTAGGATAAGCATGGATAAGACACAGGAATCAAGGTTTATTGGTAGAGACAGTGTACTTTTAGATGTGAGGTACTATTGTTGTGCATATGTTGTATATGTTGTACATTTAATCGGTGATTTTGTGTGCATCCAGTATTGTATGTATATAGTGTGTGTACATGTTTTTATGCAATAATTATGTACAAGGTGGTACAGATAGTGTTGTCTTCATATGGTGCTCTGCGCATGTTGGACATGTGGTGTTGTGTACAAATGATATTATGTACATGTTGGATATGCAGTGTTATGTACATGTGGTGTTATATTCATATGATGGTGTGTCCATGATTGCACAAGTGGTGTCGTGTGCATGCAGTGTTGTGTACATGTTGTACAAGTGGCGTTGTGTGCAAGTGGTGCTCTGTACATTTCGTGCATGTGGAATTGTGTACAAGTGGTGTTGTGCACATGTCCTGTATGTGGTACTATGTACATGTGTTACTGTGTACACATTGTACAGGTGGTACAATGTACATGTGGCATTGTAAAAACGTTGTGCAGGTGGTGTCATCTACATGTGATGTTGTGTACACATTGTGAAGGTGGTTGTGGTGTACAGGTGGTACTGTGTACATGTGGTACATATGGTACTAGTGTATGTGTGGTATTATGTGCATGTCATGCATGTTATGTTGTGTACATGCAGTACTATGTATGTGCATTATGTAGTCGTCGTATCGTGACATGTGTATTCATTGCATTGTACTTTGTGTGGGTACATTTATTGTGTTGCGTTGTACATAGGGTATAGATGTGTGTGTTGTGTTGTATATTGGGTGTTTTTGTATGCATTTTGTGATGTCACACATTGTGTGCAGAATGTATGTCTTGTGATGTACATTGTGTACGTATACGTGTTGTGTTGTGTCGTACACCAGACGTAGGAGTATGTATCGTGTTGTGTTCTACACTAGGTGTAGTTGTATGTGTTGTATGTCAGATGTAGATGTATGTATTACATGGTGTGGTACACCGTGTGTGGTTGCATGTGTGGGATGTAAACTATGTGTGTGTGCACATGGTTGAGGAGAAGCCACTTGGTGTTTGTCGGGTCTAGCAACTGATTCGGAGTGTGTACAGAATAAAGACAAGGTAGAAGATAAAGATCGACTAAAGTATAAGTATCAGTATTTTATTTCAGTTTAATTATGCATGTTATTTATGATTCTGGTTTATGATGATTACATGTGATCTATGATTCTGGTTTATGATGGTTACATGTGAGTTATTATTTTCATCTCTGATCGTTGTGTTTTGAGCTAACATGATGTGACATATTTATACGTGATGATTTGGTCAAATATGCTAGTTTGACTTGTGACAGGAAGTAAACAGGATTGCAAGTGTACCTTATTGACAAGCTACCAATGAGGTATGATTTGAAATTATTTCAATTTATTTTGAATCTAATGGGATTTATGTGCTTGGTACATGAAGCACGGACATTCTCAATTGGGTGGTTGAAACCAACTACAAGGATTAGCAAAACAATGAAAGAAATTGGAACATGCAGTAGTATGTTGGTAAAGCACTTCAAGAGTAGGGCCATTGTGGGACATTGGTACCCAATAGTGTCCATTGATTTCCATGAGCATGTTATTACCGTATGATGGTTTGAGGTGAGTATATGCCTTGGTTTTGTATCTTCTGATGAGAGGAAGCCTTGCCAAGGGATGGAATACCCAAGATAGGGGTGCCAGCATAACTTGGAAGGTGTATGATTGCACCGAAGGGGATAACCAGATTTCCTGAAGGACTGTGTAGCAAAGAAGGGAAGACTGGGGATGGATTTGTTTTGGTCATTATCATTGCCAGATGGAATCAGATGCACATTAGCAGTGCGCCCTGGAACAATGAGCTGGTAATTATTCACTTAGAGGACAGGTGGTATGGGATTATACCTTTGGACATTGGATGCAAAATTGATTTTGCAGTGGATTCTGGACTTCCGGGAAAGGAGGTGAATCCTAGTATTACTTTGAGGGTGGAGGTGTGTGCCTCTGGATTCCCTTGTTGCAGATGCAGACATAGTATCCTTTTTATAAGTTGGTTGAGAAAATGTACATATGTGTGTATTATTTAAAATATTGTATCGAGCTAGATTTATAAAGCTCCATAGATACTATGGTTATTTTCTAGTTGAAGCAAATGTGTATCTGTATATTTAGTTATTGTAAATACCATAATGATATATGTTATAAAGCTCCAATTTGTCATGCTTCAGTAATGGTCATTGTAAATGCTACAGCGAGCTATGTTATAAAGCTCCATGGGTAGTATGTTTTCTTTTCAACAGTCTTGTTGGTTATAGGTGTCATTGAACACCGAGGACGGTGTTCCCCCAAGGGGGAGGGTTCTGTAACATCCCTGGTGAAAATCCCATGTAAAAAATATATAAGGCCATGGTTGATGGGACATGTATTCCAAGCTGAATGGTGGGGGGACATCCTAATGGTTGTTGATTCAGTTTATTATGGCTAAGGAAATTTGGCAAAGGCAATGGAAAAGGCTTTGGAAAGGCATGAGGCATTAATTGGCATTTTATTTATGAAAATAATGTTAATTAGGAGAAAAGTGAGTTGAAAGGTCACAAGTTTCATGTGAGGAGGAAAATGAAGGAAAATAATGGAAAATGAAGAAAATAGAAGCCTCATTAATAAAGAGGCTTCTGAGGATCAGTGGGCAGGACTTGGTCAATTCAGTTTTGGAGCTCTATGATTATTCTCTCTCTCTCTCATACTCTTGGAGACTTAGAGTTTTCTCGGAGCACTCTTGGAGGGTGTGGCATACTTGGATTTTTGGACCAAGAAGGCAAAGGAAGAGCTGGAAAGTGCAAGAGGGAAATGGGGCCTGTAGCTACAATGGGATTTAGTTGTAGGTATCGAATTTCATGTATGCTTTCCTCACTATTTTTGGCATGCATGGCACATGCATGTGGTTTCTTGGTCATGATATGTCATTGGCATGGAGTATTTCCTGGATTGAAATTGGATTGCCTAGCCTTTCCATTTCCTGTATAGCCAGTTTGTGAGTTAACCTCCTTGTTTTGTTTTGGTTGGTTCAATTGTTTCCTTAGCTTGGGTTGAGTTATTAGTTCCTAGAAGCCCTGGTTGGACTAATGCTCTGGAAGCCTTGTAATAGCTTGGGTTGAGTTAATAGTCCTGTAAGCCTTGGTTTGAAAAATTCTCTGGAATCCCTTAGTGGGTTGAGTTACTAATCTTGGAAGCCTTGGTTGAACAAAGGCTCTGGAAGCCCGATGGAAACTGTGGGTTGAGTTACTAGTCTTGGAAGACTTGATTGGAACAAACGCTTTGGAAGCCCTGGAAGGCTTGGATGGAGACCAATATGATGATGGTTTTGTGATGTTCGACCATGAGGTGGAATCATTGTTTTATGGGTTGAGGTGGATGGCCTCTGGAAGCCCTGGATGAGTTTTGATTGATGTGTTCTATGAGATCCCACATTCATGCTTGGAATATGGCATGGGGGTGAATTGCTAAAGAGATATTTGGCTCAGCCATTCTACGGTCAGGGGGAATGTGGAAGTCCCATCCTAGGTTGGATTTTGCATCATCAATAAGAGGTTATTTATTCTTTTATTTATATGAGCATTATACTAGATTATATGAGGTTTATATGGCAATGAGTTCATTGGTATTTTTGTCCCTATTATGTTGGTTATGTATATGTTTTATGATAGCAGTTATGCATAGCTCTCATCATGTTTATCCTGTATATGAATGAACAATGTATCTATGGTCTAATGGATGGAATGGAAGTTAATGTGTTGAGGTATCAATGCTTCATGGAAAATATCAGATAAGTATGAGACCCCTATGATCAGAACTTTTATTTACACCTATAGATTACATATTCATGATATGTTCGACAAAATGTTGATCATGGCTTGCAGGGGTCCAGTCAAGCTCTTAAACAAGTATTTTCTTTAATATTTTCATTCCCATGTTGTTTTACTATTTTGAAGAGATGGTTCAATTCTCAACAGTGACCTAGGATCTGGGCCTAAAAAAGTGGCTCAAATCCCGGGGTCGCTAGCATAGCACTGACAAATTTAGTCTCTGGTCACTGGTAGGAAAGCTTGTGAGAGAGACTTTGGGTTTTTTCATGTTTTTATACCTATAGAATGAGAGAGAACGCGGCTTAAGTTCTCCAAAATTTCAATGGGATCAAAGGACAAGTTGTCTAAAGTATTGGATTGGTTCATGAGGGTCATGTAGCTAATGTTGAATGTTTGTATGGTGTGTTCCCATTAGTTCCACTTCCTTTACATGTTTTAGGAGGTCGAATCTTATCATAGTGGCCTATCGTCGCATGTTTACCTTGGATGACTGGTTTCTTGGGTAGATGTGGGAGGAGGGTGTTACAGCAACAGGAGAAAAAATATCACCCAAATCAATTCCTGACATCTGGGAATAACCTTTTGTTACCTGTTATGCCCCTATACCAATAGGTGTCATATATCATGATTGACTTGGTTTATCTTTGCAATATGTTCATACCTTTTCTTGTTGCAAAGGTTTTCCATATTTGTAAAAAATCAAAAAATTTAAAAAATGTAAAGAGGGTATACCCCAAAAGAAAATCAAAGGGTGAAAAGAATAAAAAGAGGTCAAAAAATGAAAAAAAATGAACCCCAACAAAAAGAAAAGACTAGGAAAGTGTGCAAGTCTAATTGTCACTACTTTTACTGTTGTACAATAAAAATATTGTGTGCAGTTTGTCACCTATGCCACAACTCATGAATAGTCAAACAGTTTAAGCTTGGCTAGTTCATTTTTTAATTTCATGTCGTAGAAATAGAGAGTAAAGATCTGACCAAACAATGTAATCTTGGCAGATAAGTAGATAGGTAGAGTGAATAAAAGGAGCTCAACAGTTTAATCTGAGCCCTTGGATGTAATAAGTGTAGCGCTAGATAGGCATCACCATGTAAAAGAAAAGAAAGTTTGATAAGGGTTTGCCAGTCTAAGTGCACCCTAGTAAAGAAGTAAAAATGCTAGGTTAAATAGGTATGGTAAGTAGATGATGGTTGCAGAATAATATGTGGTGAATGATAATTCCAAATGTGTAAATCTTTTACTTTCATCACAAGGCAATGGCATGTATCACATGGAAGGCACATCAAGCAAGGAAATTCAAAAATAATTGATTTCCCTACTCATTTCCCGTAAATTTTCACTAATTTCCCTAAGTGCCAAGGTATCTATCGGGTTAGAGGGGCTCAGAGCATTTCTCTGACTTTTGGAGGGATTGGACCCTCGACCCAATAATTTATAATATCTTAAGCACTTAAGCCCCTTCATCAATATTCACCCCTTCATAAAGTCATTCATTCCCTTTATAAAGCTTTTCCTAAGTAAAATCCTATTTTACTTAGGAAAATTTAAAAAAAAAACATTCTATCTACATGAAACCCTCATATATTATTTGCCTAAGTAATGTTATGTGATGAAATGCTTTCGGAAACATGTACTTAGCGCACTTCGCATTCCATAGCCATATTAACCACTAATGTAATTACTATGTAATTACCCTATATAAACATTACCCATTCCCGTATTATTATAAATACAGCAAATTCCCTAAATTTCTATATATCCCACCCCTCGGTTAAATATAACCATAATAGAGTCAATAAATGGGATTAATTAACTAATCCGTAGTTAATTAAGAGCCCGATCCCCTTCATGCTAAAGCAAGGATTAATTAATCCCCACGGTTAATTAATAACTTCCTCGACCAATCACATCGCCCCCGATGTAATTAAAAACCTTTAATTATGTTGGGCCCACCCTCCATTAACCTTCCGCCACCTCACCTCCCCGATAGTCGTCCGATCAGATCCTGCAGATCCAATGGTTGTCGTGCATGTCGCACAGCCCTCCGCAGTCGAACTTTAGCGCGCGATGGCTAGCGGTTTTGCAAACAGTGCCTGTGCTACGTGTCAAACGTTGTGTGGAATCGCGCGGTTGCACCCAAATACCACCTCCCCTCCACTAGCGGTGCAATGAAAACCGCTTACCACCTCTCGCTACCGAAAAACCGTCAAATCATTTTCCCTCTAACGCCATCTATCCAAATCTCGAACCCACCAAAAGATTTGAATTTGCATAAAAAAAAATTAATCAGTTTTTCGTCCTTATTTCTGAAAAGCACATGCATGCAGCACCCTAAACGTTGAAGTCAACCAGCTCGTATACCCAACTGTTAGCCACCCTCAAACTTGCAGTTCGACTCTATTCCAAGTCCGCCATTCGCACCCACCTGCATTCCATTGCCCATCACTAAAAACAGGTATTTACCAGTTTCCATCCAGAAACCCTGTAAATACTTGCTTTCCTCTGTAATTAATTGGAAAAACCCAAATTTCATCATAATTCAGTTCATGCATTTAGAAATTAAGTTCCCCAAGACCCTCTATTTCACCAATTCCACGTAAAAAGCCCCAGTTTCCTATCTGAATCCATAAGAACCAGAATGGAAACCCCTATCACTACCCCTCATCGTGATTTGGATTATTTGCCCTTAGCAGATAAAGATTTTCAAATAAAAGACCTGGATACTGACAAAGACCACCTGAAAGTATTTTGCCAATGCCGGGACAATTACATGAATGGCTATGATACCATAGGCCTTTGGGAATCAAATCTCACAATGTATTTTCTCCCCTCTGTGCGCATTTTCCCTGATATTATCCATCAGTGTCACGCCAATTATGATCCCAACCTCAGAGCAGTAATGTCCCCCAATCAAACTATTCTCTTCACAATTACTACAGACTCAATCAATGAGATGCTTCAGTTTCAACCCAGTCAAGACCTCACCCCCATTTCCCTTGGAGATTTGCTAGAGAAATCATCTAAATTGTCTCAGTCTGAACTGAGTCGCCTTTTCCAGAATTTCATAGATAAGCATCATCAACCCAAAAATCCCCCTCCCTATTTGTCAGTTTTCTTCACAGAGGCAGGCAAAACTATAGCGGATATGATAGCTGCAGTCATGGGTTTCAATACTAGTGAGTATGTGGATGAATTGGCCCTAGTTTTAATGTCCATTTTCACCCCTGGTCACCCTCCTGCTATCAAGTATAACTATGATGTATTCATTGCTAAGAAAATCCATGACCAGTTCATGAGGCTGGAAAATGAAAAAGTATTCAAGTATTCCACATTCATATATCACCTTATCCTTTACTATCAGTCTGACAAGTTCCCATTCTTTGTAAATAAACTTGATACAAAGGGTAATCCCAAATCAGTCATTTTTTGGACTTCTATCTTCCACCATTCATTTCCTTGTCCCTATTCATACAATGAATTCATTGACCAGTTTGTCCACCCAGTGACCACCATGCTGACAAGAAATCCTCCTCCTAGGATTAGTGATGAAATAAAAAGAATCCTTTAGCTATCCAAGCAGTACAAAATAGGTGACTGGTACTTGTACCAGAATCACACAGAGATTAGAATATATGGTTGTGAACTTCCTCCATTCAAACTACCAAAATATGCTCCTATGAGGTTGTTTGCATTGGAATATTATAGACAAATGATAAACTCTTATCAGAATCACTTTACCAGGGCCAAGAAGAAAGCACATATGAGAATTAAAGATCACTTAGGCCCATTTGTCTGCAACAATAGAGAAGCAAGCAAAGAAGCAGAAGAAATCCTAGAACACATGAAATTAAATAAAAGTTTTGGTTGGAGATATGACCCACACAGTTTCATTTGTGATAGGAGAATGAAACATAATTTATCACCATATTTTCATCACAAAATCCCTGAAATAAAGCAATATGCAAATATGGGTGAATGGAGGGAAGGAACTCTAGTTGAGATGGATAGTGATCAGTTCAATGTAGAGAATGTAATGAGAGACCAAGAAAAGAGACTTGACCTGGATTCTTGTGACTAGGTACCAGTTAGGACTGCTCAAAAGCCAACACCAGGAACTAGTGCCTCTATAGCAGAGACTTCTCAAAGGCACTCACAGGAAACCAGTGCACCCCTTGTAGAACCACCACAGGTAAAAGAACAGGGGACCAGTACTCTAGCATCAAGACAATCAGACATGTCAAAGCATCCTGAAATCTCTAAAGAACAAGCTCCACCACAGTCCCATCCAACTCATATTAATATGGGAGACCCCCCAGTTCTGCAGACTCCTCTGAATGAGGAAAAAAGGTTAAAAAAAAAGAGACAGGGAAGTAGCTACCCCTACTAGTGGTCCTTCAAACCAGCCTAGTGCTAAGAGGCACAGGCTAAATCCACATTCAGAGGAAGAATTTTTCGAAGAAACAACAGTGAGTTTGAGGAAAGAAGGTGGAGACAGTTTGCATACATCCCCAATAGGTGGGACACCTTCTAGTTCACAAAGACAGGAGCTTGAAAGATAGAAAAGTACTGAAGTTTCGTCTTTCAGGTCTTCATCTAACAAGACCTTAGACATCAAAGAAAAATTCAAGGAGATAAAGGCAAAAAATGAACAACTAAAGGCCCAAGCTTACACTCAATACTTAAAGATGGCTCCTACCAATCAAACAAGGTTGATGTCATCTTATGACATCAAAGAAGGCAAAATGAAGATGAGTTTTCTAAAGCCTACAGTACAGCAGCCCAAATCAATTGCAGACTACCTCAAAACTGATTTTGAGGTCTTGGCCAAAGATATTCACCCCATAGATCAAATAGAATTGCATAAGCAAACAGGGGAAATGGTTTATTCCACATTGACAAGCAAGGCCATGATGGCACATAGATTGGAGAATTCACTGAACAATACCACTGCTCAATTGCAGTTAGAAAGAGCCTCCTCATAGGCAAAGGACAACAAAATCAAATCATTGGAGGATTTGATTATTGGATTGGGCCATAACCCAAAGGATTTCAAAGCTGCAGAGGCCCTAATAAAGAAGAAAAATGAAGATATAGTTGCCTTGAGAAAGCAGTTGAAATTGCCACCCCTTATGCATCCACAGACTGCTGAAGTAATTGAAAAGAAGATGAAGAAGAGCTTATGGACTTAGTCCTCAAGCTAAATGAGCAATTAAAGGAGACAGAGCAAGAATTAGAGAAAAAACTACAAATCAGGCAAAGTGAGTCAACCTCTCAGCCTCAAAATGTAGTACCAGTGGTTTCTGTAGCAGTCCCTTCTACGTTGACAACTGCTCTAGCACCAAATGTCTCGTTGGCAACAGCTGAAACCATTGAAGTAACAGATACAGGTACAGGTACAACACAGGTAGGAACTTCAAGTCAGAGCACTAAAGAATTAATCAAGTCCATGGAAGAAATGAAACTCCAAGTTTCTGAATTGCAAAAGGTAAAGGAGAAATTCGTTACTTTAGAGCAGAAGTATGATGTGTCAAAGATAAATTTTGCTGAAGAAGTGAGGAAAAACAAAGGCTTGGCTCAAAAAGTAAAAACACTGGAAAAGGATCTCACATTTGAAAATCCCTTGACAGATATCAGAAAAATATTATGGACCAACATCACTCAATAAATCAATGATGTTTGGTCATCAATTCAAATCATTTTTGAACAGATTGACTTAGTCAAAGTTGCTCTTCAAGAGATTGAAAAAACTAAGGAAGAGCTAGGAGGGAAACCTGAAGAAGCTATCAGGTTAATAAACTTTCTAAACAACAGAAACAGACATCAATTGGAACAGCTAAATATTGAGGATAGGACTGGAACCATCCTCGAAATCAAGAAAGTCTTAACCAAAAGGACTCTAATGCAAAACCTAGAACTAAAATTTCAGAATATGCAAGAAGACAGATGAATTGATGGAAAAGTTTGGCATCTTACAAAGTAAAGGACTTCCAAGTCCTTTAGTCATCAATAATAAGTTTATGAGGCAGGATGATTATATCGACAAATTGGATCAGTATGCAAACGGCCAAGCCAATTCCTCTGCTAGTTCATCTGCACCCAAGGAATTACCCACAGGAAGAGTTCTCTATGATAGTCTGGAGAACCTGTTTTATGTTGAGCATGAATTGAAACACTTTTTTCTAGTACAACCAAATTTTGTAAAATACACAAAAGCTGATGAAATCTTCAGGAAGCTAACAAGGACTAGGATAACAAGGGATGATTGGTGGACCGATATGACAAACATCTTATGGTTTACCTTGGTAAAAAGTAAATTGAAGTATTTACCATAGTCAATTTTGGTAAAAGAAGATGAATGATGGTGAAGCAGGTAAAGAGTATCAATCACAAGTAAAAGAGTATCGGTAAAAAGATGAAAACAATCAGCTAGCACAGAATTACAAGCAAGATAGCAAGATGCTCAATCATAGGACCTGGCTCTAGCTCCTTCAGCAAAAACAAGGACAACAACCAAGTAGTTCACTTTCAGTTTCTACTTTCAAGACCATCTGTCTCTAAATTCATGTAAAATATATTTAGTTTTCCTAGAATATATCTCCCTCGGTTAGGAGATATTTTATTGTAAATTTTGTATAAGTACTTCCTCATTCGAAGTACTATGGGTGGATTCTTAGACATTTCTATAGACTCTTTATTTTGGAATAGAAGTAATATTGAACAACTATTGTGTGGTTGGTTGGACAAAGTTATAAAGCAAAGGACTTTTACAGGGTTCATGTGTCAAACGAGGGATAAATAAGTATTCTATATCTTATGTTTTTACTTTTTTCTGGTTTAAATATTTCACATTTGTTTCATATCTGAATGATAAACGAAAAAGTATATTTCAGAAAATGCTTTACTGCATTCTGTCTTTAAAATTGTTTATATTCTTAATGTTTTCTTCTAAGCTGTCATAGGTATGGAATTCTTAATTGCTCCCTGCTTCTTAGTTTGTCATTGTGGCCATTTAACAAAGAATTCTTAATTGCTTTTTGTTAATGATCACCCACTTTCCCTCTTCTTGAAGCTATGTTGAAGGATTCTTGAATGCCCTTCCTCCCTTTTAAGGCCATTTCACCCTTTCCAGTTATCATGTGTATATTGTTTAGCTATCTTGCCCTATGAAGCCCTCCTTTTTTGACTCAACCTAATCCAGTTAAGCCATCTTCAGTTGACTCCATAGCCCAATGGCCCGAAATACCTTGTTATATCCATCTGCTCCTGAATTCCACCACCAAACAAAATCAAAACTCCCAAGCTTTCATAACTAGCCTAATATCTCATAAACAAAGCTAAATCATAAAGAGAGAGCCCTCTCTGAGTACAGATTGTCTAGATTTTGTACTTAAAAGTTGGTTTTGGGTACCTCAAACCCCTTTCCTTCTTCTAACAACTTCAAGGAAAATCTGAGTGTTAACATAGTGGCGACTCCATTAGAGACGACAATTCCTTAGTCAAAACAAATCTTTAAGAAAGTGTAAATCCTAAATCTAAAGCATCTTAAAGAAATCATAGAAGTTGTTTTGATATCAGTTAAGAAAATCAAAAACAAAACCCACAAATCTGGCTTCAGAAAGGACTCGTTACACTAGAGCTAATCTTGATCCCAATCTACCGCAAGTGTTTGAGAACCCAAATCTGATCCCCAGAATTATGAGGAGACAAGAAAGTTTTGTTAGTCCTCGGCCCACCTTCAGATCCTCATCCTGTCCTGTTAGGTGGATTTACCTCGAAGACCAACCTTTTGACGAATACTTTGAGACCTCTTTGTTCAGGACTTCATCCGATTCTGAACTAGTTGACCTAGTCCAAGACCCAAAGTTCATCTGAGAATTAGAGCTCCAAGCAGCTAATTTGTCAATTGATAGATATTTGCAGAACTCACCACAATCTGATCTTACCACTAAAGGAACACCTAATTCCTCTATAGTCACTACTGTTTCTGCAAGCTCATCATCATTTCGTCATACATCTCAACCTCAAACCACTCCACATCAGACCATCCCCTCTAGCTCTCCATCCACAACTCAAACATCATTTGTTATTCCAACCCTAGTTTTTTTCGTCGTTACCTACAGCAATGGCAAACAGATATGCCCCCTTGGTACGACCAACAAACTCAGGCTCCATGTCCTAGGATTACCAAAGTAAGATCACTACTTTTGATGGCACTGGTACCTATACAGCCCAGCAACACACCAAGAAGATGACTGATTATTTTGAAATTTATGAAATAGATACTGATGATGTGCAAATGAGAATATTTGTTTAGATTTTATCTGGGGAAGTTAGAACCTGGTTCAGAGGTTTAGCAGCAAATAGTATAGACAGCCTAGCAACTCTCTATCGACAATTCTTGAATAGATGGGAGAAAAAGAAAGACCCTCTTCAGATTCTATCTGAATACGAAAACCTAAAGAGAGGAACACAAGAAACTATGCAGGATTATTGCACTAGATTCAACAGTGTGTATAATGCCATCCCTCAAAATCTTAGACCCCCACCTGGTTTAGCCTTAATCAAATTCCCAGATGGATTTGATTCTGATATGGCTTTCCAACTAAGAGAATGAGCCCCTCCTACTTTGGAAGATATGCAAAGCATAGCAATCAGTGTTGAAGCCAACCTGATATCTAAAAGAGTCAAAGCTAGGAATGAAAGGAAGATACCATTAAAGGAAGAAATCTCACCCTTTGAACAAAAGCTAGATGCCATAATTAAAGGAATGGATAGACTAGGAGACAGAGTGGAGATAATTGAAAGGAAAGCTCCTTGGGATGGTCAGCAAACCAACACAGGGAGAAATCCTAATTTCAGGAAAAATCAAAACCTGAACACTGGGAAGAATGGTCCTGACCAAAACATTAGACCCCCTTTCCAGGAGAATTATGCAGAAGCTTCAAACTCTAAAGAACCAGAAGAAGATACTCAAATTAATCTGATGGGGCTTGGTAATGAAGGAGAAGTTTTCTTGACCCAAGAGGATCAAGAGGCCCACATACTTAAACAGTTTCAAACTCAATCAGGGGAATCATTCGACTTTAGGGAAGGATATGACACAACCATCTTTGAGGTGCATAAACAATACAACCTAAGAAGTAGGAGAATTGATGTCCCTGAAACGAATAAGAAAAAGGTTCTAAATCAGCCCAAAAAAGGTAAGACAGTAACCACACCTGTACATATTCTTTCTAGATCAAATACTAATCCTTCTAACCCCATAATTGAAGATGTCTCTGATAATCAACTAAACAATAAATATCCCTCCACTCCCATTCCTTCTAAGGGAACTATGGAAGAACCTCCAGAAGTTGATTTAGTAGAATCAGCAAATCATGATTCCACTCCTGAAAAGGAGAAAAACATAGAAAACAGAGAGAATACTACTGCTCGAAATCCAAAAGCCCAAATAGAAAAACCCTTTAATTTGGAAACTGAAGTAGGTAAGCTGAAAATTGTTGTCCCGTTATTTGAATTAGCTAAACATGATGCCTACCAAACTCAAATCAATAGATCACTAAAAATTACTGGAACTGAAGACTCAGTTAATATTTTTGATGACCAGCCCGAATTAATCTTTGGCCCAGAAGTGAATGGAAAACCATTGGAAGGAGGAATTCCTCCCTTCTATGTGAGCTTAAACATACATGATAAAATTCTTCACAATGCCATGTTTGACTCTGGGCATCTCACAATCTAATGCCCAGGTCTGTAATGGAAAAGCTAGACCTAGACATCGCTAGACCATACAAAGATTTGTTTTCTTTTCATTCTAGTCAGGTGAGATGTTTAGGATTGATAAAAGGCTTGTGTGTCTCATTGCTTCAATACCCTGCAAAGACAATTTTAATGGATATAGTGGTAGCAGATATACCACCCAAATATGGCATGTTATTATCCATATCCTAGGGTGCTAAGCTTCAGGGATCTCTTCAATTGGATATGTCATATGCTACTATATCGGTTTTTGGACAACCAAAGAAACTATACAAAGAAACATTGATGAAATATGTAGTAAGTAGTCAGGAAAGACCCCAAAATTTCCCTATCTACTCAGTACACTCTGATATGGACTCGCTCATTCTTTACAACGCAGAAACCAATCCTTCCAATACTTTAGAAGTTTTTGCAGCAAAACCAAAAGAAATTAAAAAAGAAAAATCAAGTGTTCATATTCAGGAAATATCAGATAACAAAGAAAAATTAGATGAGAACGAAAAACCAAATCCCACTGTTAAAAAAGCCCCTACTACCCTAGACACCAATTATGAGCATGAAATCCTTTGGAATTTAGAATTTGATGGCTCAGATAACAAACTAGGGGTAGGAGCAGGAGTTTGGGTGTATAATTTAGAAAATGATCATGCTGAAGGCCATGCCTATAGATTAAATTTTAAGTGCACCAATAACATAGCAGAATATGAAGCTCTCTTGTTGGGTTTTAAACTTGTCAAATGATTAGGAGCAATCTGAGTGTCTGTCATAGGAGATTCAGAATTAATAATCAAACAGATTAAAGGAGCTTACTCAACTAGGGATCCTAGACTAGGATATTATAAAGGAACAGTCATAGAAATTCTCAATAATTTTTTGGAAACTCGGCTTGTAGCTATTCCTAGAAAACACAACATGCAAGCCCACAGTGTGGCCATGTTTTCCACCACATTAAAATTACCTTTTCAACCTAATCATCAGTATATTTCTGAGATTAGGCGCAGACCAGCCATCCCTGATAATCTGAAGAACTGGCAGGTTTTTGATAGTGATGAGCATATCAATAACTTTTTAACTTTAGATTAAGAGTTTTCTAAAAGTAACATAGATGTTGATACAGTTATTAATTCTAATCAAATAGATGAGGTAGAAACAAACATTTTCGAAGAAAATTCAATAAATATGCTTCATCCTACAAAATTCACACAAAAAGAAATTCAAGACCTGAAACAAATGGACCTAGATGAGATAATTGAAGAAGAAATAGATGTTATCAACCTAAAGTATAATCATTTACCCAAGGGATTGACTCCTCTAGAAGATCTGTTTGATTCCAATGACATTCCCAAGAAACCTAAAATGGAACCATTAAAAGCAGATATTGAAGAATAAAACTTAGGTACACAGGATAAACCAAAAATGAGAAAATTGCTAAAATATTTACCTCCTGACTAGAAGCTAAAGTATGTTGAACTTATGAGGGAATTCCAGGATGTTTTTGCTTGGAGTTACGAAGATTTGAAGTCCTATGACACCTCTATTATTCAGCACACTATACCTCTGAAAGAAAATCAAAAGCCCTTTAAGCAAAAACTCAGAAGAATTAACCCTGTGTTATTACCATTGATTGAGAAAGAAATCAAACGCATGTATGAAGCAGGGATTATTGCCCCTATTAGATTTTCAGAGTGGGTGTCTAACTTGGTACCTACTAGGAAGAAAACTAGGGAAATAAGGTTATGTGTTGATCTGAGGAATGTGAATAAGGTCTCTCTTAAAGATAACTATCCTTTACCCAAAATGGATCATATTTTGCAAAGGGTAGTGGGTTCTTCTAGAATTTCACTTTTAGATGGGTTTTCAGGATATAACCAAATCTTGGTTCATCCTGATGACCAAGAGAAAACTGCTTTTACAACACCATGGGGCACTTTTATGTACATCAAAATGCCATTTGGACTAAAAAACGCAGGAGCAACCTTCCAAAGGGCAATGGACATTGCCTTTGCCAAAGAAATTCATGATTTTCTTGTTATATATTTGGATGATCTAACTATTTTTTCTAAATCAAATCAATAGCATTTGGACCATCTCAGGCAAGTCTTTTTAAAATGCAGAAAATATGGAATTTCTTTGAATCTAAAGAATTCCTTGTTCGGTCTGGAGGAGGGTAAACTTTTAGGTTAGATCATTTCCAAAGATGGCATTCGAATTGACCCTTCTAGGATAGAAGCTATTCTACAGATACCTCATCCAATAAGCATTAAAGAACTTCAAGCTTTCCTAGGGAAGATAAAATTTTTAAGAAGATTCATTTCTAACTTAGTAGAACTCATTAGATTACTAAATAACATGCTAAAAAGGATTCAAGTATCAAATGGACAATAGAGACTAAGCAATCATTTGAAGAAATCAAAATGGCCTTAACCAAAACACCAGTCCTCACCAGTCCACAATTTGATAGAGACTTCATCATTTTTTCTTTTGCATCAAAACACACCATAGCTGCAGTTTTATTACAAAAGGATGATCAAGGATGTGAAAAACCTATAGCCTTTTTTAGTAAAGCACTCAGAGATGCATCATTAAAATACAAAATAATGGAGAAACAAGCTTTTGCACTGGTAAAAGCCATTAAAGACTTTAGAGTCTACATATTATACTCTCATGTGATAGCTTATGTTCCTAATGCAGTTGTCAAAGACATCCTAACTCAAGATGGAATTGATGGCAAAAGAGGTAAATGGATAGCCACCATCTTAGAGTATGATATAGAGATAAAACCTACAAAACTAATAAAAGGTTAGGGATTGGCCAAACTCATGGCAGAAACTAATTGTCAAGCCCTGGACATAAATGAACTGGATAACAAGCAGGAGATGGCAACTCCACAAATCAGCCAGGCCTTTTCAAACTCACCTTGGTATGCTGATGTAATTTATGTTTTACAAAACCTGCAGGCTCCTCCAGGGTTATCCAGAACCAAGAATAGGTTTTTAAAAATGAAAGCTTAATTGTTTTGCATCTTAGATAATACTCTTTTTTGGAAAAATCATGAAGGAATTTTATTGAATTGTTTATTAAAAGATGAAGCTGACAAGGCTCTCCAAGAATTTCATGCAGGAGACTGTGGTGGACATCTCTATTGGAAGTCAACTGCAGATAAGATCCTAAGAGTTTATTCTATTGGCCAACCTTGTTTGCAGATGTGAAAAGATTTGTAACTTCTTGCCATAAATGTCAAATTTTTTAGGGCAAAAGAAAGTTATTACCTTTACCCCTAAAACCCATTTCCACCGAGAAACCTTTCCAACAATGGGGTCTTGACTTCATTGGAGAAATCCATCCACCCTCTTCAAGCCAACACAAATGGATACTCACTGCCACTGACTATTTTACTAAATGGATAGAGGCCATTCCTTCCAGACAGGCCAATGACATAGTGATCATAGGTTTCCTAGAGACCAATATATTGTCCAGGTTTGGTTGCCCCACTAAAATCATTACTGATAATGTTGCAGCTTTCAAGTCAAAGAAAATGATTAGTTTCTGTAACAAGTATCACATTACACTGGGCCATTCCACAGCTTACTACCCTCAAGGGAATGGACTAGCCGAATCTTCCAACAAGAGTCTGATTAATATCATCACAAAACTGTTGGAAGAAAATAAGAAAAATTGGAAAAAAAATTGATCAATGCTTTGTGGGCAGACAGGCTTATAACCAAAAAATCCATTGGAACCAGCCTTTATGAGTTAGTATATGGCATGGAGGTTGTATTTCCTTCATCACTAAGGGTTCTTGTCATGAAAATACTCCAAGAAGCTCAAGTGGAACCTAATGATATTCAAAGAAGGATAAACCAGACTATCAATTTACAGCAGACCAGGGAGGAGGTGTACCAAAGATCCCAAGTGTTGCAGGAGAAGCTTAAAAATATATTTGACAAAAGAACCAAGGTAGAAGATTTCTACCTTGGAGATAAAGTGTTAAGATGGGATTCTAGAAGAGAGGACAAGGGGAAACATGGGAAGTTTGACTTCCTATGGAAAGGACCATACATCATCTATGCTTTCAAGGGAAACAATGCATATTTTCTTAAAGAGTTAGATGGTACAGAAGCAGAAGAAGGACCAGTCAATGGTCGGATGTTAAAGCATTACTTTGATCCTACTTACTAATGTTACCATGTTCTTCACAGTACATATTATATCCTTTGTAATGTCATAGTGTTGATTGGACAATAAAATTTTGGAGTTGAAGCCCGAAGAGAAGGCCCTAAGCTTCAGAAGTATCACTGTCATACATACAATAAAGCAGCAAGCAAAAGAAGATTGCAAAGCACAGTCAAAGTCATTAAGAGGCCACTGATCTACTGTTCTTGACTTTCCACCAGGGAAAGCCATCCCCAAGTGGAGCCACTATTATGCCCCTATACCAATAGGTGTCATATATCATGATTGACTTGGTTTAGATTTGTAATATGTTCATACCTTTTCTTATTGCAAAGGTTTTCCATATTTGTAAAAAATCAAAAAATGTAAAGATGGTATACCCTAAAAGAAAATCAAAGGGTGAAAAGAATAAAAAGAGGTCAAGAAATGAAAGAAAATGAACCCCAACAAAAAGAAAAGACCAGGAAAGTGTGCAAGTCGAAATGCCACTACTTTTACTGTTGTACAATAAAAAGATTGTGTGCAGTTTGTCACCTATGCCACAACTCATGAATAGTCAAACAGTTTAAGCTTGGCTAGTTCATTTTTTAATTTCATGTTGTAGAAATAGAGAATAAAGATCTAACCAAACAATTTAATCTTGGCAAATAAGTAGATAGGTAGAGTGAATAAAAGGAGCTCAACAATTTAATATGAGCCCTCGGATGTAATCAGTGTAGACATAGATAGGAATCACCATGTAAAAGAAAAGAAAGTTTGATAAGGGTTTTCCAGTCTAAGTGCACCCTAATAAAGAAGTAAAAATTCTAGGTTAAGTAGGTAGGGTAAGTAGATGATGGTTGCAGAGTAATATGTGGTGAATGATAATTCTAAATGTGTAAATCTTTTACTTTCATCACAAGACAAAGGCATGTATCACATGGAAGGCACATCAAGCAAGCAAAGTCAAAAATAATTAACTTCCCTACTCATTTCCCGTAAATTTTCACTAATTTCCCTAAGTGCCAATGTATCTATCGAGTTAGAGGGGCTCAGAGCATTTCTCTGAATTTTGGAGGGACTGGACCCTCGGCCAAATAATTTATAATACCTTAAGCACTTAAGCCCCTTCATCAATATTCACCCCTTCATAAAGTCATCCATTCCCTTTATAAATCTTTTCCTAAGTAAAATCCTATTGTGCTTAGGAAAATTAAAAAAAAACATTCTATCTACACGAAACCCTCATATATTATTCGCCTAAGTAATGTTATGTGATGAAATGCTTTCGGAAACATGTACTTAGCACACTTTGCATTCCATAGTCATATTAACCACTAATGTAATTACTATGTAATTACTATGTAATTACCCTATATAAACATTACCCATTCCCGTATTATTACAAATACAGCAAATTCCCTAAATTTCTATATATCCCACCCCTCGGTTAAATATAACCATAATAGAGTCAATAAACGGGATTAATTAACTAATCCGTAGTTAATTAAGAGCCCGATCCCCTTCATGTTAAAGCAAGGATTAATTAATCCCCACGGTTAATTAATAACTTCTTCGACCAATCACATCGCCCCCAATGTAATTAAAAACCTTTAATTATGTTGGGCCCGACCTACATTAACCTTTTGCCACCTCACTTCCTCGATAGTCGTCTGATCAGATTCTGTAGATCCAACGGCTGTCGCGCATATCTCACGGCCCTCCGCGGTCGAACTTTAGCGCGCGATGGCTAGCGGTTTTGCAAACAGTGTCTGCGCTACGTGTCAAACGTTGTGTGGAATCACGCGGTCGCGCCCAAATACCACCTCCCCTCCACTAGCGGTGCAATGAAAACCGCTTACCGCCTCCCGCTACCGACAAAACGTCAAATCATTTTCCCGCTGACGCCATCTATCCAAATCCTGAACCCGCCAAAAGATTTGACTTTGCATAAAAAACAAAGTTAATCAGTTTTTCATCCTTATTTATGAAAAGTGCATGCATGCAGCAACCTGAATGTTGAAGTCGACCATCTCGTACACCCAACTTTTAGCCACCCTCAAACTTGCAATTCGACTCTGCTCCAAGTCCGCCATTCGCACCCAGTGAACCTGCATTCCATTGCCCGTCACTAAAAATAGGTATTTACCAGTTTCCATCCAAAAACCCTGTAAATACTTGCTTTCCTCTATAATTAATTGGAAAAACCCAAATTTCATCATAATTCAGTTGCTGCATTTAGAATTTAAGTTTCCCAAGACCCTCTATTTCACCAATTCCACGTAAAAAGCCCCAGTTTCCCATCTAAATCCACAAGAACCAGAATGGAAACCCCTGTTGCCCTCAATGTAGCACCTACCACTACCCCTCACCGTAATTTGGATTATCTGCCCTTAGCAGATAAATATTTTCAAATAAAAGACCTGGATACTGACAAAGACCACCTGAAAGTATTTTGCCAATGTCGGGACAATTACATGAATGGCTATGATACCATAGGCCTTTGGGAATCAAATCTCACAATGTATTTTCTCCCCTCTGTGTGCATTTTCCCTTATATTATCCATCAGTGTCACGCCAATTATGATCGCAACCTCAGAGCAGTAATGTCCCCCAATCAAACTATTCTCTTCACAATTACTGCAGACTCAATCAATGAGATGCTTCGGTTTCAGCCTAGTCAAGACCTCACCCCCATTTCCCTTGTAGATTTGCTAGAGAAATCATCTAAATTGTCTCAGTCTGAACTGAGTCGCCTTTGCTAAACTTTCATAGACAAGTAGCATCAACCCAAAAATCCCCCTCCCTATTTGTCAGTTTTCTTCACAGAGACAGGCAAAACTATAGTTGATATGATAGTTGCAGTCATGGGTTTCAATACTAGTGAGTATGTGGATGAATTGGCCCTAGTTTTAATGTCCATTTTCACCCCTGTTCAGCCTCCTGTTGTCAAGTATAACAATGTTGCATTCATTCCTGAGAAAATCCATGACCAGTTCATGAGGATGGAAAATGAAAAAGTATTCAAGTATTCCACATTCATATATCACCTTATCCTTTACTATCAATCTGACAAGTTCTTATTCTTTGTAAATAAACTTGATACAGAGGGTAATCCCAGATCAGTCATTTTTTGGACTTCTATCTTCCACCATTCATTTGCTTGTCCCTATTCATACAATGAATTCATTGACCAGTTTGTCCACCCAATGACCACCATGCTGATAGGAAATCCTCCTCCTAGGATTAGTGATGAAATCAAAAGAATCCTTTAGCTATCCAAGCAGTACAAAATAGGTGACTGGTACTTGTACCAGAATCACACAGAGATCAGAATATATGGTTGTGAACTTCCTCCATTCAAACTACCAAAATATGTTCCTATGAGGTTGTTTGCATTGGAATATTATAGGCAAATGATAAACTCTGATCAGATTCACTTTACCAGGGCCAAGAAGAAAGCACAGTTGAGAATTAAAGATCACTTAGGCCCATTTGTCTGCAACAATAGAGAAGCAGGCAAAGAAGCAGAAGAAATCCTAGAACACATGAAATTAAATAAAATTTTTGGTTGGAGATATGACCCACAAAGTTTCATTTGTGATAGGAGAATGAAACATAAGTTATCACCATATTTTCATCACAAAATCCCTGAAATAGAGCAATATGCAAATATGGATGAATGGAGGGAAGGAACTCTAGTTGAGATGGATAGTGATCAGGTCAATGTAGAGAATGTAATGAGAGACCAAGAAAAGAGACTTGACCTAGATTCTTGTGAACAGGTACCAGTTAGGACTACTCAAAAGCCAACACCAGAAACTAGTGCCTCTATAGCAGAGACTTCTCAAAGGCACTCACAGGAAACCAGTGCACCCCTTGCAGAACCACCACAGAGAAAAGAACGGGGGACCAGTACTCCAGCATCAAGACAATCAGACATGTCAAAGCATCCTGAAATCTCTGAAGAACATGCTCCACCACAGTCCCATCCAGCTCAGATTAATATGGGAGACCCCCACAGTTTTTCAGACTCCTCTAAATGAGGAAAAAATATTAAAAAAAAGAGACAGGGAAGTAGTTGCCCCTACCAATGGTCCTTCAATCCAGCCTGGTGCTAAGAGGCACAAGCTAAATCTACATTCAGAGGAAAAATTTTCGAAGAAACAATAGGGAGTTTGAGGAAAGAAGGTGGAGACAGTCTACATACATCCCCAATAGGTGGGAAACCTTCTAGTTCACAAATACAGGAGCTTGAAAGACAGCAAAGTACTAAAGTTTCATCTTTCAGGTCTTCATCCCACAAGACCTTAGACATCAAAGAAAAATTCAAGGAGATAAAGGCCAAAAATGAACAGCTAAAGGCCCAAGCTTACACTCAATACTTGAAGATGGCTCCTACCAATCAAACCAGGTTGATGTCAGCTTATGACATCAAAGAAGGCAAAATGAAGATGATTTTTCTAAAGCCTACAGTACAGTAGCCCAAATCAATTGCAGACTACCTCAAAACTGATTTTGAGGTCTTTGCCAAAGATATTCACCCATAGATCAAATAGAATTGCATAAGCAAACAGGGGAAATGGTTTATTCCACATTGACAAGCAAGGCTATGATGGCACATAGATTGGGGAATTCACTGAACAATACCACTGCTCAATTGTAGTTAGAAAGAGCCTCCTCACAGGAAAAGGACAACAAAATAAAATCATTGGAGGATTTGATTATTGGATTGGGCCATAACCCAAAGGATGTCAAAGCTGCAGAGGCCCTAATAAAGAAGAAAAATGAAGATATAGCTGCCTGAGAAAGCAGTTGAAGTTGCCACCCTTTATGCATCCACAGACTGCTAAAGTAATTGAAAAGAAGATGAAGAAGAGCTTATGGACTTAGTCCTCAAGCTAAATGAGCAATTAAAGGAGATAGAGCAGGAATTAGAGAAAACACTACAAAGCAGGCAGAGTGAGTCGACCTCTCAGCCTCAAAATGTAGTACCAGTGGTTTCTACAGCAGTCCCTTCTACGTTGGCAACTGCTCTAGCACCAAATGTCCCTTTGGAAACAGCTGAAACCATTGAAGTAACAGGTACAGGTACAGGTACAGCACAGGTAGGAACTTCAAGTCAGAGCACTAAAGAATTAATCAAGTCCATGGAGGAAATGAAACTCCAAGTTTCTGAATTGCAAAAGGTAAAGGAGAAATTCATTACTTTAGAGCATAAGTATGATGTGTCAAAAATAAATTTTGCTGAAGAAGTGAGGAAAAACAAAGGCTTGGCTCAACAAGTAAAAACACTGGAAAAGGATCTCACATTTGAAAATCCCTTGATAGATATCAGAAAAATATTATGGACCAACATCATTCAATCAATCAATGATGTTTGGTCATCAATTCAAATCATTTTTTAACAGATTGACTTAGTCAAAGTTGCTCTTCAAGAGATTGAAAAAACTAAGGAAGAGCTAGGAGGGAAACCTGAAGAAGCTATCAGGTTAATAAAATTTCTAAACAACAGAAACAGGCATCAATTGGAACAGCTAAATATTGAGGATAGGACTAGAACCATCCTCGAAATCAAGAAAGTCTTAACCAAAAGGACTCTAATGCAAAACCTGGAACGAAAATGTCAGAATATGCAAGAAGACATAGATGAATTTATGGAAAAGTTTGGCATCTTACAGAGTAAAGGACTTCCAAGTCCTTTAGTCATCAATGATAAGTTAATGAGGCAGGATGATTATATCGACAAATTGGATCAGTATGCAAACAGCCAAGCCAGTTCCTCTGCTAGTTCATCTGCACCCAAGGCATTACCCACAGGAAGAGTTCTCTATGATAGTCTGGAGAACCTTTTTTATGTTGAGCATGAATTGAAACACTTGTTTCTAATACAACCAAATTTTGTAAAATACACAGAAGCTGATGAAATCTTCAGAAAGATAACAAGGACCAGGATACCAAGGGATGATTGGTGGACCGATATGACAGACATCTTATGATTTACCTTGGTAAAAAGTAAATTGAAGTATTTACCATAGTCAATTTTGGTAAAAGAAGATGAATGATGGTAAAGCAGGTAAAGAGTATCAGTCACAGGTAAAAGAGTATCAGTAAAAAGATGAAAACGATCAGCCAGCACGGAATTATGAGCAAGACAGCAACATGCTCAATCATAGGACCTGCCTCAAGCTCCTTCAGCAAAAACAAGGATAGCAACCAAGCAGTTCAATTTCAGTTTCTACTTTCAAGACCATTTGTCTCTACATTCATGTAAAATATATTTAGTTTTCCTAGAATATATATCCCTCAGTTAGGAGATATTTTATTGTAAATTTTGTATAAGTACTTCCTCATTCGAAGTACTGGGGGTGGATTCTTAGACATTTCTGTAGACTCTTTATTTTGGAATAGAAGTGTTGTTGAACAACTATTGCATGGTTGGCTGGAGTAAGTAATAAAGCAAAGGACTTTTACAGGATTCGTGTGTCAAACAAGGGAGAAATAAGTATTCTATATCTTATGTTTTTACTGTTTTCTGGTTTAAATATTTCACATTTTTTTCATATCATAATGATAAACGAAAAAGTATATTTCATAAAGTGCTTTACTGCATTCTGTCTTTAAAATTGTTTATATTCTTAATGTTTTCTTCTAAGCTATCATAGGTAGAGAATTCTTAATTGCTCCCTGCTTCTTAGTTTGTCATTGTGTCCATTTAACAAAGAATTCTTAATTTCTTTTTGTTAATGATCACCCACTTTCCCTCTCCTTGAAACTATGTTGAAGGATTCTTGAATGCCATTCCTCCCTTTTAAGACCGTTTCACCCTTTCCAATTATCATTTGTATCTTGTTTAGCTATCTTGCCCTGTGAAGCCCTTTGTTGAATCAACCTGATCCAGTTAAGCCATCTTTAGTTGACTCCATAGCCCAATGGCCTGAAATACCTTGTTCTATCCATCTGCTCCTGAATTCCACCACCAAACAAAATCAAAACCCCCAAGCTTTCATAACTAGCCTAATATCTCATAAAAAAATCTAAATCATAAAGGAGGAGCCCTCTCTGAGTACAGATTGGCTAGATTATGTACTTAAAATTTGGTTTGTGGTTACCTCAGACCCCTTTCCTTCTTCTGATAACTTCAAGGAAAATCTAAGTGTTAACACTACCAGCCAAGATTTTTATTTATCCACCTTTCCTTTTGCATTCATTTTCTTCTTAAACACCCATTTTCTTCCAATGGGTTGTCTTCCAGCCAACCACTCCACCAAATCCCAAGCTTCATTTTTTTCCAAAAATTTCATTTCATCAACCATGGCCTCTTTCTATCGTTTTCCATCCTATGAATCTATTGCCTCCCAGAAATTTTTGGGATCATCATTAGTAATAGATAAAGCAAAATTTGAACAGAAAGCAGATAGATTATACCTTTCTAGTTGCCTTGTTTATTGAAGTGATCTTCTCACAGCTGGAGTTTGTGGCACTTCATCTTTTGATTCATATTTTGTTGTAGAACCTGATACTTTCTCCTTTAGCTCAAACCTTATGTTCTCGGGTTTAAAAACATATCTCACCTCTCTAAACACCACATATTAGTTGTACAAAACCTTCCTTGTTTCGGAGCTCAACAGTTTAATCTGAGCCCTTGGATGCAATAAGTGTAGACTTAGATAGGCATCACCATGTAAAAGAAAAGAAAGTTTGATAAGGGTTTGCCAGTCTAAGTGCACCTTAATAAAGAAGTAAAAATGCTAGGTTAAGTAGGTAGGGTAAGTAGATGATGGTTGCATAATAATATGTGGTGAATGATAAGTCTAAATGTGTAAATCTTTTACTTTCATCACAAGGCAAAGGCATGTATCACATGGAAGGCACATCAAGAAAGGAATGTCAAAAATAATTAACTTCCCTACTCATTTCCCGTAAATTTTCACTAATTTCCCTAAGTGCCAAGGTATCTATCGAGTTAGAGGGGCTCACAGCATTTCTCTGACTTTTGGAGGGACCGAACCCTCAGCCCAATAATTTATAATACCTTAAGCACTTAAGCCCCTTCATCAATATTCACCTCTTCATAAAGTCATTCCTTCCCTTTATAAAGCTTTTCCTAAGTAAAATCCTATTTTACTTAGGAAAATTAAAAAAAAAAAAAAACATTATATCTACATGAAACCCTCATATATTATTCGCCTAAGTAATGTTATGTGATGAAATGCTTTCGGAAACATGTACTTAGCGCACTTCGCATTCCGTAGTCATATTAACCACTAATGTAATTACTATATAATTCCCCTATATAAACATTACCCATTCCTGTATTATTATAAATACAGCAAATTCCATAAATTTCTATATATCCCGCCCCTCGGTTAAATATAACCATAATAGAGTTAATAAACGGGATTAATTAACTAATCCGTAGTTAATTAAGAGCCCAATCCCCTTCATGCTAAAGCAAGGATTAATTAATCCCCACGGTTAATTAATAACTTCTTCGACCAATCACATCGCCTCCGATGTAATTAAAAACCTTTAATTATGTTGGGCCCGACCTCCATTAACCTTCCCCCACCTAACCTCCCCGATAGCCGTCAGATATGATCCTGCAGATCCAACGGTTGTCGCGCATATCGCACGGCCCTCCGCAGTCGACCTTTAGCGAGCGATGGCTAGCAGTTTTGCAAACAGTGCTTGTGCTACGTGTCAAACGTTGTGTGGAATCACACGGTCACGCCCAAATACCACCTCCCCTCCACTAGTGGTGCGATGAAAACCGCTTACCGCCTCCCGCTACCGACAAAACGTAATATCATTTTCCCGTTGATGCCATATGTCCAAATCTCGAATCGGCCAAAAGATTTGACTTTGCATAAAAAACAAAGTTAATCAATTTTTCGTCCTTATTTCTGAAAAGCACATGTATGCAGCAACCTGAACGTTGAAGTCGACCAGCTCGTACACCCAACTGTCAGCCACCATCAAACTTGTAGTTCGACTCCGCTCCAAGTCCGCCATTCGCACCCAATGAACCTGCATTCCATTTTCCATCACTAAAAACAGGTATTTACCCATTTCTGTCTAGAAACCCTATAAATACTTGCCTTCCTCTATAATTAATTGGAAAAACCCAAATTTCATCATTATTTAGTTGCTGCATTTAGAATTTAAGTTTCTCAATGCCCTCTGTTTCACCAATTCCACGTAAAAAAATCCAGTTTCCTATCTAAATCCACAAGAACCAGAATGGAAGCCCTTGTTGCCCTCAATGTAGCACCTATCACTACCTCTCACCGTGATTTGGATTATCTGCCCTTAGAAGATAAATATTTTCAAATAAAAGACCTAGATACTGACAAAGACCACATGAAAGTATTTTTCCAATGTCGGGACAATTACATGAATGGTTATGATACCATAGACCTTTGGGAATCAAATCTCACAATGTATTTTCTCCCCTCTTTGCGCATTTTCCCTGATATTATCCATCAGTGTCACGCCAATTATGATCCCAACCTCAAAGTAGTAATGTCCCCCAATCAAACTATTCTCTTCACAATTACTGCAGACTCAATCAATGATATCCTTCAGTTTCAACCCAGTCAAGACCTCACCCCCATTTCCCTTGGAGATTTTCTAGAGAAATCATCTAAATTGTCCTAGTCTGAACTCAGTCGCCTTTGCCAAACTTTCATAGATAAGCAGCATCAACCCAAAAATCCCCCTCCCTATTTGTCAGTTTTCTTCACACAGACAGGAAAAACTATAGTTGATATGATAGTTGCAGTCATGGGTTTCAATACTAGTGAGTATGTGGATGAATTGACCCTAGTTTTAATGTCCATTTTTACCCCTGGTCAGCCTCCTGTTGTCAAGTATAACTATGTTGCATTCATTGTTGAGAAAATCCATGACCAGTTCATGAGGTTGGAAAATGAAAAAGTATTCAAGTATTCCACATTCATATATCACCTTATCCTTTACTATCAGTCTGACAAGTTCCCATTCTCTGTAAATAAACTTGATACAAAGGGTAATCCCAAATCAATCATTTTTTGGACTTCTATCTTCCACCATTCATTTTCTTGTCCCTATTCATACAATGAATTCATTGACTAGTTTTTCCACCCAGTGACCACCATGCTAACAGGAAATCCTCCTCCTAGGATTAGTGATGAAATCAAAAGAATCCTTCAGTTATCCAAGCAGTACAAAATAGGTGACTGGTACTTGTACCAGAATCACACAGAGATCAGAATATATGGTTGTGAACTTCCTCCATTCAAACTACCAAAATATGTTCCTATGAGGTTATTTGCATTGGAATATTATAGGCAAATGATAAACTCTTATCAGATTCACTTTACCAGGGCCAAGAAGAAAGCACAGTTTAGAATTAAAGATCACTTAGACCCATTTGTCTGCAACAATAGAGAAGCAAGCAAAGAAGCAGAAGAAATCCTAAAACACATGAAATTAAATAAAAGTTTTGGTTGGAGATATGACCCACACAGCTTCATTTGTGATAGCAGAATGAAACATAAGTTATCACCATATTTTCATCATAAAATCCCTGAAATAGAGAAATATGCAAATATGGATGAATAGAGGGAAGGAACTTTAGTTGAGATGGATAGTTATCAGGTCAATGTAGAGAATGTAATGAGAGACCTAGAAAAAAGACTTGACCTAGATTCTTGTGAACAGGTACCAGTTGGGACTACTCAAAAGACAACACCAGGAACTAGTGCCTCTACAGCAGAGACTTCTCAAAGGCACTCACAGGAAACCAGAGCACCCCTTGCAGAACCACCACATGGAAAACAACAGGGGACCAGTACTCCAGCATCAGGACAATCAGACATGTCAAAGTAGCCTAAAATCTCTGAAGAATAGGCTCCACCACAGTCCCATCCAGCTCAGGTTAATATGGGAGACCCCCCAGTTTTGCAGACTCCTCTAAATGAGGAAAAAAACTTAAAAAGAGACAGGGAAGTAGCTACCCCTGCCAGTGGTCCTTCAGACCAGCCTGGTGCTAAGAGGCACAGGATAAATCCACATTCAAAGGAAGAATTTTTTGAGGAAACAACAAGGAGTTTAAGGAAATAAGGTGGAGACAGTCTGCATACATCCCCAATAGGTGGGACACCTTCTAGTTCACAAATACATGAGCTTGAAAGACAGCAAAGTACTGAAGTTTCATCTTTCAGGTCTTCATCCCACAAGACCTTAGACTTCAAAGAAAAATTCAAGGAGATAAAGGCCAAAAATGAATAGCTAAAGGCCCAAGCTTACACGCAATACTTGAAGATGGCTCCTACCAATCAAACCAAGTTGATGTCAGCTTATGACATCAAAGAAGGAAAAATGAAGATGAGTTTTCTAAAGCCTACAGTACTGCAGCCCAAATCAATTGCAGACTACCTCAAAACTGATTTTGAGGTCTTGGCCAAAGATATTCACCCCATAGATCAAATAGAATTGCATAAGCAAACAAGGGAAATGGTTTATTCCACATTGACAAGCAAGGCTATGATGGCACACAGATTGGAGAATTCACTGAACAATACCACTGCTTAATTGCAGTTAGAAAGAGCCTCCTCACAGGCTTAGTACGACAGAATCAAATCATTTGAGGATTTTATTATTGGATTGGGCCATAACCCAAAGGATGTCAAAGCTGCAGAGACCCTAATAAAGAATAAAAATGAAGATATAATTGCCCTGAGAAAGCAGTTGAAGTTGCCACCCCTTATGCATCCATAGACTGCTGAAGTAATCGAAAAGAAGAATGAAGAAGAGCTTATGGACTTATTCCTCAAGCTAAATGAGAAATTAAAGGAGACAGAGCAGGAATTAGAGAAAACACTAGAAAGCAGGTAGAGTGAGTCGACCTCTCAGCCTCAAAATGTAGAACCAGTGGTTTCTACAGCGGTCCCTTCTACGTTGACAACTGCTCTAGCACCAAATGTCCCTTTGGCAATAGATGAAAACATTGAAGTAACAGGTACAGGTACAGGTACAGCACAGGTAGGAACTTCAAGTCAGAGCACTAAAGAATTAATCAAGTCCATGGAGGAAATGAAACTCCAAGTTTCTAAATTGAAAAAGGTAAAGGAGAAATTCGTTACTTTAGAGCATAAGCATGATGTGTCAAAAATAATTTTTGCTGAAGAAGTGAGGAAAAGCAAAGGCTTGGCTCAACAAGTAAAAATACTAGAAAAGGATCTCACATTTGAAAAGCCTTTGACAGATATCAGAAAAATATTATGGACCAACATCACTCAATCAAACAATGATGTTTGGTCATCAATTCAAATCATTTTTGAACAGATTGACTTAGTCAAAGTTGCTCTTCAAGAGATTGAAAAAACTAAGGAAGATCTAGGAGGGAAACCTGAAGAAGCTATCAAGTTAATAAACTTTCTAAACAACAGAAATGGACATCAATTGGAACAGTTAAATATTGAGGATAGGACTGGAACCATCCTCGAAATGAAGAAAGTCTTAACCAAAAGGACTCTAATGCAAAACTTGGAACAAAAATGTCAGAATATGCAAGAAGACATAGATGAATTTATGGAAAAGTTTGGCATCTTACAGAGTAAAGGACTTCCAAGTCCTTCAGTCATCAATGATAAGTTAATGAGGCAGGATGATTATATCGACAAATTGGATTAGTATGCAAACAGCCAAGCGAGTTCCTCTTCTAGTTCATCTGCACCCAAGGCATTACCCACAGGTAGAGTTATCTGTGATATTCTGGAGAACCTTTTTTATGTTGAGCATGAATTGAAACACTTGTTTCCAGTACAACCAAATTTTGTAAAATACACAAAAGCTGATGAAATCTTCATGAAGCTAACAAGGACCAGGATACCAAGGGATGATTGGTGGACCGATATGCAGACATCTTATGATTTTTCCTTGGTAAAAAGTAAATTGAAGTATTTTCCATAGGCAATTTTGGTAAAAGAAGATGAATGATGGTGAAGCAGGTAAAGAGTATCAGTCATAGGTAAAAGAGTATCAGTAAAAAGATGAAAACAATTAGCCAGCATAGAATTACGAGCAAGATAGCAAGATTCTCAATCATAGGACCTGCCTCTAGATCCTTCAGCAAAAACAGGGACAACAACCAAGTAGTTCACTTTAAGTTTCTACTTTCAAGACCATCTATCTCTACATTCATGTAAAATATATTTAGTTTTCCTAGAATATATCTCCCTCAATTAAGAGATATTTTATTGTAAATTTTGTATAAGTACTTCCTCATTCGAAGTACTGGGGGTGGATCCTTAGACGTTTCTGTAGACTCTTTATTTTGGAATAGAAGTGTTGTTGAACAACTATTGCATGGTTAGCTGGACAAAGTAATAAAGCAAAGGACTTTTACAAGATTCATGTGTCAAACAAGGGACAAATAAGTATTCTATATCTTATGTTTTTACTGTTTTCTGGTTTAAATATTTCACATGTGTTTCATATCTAAATGATAAACGAAAAAGTATATTTCAGAAAGTGCTTTACTGCATTCTGTCTTTAAAATCGTTTATATTCTTAATGTTTTCTTCTAAGCTATCATAGATAGGGAATTCTTAATTGCTCCCTGCTTCTTAGTTTGTCATTGTGGCCATTTAACAAAGAATTCTTAATTGCTTTTTGTTAATGATCACCCACTTTCCCTCTTCTTGAAACTATGTTGAAGGATTCTTAAATGCCCTTCCTCCCTTTTAAGACCATTTCACCCTTTCCAGTTATCATTTGTATCTTGTTTAGCTATCTTGCCCTATGAAGCCCTCCTTTGTTAAATCAACCTAATCCAGTTAAGCCATCTTCAGTTGACTCCATAGCCCAATGGCCTGAAATACCTTGTTCTATCCATCTGCTCCTGAATTCCACCACCAAACAAAATCAAAAACCCAAGCTTTCATAACTAGCCTAATATCTCATAAAAAAAGCTAAATCATAAATAGAGAGCCCTCTCTAAGTACAGATTGGCTAGATTTTGTACTTAAAGTTGGTTTGTGGTTACCTCAGACCCCTTTCCTTCTTCTGACAACTTCAAGGAAAATTTGACTGTTAACACTACCAACCAAGATTTTTATTTATCCACCTTTCCTTCTGCATTCATCTTCTTCTTAAACACCCATTTTCTTCCAATGGGTTTCCTTCCAGCCAGCCACTCCACCAAATCCCAAGCTTCATTTTTTTCCAAAAATGTCATTTCATCAACCATGGCCTCTTTCCAGCGTTTTCCATCCTATGAATCTATTGCCTCGCAGAAAGTTTTTGGATCATCATTAGTAATAGACAAAACAAAATTTGAACAAAAAGAAAATGGATTATACCTTTCTAGTTACCTTATTTCTTGAACCGATCTTCTCACAGCTGGAGTTTGTGGCACTTCATCTTCTGATTCATCTTTTGTTGTAGAACCTGATTCTTTCTCCTTTAGCTCAAACCTTATGTTCTCGAGTTTAATAACATATCTCACCTCTCTAAACACCACATATCAGTTGTACAAAACCTTCCTTGTTTCTGGGTTCCAAATCTTATAACCTTTTAAACCATCCTTATACCCAATAAAGATGCACCTTTCATATTTACTATCCAAATTGGTTCTTTTCTCCTTTGGAACATGTACATATGCATCACAGCCAAATACCCTCAGATGTGAAAGAGAAGGTTTCTTAACAATCCATACCTCTTAAGGAGACTTATCCTCCAATGCTGATAAATGTGATCTATTAACCAGGTAACATTCATTCTCCATCACCTCTGCCCAGAATTCCTTCCCTAACCTGGCACCACTGAGCATGTTTCTTGCCTTTTCCATCAACGTCATGTTCATTCTTTCTACAATTCCATTTTTCTAAGGTGTGTATGGAGTAATAATTTTTCATGATATACCACACTTCTTACATAACTCTTCAAAATCCTTCTTGCAGAACTCTCCACCATTATTTTTCCTCACACCTTTATTTTCTTCTCTGCCTGGTTTTCCACCAAAGCCTTAAATTCTTTAAACCTGTCAAAGACTTCAAATTTCTTCCTCGGGAAATATATCTATGTATTCCTTGACAAATAATCTATAAATGATACATAGTACATAGGCATTCCCAGTGATGGAACCGACACGTCCAAACACATCATTTTGTGCAAGCTCTAATATCCCTTTCACCCTCTTAGCACCATAGGGGAAACTCACTCGATGTTGCTTCACATATACAGAATGTTCATAGAAATAAAAATCTAGAGAGAAATTATGCATACCTTCTACCATACCATTACCATGAATTATTTGAAGGCCCTTCACTCCAATATGTCCAAGCCTTTGATGCTATAGCATGGTCTTTTCTCTAGAGACCACTAGAGTTTTTGCTCCACTTGCAGGAACCACTAAACTATTGCACCCAATACTACCCAAAAGCTTTTATAGAGTTCCAATATAAACTCACTGCATGAATACCAGTGCTCCTGAACCATCTTGCAGGTATCTTTCTCAAACACAGTTTTTACACCTGCATCATCCATCTTGCTTATAGAAATCAGATTTTTGTCCAATGCAGGAATATGTAGAACACCCATAAGTGTTCTAATTTGTCCACCTTGCAAATTCTGCTTGAATTTTCTGCATCTGACGATTCTAGCCTTCCTATCATCCCCTATGAAGACATCACCACCATCATCTTTCTCATACTTGCAAAACCACTCCCTATGGGGAGTGAAGTGAAAGAATGCACCTGATTCATTCAACCATGCCTCATGATCTACATGTGTACTTGAAGAAGAATCCAAGTACACATCCCCACCTTCATCTGAAGTTGTTTTCGCCTCTGCAGAAGTAACAACATCAGATCCCTTTCCTTTCTCAAGAGATTTAGATCTACAGTCCTTTTTTAAATGCCCTTGCTTTCCTCATTTCCAGCACACCTTTACAGGTTTTCCTGGAGATTTAGATCTCCCTATAGATTTAGATCTCCCACTCGAGGACTTATTTTTGTTTTTGTTATAGGAACGTCTTCATAGAGACAAGGCATATCCATTCTGACCCTCCATATTTTTCCGTCTCATCTCCTCCTACAACAAGGATGATACTATTTTATCAAACTTCAAGGCGGTTGTATTACTACATATTGCAACAATCAGACTATCCCAAGAATCTAGTAGAGAACACAACAAACTGGTGCACTTATCTTCATCTAAAAGTTTTGTATCGACATATAATAATTGGCTTACCATAGTATTAAAGGATTTAGATGCTCTGTCATCAAGTCTCCATCCTTCATCCTCAGGTGATACAACTTTTTCTGCAAGAACAATTTGTTCACCAGAGACTTAGATTGGTACAAATTCCCTAACTTGACCCACAAATCCTTTGTCGTAGCTTCCCCTGATACATTCAATAATACTGAATCATGGATACACAACCGTATTGTGCTCTTGGACTTCTAATCCATCTTATTCCAATCTTCATCTGACATTGTTGTTGGTATAGTACCCAGATCTACCATGATCCAATGATCTTTATCCACTAGCAGATCCTCCATTTTGAGTTTCCACAACTCAAAACTTTTACCATTAAATGTATCGATCTCTATCCTTCCACTTCTCGCCATCTTCTTTCACTGCAAGAATCAATTCTGTAGACCTCCCACTAGACAGGGTCTACCAACAGGCCCGAGCAAAACCCCTCAGCAGCAAAGGTGTCCCCTTGAAGCCAAAATAGCTCTGAAACCAAATGTAGGTTTTTAACCCTGTATAGAAATTACTTGCATAGGAATTCTAAAAACAGAAAATGAACAATGGTGAGAACATAAAACATAATACACAGAGATTTCCCCTAGATCCCAAATCTGGAACTACCAGATTGATTTTTCATTATATTCCTTTCAATGTTACAACACATATATATACATGTCAAAGAATTCATAAACCTCAATCCTTTAACCCTAGATTAGAACATAATCGTAGTTCCCTTGACGGGATCTACAAGATACCATGGGAAAAAGACCATCATATCCAAAACCATGTGCAAAACCCATGCACAAAAACCATAGGTAGGTCTGCCCACCTAATATAGGGTCTAAAAAAAAATTCCTGATGTGTTTCCCCGAACCCTTTAGAGGGTTGATGAAGGAATTTTTCTTGGATATTCTCATAACAGTAAGGGCTATATATGCTACAAAAAAAAGTACAAAGAAGATTGTTGATATTATTGATGTCAAAGTGGATGAATATGTTGAACCTGAAGTTAATCAGCAATCAAATATAAGATACCTTGATCTAATCAATTATGATGACAATGTTGAATAGCCACTCTCATAGAAGACAATGAAGATCCCTCTAGTCCTCAAGCCAAATATCCTTCGAGGTATGTGAAAAAATAATAGCTATTTGATCAAAATATTGGTGATTTCAATAAGTGTGCATACAAGAAGGAAGTTTCTCAATCGCCCTACGCAAGCACATGTATTATGTTCTCCATGCAGGAACCCAAGGATGTTGCACAAGCTAGTCAATATGAAAATTGGTTAAAAGTTATGCATGAGGAATTGGACCAAATTAAGAAAAATCACACATGGGAACTTGTTCCTAGACCAAAAAACAAGAATTTCATTGGCACTAAGTGGGTCTTTAGGAATAATTTGAATAATCGTGGTGAAGTGATCAGAAATAAGGAAAGATTGGTATATGGTTATGCTCAAATTTAAGGTTTGGATTTTAATGAAAATCTTGCTCTTCTTACTCGATTAGAGGCAATTAGAATGTTTTTAGCATTTTCTTGTTTTAATAAATTTAAGATATATCAAATGGATGTCAAATATTCCTTTCTAAATGTAGTAATACATGAAGAAGTTTACATAGATCGGCCAGATGGTTTTTAGATGATAGATAAGCCTGATTATGTCTGCCAACTAAAGAAATCCTTGTATGGTCTCAAGCAAGCCCCACGAGCTTGGTATTCCAAGTTGGACTGTTACTTCCTCAAGTGTGGATTCAAAAGAGGCACAGTTGATATCAATTTATATGTCAAATATAATAATGGCAACCTAATAGTGGTGGTTGTTTATGTTGGAGACATTACTTTTTCCAATGATTCAGATTCACTAACATGCCAATTTGCACTTGATATGAAGGTTGAGTTTGAGATGTCTATACTTGGAGAAATTTCTTATTTCCTTAGCTTGCAAATTGCACATAATCCCAAAGGGATTTACATTTCACAAAGAAAGTATCTCAAGGAAGTATTGTTTAAATTTGGCACAGAGGAATTCTCTTTGGTGAGTACACCAATGGTTACAGGCTGCAAGATTAGCAATACTAATGAATCACTGGAAGTGGACCAGAATTTATACAGATCTATCATCGGTAGCCCATTATATTTGACAACTTCAAGACCAGACATTATGCAGGAATTTGGTATTGTTGGAATATTTCTAGTAGCCCCCAGACAGAGCCATATTCTAGTAGCCAAGAGGATTCTTTCACTAATTATTTTTATTGATGTTGATTGGGCAGGTGATGTAAATGATCGAAAGAGCACTAGTGGTGGTGCTTTATTTCTTGGAGAATGTCTAGTTTCATGGTTGAGAAAGAGAAAGCTTCAATCTCACTAACTAAAGTTGAAGCAAAATATATTGCAACAACTTATTGTTGCACTCAACTATTATGGATGAAGAAGACTTTGCAATATGTACAAGTGTTTTATGATTGGCCTATTCCTATTATTTTTGACAATGCAAGTGCCACCATCATATCAAAGAATCTTGTTTTTCACTAATAGACAAAACATATTACAATCAAGTACCATTTCTTGAGAGAGCAAGTTGCAAATCAAATTGTCAAAATGGAGTATGTTCCTACAAAGGAGTAGTTTATTGATATTTTCATCAAACCACTCCCAATAGATCAGTTTGAGTACTTAAGGCAGAGATTAGGAGTAGTTCTCCACTAGATCTTCCTTCAAGTAGAAGAAAGGCAGTTGGTATACCTTCTGCATATCAAAATTAAGTGGCTAAGTCTACAAGCTCCATATCACAAGGAAGGTTGCTGATAGGAGGAAGCAATGTTGTGGGGGGAATCCATTTGTATCTTTTTTATTTATGTAAAAGGGGGAGTAGTATTGGTGATCAAACAAAATATAGAATAATTTCCAACCATAAAAATCAAAAGGAGGAGTAGTATTGGTGGTGTGGTGAGTGTACTTCACCGTAGTAGTACAACACAAGATAAGTGCATCAGAAATGGAGTAGCATCCAAAGGAGAAAACAAGTAGGCATAATAAGGTCACTTTTCTTGTGATTATTTATGGCTATTATTAGCTTGATCTTGGTGTTGCCATCGATTCCAAAGGGGGATAATGTTAGAAATATGTTGTTATTGATGGAAACAGATGGAAAAGGTGTTGATAAAGGATGGAAAAAGGAAAGATGATTACAATATGAGTAGCTCATAGATGGAAGACATTTATCATATGGAAGAGCACCTAAAATTCAAGTGGAACCCACTTAGATGGAAAGAGCTATGAAAGATATTTCCAGTGATATGTGGAAGTTAGAAAATGGCCTCCTAGATCATAAGATAAGGCCAGTCAAAGATCAAAGACCCCATAAAGTCAATTTACATCCAAACATGGTGATGTGGTCATAGCAAGAGTTTAGTTTGGCAAATTGGCTTAACTTGTTAGAATTTTTGGCAGCAACAATCATTAAATGACAAGCAACTCTAGTGGCAGATTTATCGCCACACATCCCCATCAACGCAACAACGAAATTATGTGGGGTCAGCACTTTCGACCATTACTAAACGTTGGAGGGTCCACAATGCGTGGTAAATCCCATACCTCTAATCCGTAGATCGATGACTATGGTGCATTGTGGAGCCCCCTCCCCCGCCCCCCCATTACCACCTAACCACTCGAGGGGGTCTGCATACCACCAACCAGTTTTTTGTGACCAAAACATGTGATATCAAACAAATGATCTGACACATGGTGAATAGACACTGTGTTAGGTGAGAGGGGTCCGACCACATGGCACCAGACAAAAGCTAGCAAGGTGACAGGGTGTCGAGATGGAACGACAGAAGGACAAGTGGACACACAGGTGGCAAGAATAGGTTAGCCTTGATAATGTCATCATTAGTGACATGGCACACCGTACTGGTGACATGTGGTAGCCATTTTTGGACTTTTCAAGGGGCCAAGTGGGTCATTCCCAGGTGACATGTGGACCACACACAAGAGGCCACATGGCATATGTGACATTGGCATGAATTTATAAGAATGTGGCACAGGTTGATTAAGCACTTAGGGAGTAAAGTTGAGGTCATGGCCCTTGGTTGTATGGGCTAAGAGGCCAACGCACAAAGTGCTTGGGATTTCGGCACTATTATGCCATATTTGGCATTTTTTTATATTTAGAAATTAGCCAAATTTGAAACTAGAGTCAGAAGTCAAACTAAACTCATTGATTGCTAAAAATTAGCATAGATTGAGTTCAAAACCTCATGTCAAGATGGAATTCAAGTTTCACACATGCAAAAATCGATATTAGCATGTTAAACAACAAAGAACTAAAACTTAGTTGGAGTTATAAATATGAAATTAAAGAGTTAAATCTCAGTTATTCTTGGGGAGACTACAAATCAATGATTGAAGACTTAAGCAAGATAAAAATAAGAGATCCATGCAAGAAGAGACCTGAAGTTAACTAAAAGGCAAAGAAACCTAAATTTAGCAGCAAAAATTCTTTATAAGCATAATCGATTGTGCAAGAGTATTGTTTGTGTGTGTGAGTGTGCAACCGAGCAATTGTGTGAGAAAGTGTATAGGTGTATTCGATAATGAAATATTGTTGAAGGTATTGGTGATGGCTAAGAAATTGATTTATTTTTTAAAAGGTATGGCTTCTTGATTTGAGTATGAAAATTTTATGAAATATGAATCATTGAGGTCAAGCAACTTGTATCTTGCAAACCAGGGTTTGTTGCTCCTTCCAGTAGTTTTTGGTAAATATTTAGGGGTTGTATCTCATTTCATTAGTTCTTGGTAAATATTTAGGGTTGAATCCCCTTTTAGTTGTAGTTGATAAATCATGGAGTAGTAGCTTCCTACTAGTTGTAGCCAAAAAACTCTGTAACAACAAGTAGTAGATTGCCTTGTGAAGAAATTGCAGAAACGTTTGAAGAATCTTTGTGTGTTATTTTTGTTGTTTATGTTGGTTTGTTTCATTCTGATATGAATTAATTGCTAAATTATTTCTTAATTTCCTAGTATTCTTGCACAAGTAAAAGGAATTTTTAAAACTCATACAGTATTGATTTAGCCTCCCTCCCCCAAGTATTTTCCTAGTTTCTAACTAATAGTAAAGAAGGTAATGCCACATTAGGAGGAAGGATTGCTTCCTTGCCATATATAAGGAAGTAAGGGGAGTTTCCTGTTGAGGTTTTATATGTAATTATATCTACCCATAGTGCATTAATTAGATACTTATGCTATTTTTTATGATTTTCAGTGATAGTTTTCTTTATGATTTTCAAAAGGTTTTTGTTTGTGGATTATTCTAAACCATTACCCTAAGGGTAGTAATTTGTGGCATATTTGAGTTAATTCCTTTTTGAAATGCAAATTTAGTGAGTTGAGCTAAGGAAAAATAAGTGCATTATCAAATAACAACGTGCTCGAGATGACAAACCTAGGAATTATGAATTGTGTAATGTACATACTCTAAAGTAACATTTTTCAAAGAAATGGCTTCCACCCATCTAGTAAAATAATCCGTTGTTGTCATAATATACTTATGTTGTCCAAAAGAATATGGGATAATTTCACATATAACACCAAGTCCCCATTGCCCGAACGGTTGTTCAATAACAATCGGTTACAGTGGTAAGGTCAATTTTTTATCCCCTCCTATTGTAGTTTGACAAACCTGACATTTGCGAACATAAACATTTGTATCTTTAAACAGTGTAGGCTAGTAGTAACCCACATGCAGAATATTATGGGTAGTAGTATCCCCATCGTTGTGTCCACCTGTAGGTTCATCATGCAGATCATGTAATACTTTGTTAACATCATACTTTTTTTAAAACCTAACTAAAAAATAATCATACTTTTTTCAAAATAACACTCCATTTATTAGTTGATATTTATTGGATTTCAATCTTAGAGCTTGCCTCTTCTTGAAGTCTAAATGTCATTGTGTCGAGCCATGAATAAGTAATAAATCAAATCTAAATATAATGAATTGGAAGAATCATGAACAACACATACCTATTGTAACTCCTAAGAGGTAGTTTCAGAATCCTAATCATCCCAAACTTTATTAGTTTCAGAACCAATTGATTTGGTAACCAACTTACACAAACCTTAGCCTTTGATAATTTTGGAAGGCTTAATTTCGAGGTCATATCCTCAGAGTGTTGTTACCCAATGAGCCCTATTTTCTCCATGATCTTTTTGAGCAAGTAAATTTATTACTACAGAATAAGGAAATATTACTTTTTTATGGGATTTTAGAAGAAAAGGCCTAAGATGTTTTATTGATTTGGAAACAACATATGCGTGTTTTTCAACATCTGTGTGATTAATCTCTACATCTTGAAACCCTGAGCTAGTAAAAGATAAAGGTACTACAACATTTTGATCATTTTTATGGATAAAAAATATGGTATATGACTAATCAAAGGAAAAAGTATAAAGAATAAATTCTTTATTAAAATTAGCAAAAAGAAAGCCAAGAAATTGAATAATTTTCTGCTTTATAGAATCAAAAGTTTCTTTTTGAGAAGAATTCCACTTAAATGTTTCATTTTTTTAATCATATTTTGCAAAGGCAGTACAATATGAGAAAAAATAGAGACAGAGCACCTTACAAGTTTATATGTCCTAGAAAATATTGCATAGATTTTTATTGTGTGGCAGTGGAATCTCAAAGATCAATTTGAATCTAGATGGTTCTATGATAATCCCAGATTTAGAAATAATAAATCCTAAGAACTTCCCTTCTTCTAATTCAAAGAATGATTTTTTAGGATTTAAAGATATGATGTATTTTCTATATCTTTCAAAAAAATTGTTTTAGATGATGTAAACGATCGATGGGTGGAAGGGGGGATTCTAGTTAATCCTAAGGGAACAATTGACACCAAGTATGCTTGGGGACTCAAATCTAGATGCACTAACCAAGCAGAAATGTATGGACTCCTACAAGGTCTTCTCATCGCCAAGAAGAAAAATGTGGGCTACTTAACCATTTTGGGAGATTCAATGATTACCATCCAATTCCTCATAATAGTGACTCATCCAAAGGACATACATTTGGCTCGCTCCTTGTCTAGAGTCATATTTCTATTAGAAATTACAAAAGGGAATTTCCCTGGAAGCGACAATATAGAGGTTGACAAAATTTCCAATGTAGTGTTATCGTTAGAAAAATAAAAGCTAGAAATTAATGAGGAAAGAATTAAGTGCCCAATCCCCTAAGGTTCCATCAATCGTGATTATGGAAGGGAGGAAAAAGGTTAATACGTTAGGAGAGGGTGCACGATACAAAAAGTGGGTAGGGGAATTATGGAAGGGAGGCAAAAGGTTAATACGTTAGGAGAGGGTGCACGATACAAAAAGTGGGTAGGGGAAATCTATTTGAATGGAAATATGTATTGCATAGTTTGGGAGGTGAAGGGCAATGGTTTATCCATTGTGTTCGTGGCATTGTAAGATTCCTAGCGTCACGCACACTCGTCAAACTTAACCTCACATGAAACCTTCGTAAATTCACAACCCTAGATCCTTGCAATTTATCATCTCACAATTGTGTTTCTTGGTTTGAGGTTGGGAAAATTTAATGGTAGTTCAATGGAGATTGTGTGAAGGATTTTGGGATATGATGGCAGAGTGAGGGAAATTTTGTTCATATTGGTGCAATTTCTAAATTTTCTTATACAGATTCAAGGTTTTATTGCGTTCCAAGTGGATTGTAGGGGTGTTTAGGTCTCTTTTACATTTATGGGCAGAATGTGTTGGGGTCTTGTGAATTCCAGGAGACGCCTTTGGATCTCCATATGTGACATGGTGAATTAGCGTAAAATTACTCAAAGATAGGTGCGTCAGAGCATACTGTGGTTGTGTGCCAGTGTAGTATACCTATGGGGGATATAAAAAAAAACTCCCCGCTTTGCCCAAGAAAGAGCTTTGATTCCACTTGTAGTATATTTGAACTCGAAACAATCCCAAGAGAAATACAAGAACAAGTATAAAAGCTTCAGGTCTTTATTAATATAAAAACACTTGAGGTAGGGTAACTGTAGTATACCTGGGGGGGTCATATGGGGTACAAAGAGAGGTACCCAAAGGAATATTGTGATGTAACAATATAATGGACCATAGTGAATAAATAAAGTGGTTAACCCACATTATGCAAGGGACCACAAGTAGTTAGGGAATAATGTGATAAGCCCATTGTAATGGATGTATGGTATTGAGAGAACTAAGGTAATGACCCATGGTATTGTATTCTATGAAGCCTATATATTGGCTATAAACTCCCCATTGAGGATGTCAAGTATTTGTTTTGAATTAACAAGCAATGGCTTGTGGAGTAATCTCCTTCCTTAAGGAGTAATCGTATGGTGTTACTGTAGTAGATATCAACTGCAAATAATCCTAAGAGAAATAAAATAAAAAGTATAAAAGCTTCAGATATTTATTAATATCAAAACCCTTGAGGTAGGATAACACCCTACAATTACTCCTTAAGGAAGGAGATCACTCCACAAGCCATCGTTTTTCAATACAAAACCAATAATTTACATCCTCAATGGGGAGTCTTTAGCCTCTATATAGGCTTCATACATACAATACCATGGGTAATTACCATGGGTCTCTCAATACCATACATCCATTACAATGGGCTTATCACATTATTCTCTAACTACTTGTGGTCCCTTGCATAATGTGGGTTAACCACTTTATTTATTAACTATGGCCCATTATATTATTACATCACATTATTCCCTTGGGTACCTCCCTCTATACCCCATATGATCCCCCCTAGGTATACTACATTCCAACCCCCCCTTAAACCTGTTTCATCCCCGAAACATGAGAAGAACGCAACTAATAATATCTACTCAAAAGAGTGGTCCATTAGTACAATGCATGTGCATCTATCCATCCAACAAAAAGGTGATTACTTGATCTAGTTGATGCCTCGCTCGCTTGAGATGGACATTGTTTCTGGTGGTTCCTCTTCGTTGATGTGTTTTGGGTGGATCACCCCACCTTTATATTTGTTATCCAGGGATTTTTTTCCTTGTTGCTAAGTCTTTGCCACCTTGTTGGTTGTTGCCTTGTCGGGTGATGCGGGTGGCGATATGTCGAAAGTTTTAACTGATGGATTATCTTTCTTCAATTGGCCACCTGATGGAGCCTGGGTGGTATCTGGTACCTGTTGTGGTGCCTACGGTTGTTTCTTGTCTTCCATTATTACTTCCACTACGGACTCCTCATCTAATGTTTCAGTACTTGCAACGTTTTATGCTTTGGCCTCCTTGGACTCTACCTGTTTACTAATGGAAATATCTTGCAATGGAGTTTTCTTCTTTTTATACCATAACTTCAAGAATTTCTTTTGTGCAATAATAATGATAATACCCACGGATTCAATCCAAGGTTATCCCAAAACAATATCCATATTAGCCATATTTAAAGCATAAAAATCATAATGCAACACATACTTATCCATGGTAATTTTCAAATCTTTATAAACTTGAACCACCTCATTATTGATCCGAATTTAAACAAGAATGCAACAAATTATAGACATAACCATAAATACAGAGATACAGCATAAATAACACTTCATTTCATTAATTTCAAATACTAAAGTATGCTTACAAACAGAATGGGAATAATATTAGCTCGGGCGATGGTAGCTTATCTCTGAGAAGAGATGTGGCAGCTCGATGCCTCTAAACTGTTACAAAGAGGCTCAAAGGCCTATTTATTATTAAGCGACAATGGAAAACCCTAAACATCCAAAAACCTAACCCTAGGAGATTAAGCGCAAAACTATGGGGCCTGTTTGGATAAATTGGTACATCAACTTCCCAGGGTTGTAACTTTGGCATACGATCTCTATTTGACACGCACAATACCTCGTTAGAAAGATATATCAGAGGAATACAACTTTCGACTGGAGAACATCAATAAATAACCCATGTTGGCCCCCTTTTCCCAAAAAATTTCGTTTAGGGCCTCAAAACAACTCCAGAAGTTCAGGACCCAAAAAATTGCCAAAAATAGTAAATTGTGCTACAAATAAGGAAACTGAAAAATTAAAAGAAACAATGGTGGGGGTCCAAGTGTAATAGGTGGGTGGCCACCAATATCCACCTAGATCATTCATCCCCCCTTAGGAAGCAATGGTCCTCATTGCATTAATTTCCTTCATGAGATGAGGAAACATCTGCTAAACTTGGTCCCTGGTGAGCCACTTTCCGTAATGAAGGAGTTAGCCTACTTTGGCAACTTGATATATTTGGATCCTTTGTTGTCGAGTGTTCTTGATATTCGTTTCCATGATCTAATCAATTGTGGCTTGTTCCAGACATTCTGGATTTAACTATGTAGGTGTGAGTTGTTCTGCAATGTTTGATGTGTCCAACAATGGTGGGAAGTATGGTCGAACACTAGGCGTAGGCCAAGGAATGGGGGAAATTTGAGCTCAAATTCATTGTCTCCCATAGCCTTGGTAATGGTGTAAGGACCATATCGGAGTGGTTTGAGTTTTTGATAGGCTCTGTTAAGGCGTTCCTTCTGCAAATGCAACCAGAATTTGTTGCCCACCTAAAACTTATGTGGCACCCAATGTTGATCATGTCGCTTCTTGTACTTGGCATTTGATTTCTCCATAATTTCATGGACCCACTGGAAGCTATGGTGGATGTGATCAATGAATATTTTTTCCTTTTTTTCTTCAGACTAGACATGAGCCGAATCTTCCTAAGTAGTTGCAAATGATATGGCCACATCAATGGGACATAGTGGCTAGAATCACAAGCCCACCTGAAAAGGGTTGTGGCTAGTCCAGATGTGGAGAGCTCGGTTATAGTTATGTTGGATATAGGGGAGGCTCTCATCCCATGTGTGTGGATGCTTTGAGTTGTACATGCACAGAATGTGTACAATCATCCTGTTGACGACATCTGTTTGGCCATCATTTTGGGGATGGAATGTTGACTTAGTGAGCTTGGTGTCCAGCATTGACCGGGCTAGACCAAAATGTACTAAGGAACTTGTTGTCCTGATCTGATATGATAGACTTTGGGATCCCAAAGTTTACCCACACTCGTCTAAAGAAGAGTTTAGCAGTGGATTCTGATGTGATATTCTTCTTGCAGGCCGCTATAATGGTCATCTTCAAGAATCTATCTATGACCACAAAAACACATTTATTTCCATGGTTAGTAGAAGGAATTCCCGACATGTAATCCATGGAGATGGATTCCCAGTGTCGACTAGGGGTAGGCAGCGGAGTATAGAATCCTTGCTTCTTGATGGTTGGTTTTTGAAATGGCACAAGCAGTACAGGATCTCATGTACTTCCCGACATCATGTCGAATATTCGGCCAATAGAAATACTTCTGCAGTACTTCCACCATTTTCTTGACCCCAAAATGCCAAGTGACTCGACTATAGTGTGCTTCCCAAATCATCTTGGCATGCTCACTTGAAGGAACACAAAGGTGTCCCAGGTGGCATAACAATGCATCTTAGAGGTGCAAATCTGGAACTTGCTAACCCTCCAAGAGTGTCTGGTATGTGTGGCCGAATTCTGGGTCTCTTTTGTAGAGAAGTGGCCAATCATAAGTCTTGTGCCCGCAAGAGTTGAGCACGGTGGCTAACACCGTAATCAATGGTCGGTCAAGGTATATGAAACATTATTGGTGTTTCCCTTCTTGTACTTGATATTCAAATGGAACTGTTGCAGATATGTGGACCACTTCCAATGGTGATCATTTTGCAACTTCCATTGCATCTATATGAACTACAGGGGTCGGTGGTCTGTGTGGATGATCGTTTCCTTCTCCAAAATGTAATTCTTCCATTGTCGGAAAGCCTACACAATTGAATACATCTCTTTTTAATAAGTGGGATACTTTAATATTGTGTCTAAAAATGTCTCACTGTGATATGCAATTGGATGCACTTGTTGAGTAAGCCCCAATAGCATAGTCATAGGCATCTACCCCATCTCAAATGGTTGTTGTAAGTCTGGTAATGTGAGAACTGGTGCAAAGAAGAGGCAATGTTTCAACTCTGTGAATGCCTTCTATTGAGATTCAGACCAAAATAATTTTTCTTTCACTCCTCCCTTGGTGACTTGACTCAAGGGCCAAGTGATATGGGAGAATCCCAACACGAACCTGCGGTAGAAATTGGCAAGACCAAAAAAGCTGCGGAGCTCTGTCAAAGTGGTTGGGGCTGGCAAATTCCGAATGACTTGGATCTTGGCTGGATCCACATGCACCCCCGATTCATCAATAATGTATCCCATTTACTGAACCTAGGTCATTCCAAAAGTGCATTTCTCCAAATTGGCACAAAGCTTGTGTTTCCACAGTGTTTAGAGAACATTTCAAATGTGGTGGAGGTGCTCTTACCAACTCTGACTAAATATCAAGATGTCATCCAAGTACACCACTACAAATGAATTGGTGAATGAGCACAAGATGTCATCCATCAGCCTCATGAAGGTTACAGGAGCATTCGTCAACCTGAAAGGAATAACCAATCATTTGAAGGCCCTCCTTGTCTTTGAAGGCAGTCTTCCACACATCGAAGGGTTCAATTGGTACCTAGTGATATCTGGACTTCAATTTGATTTTTTTGAAATAATTTGCCCCCTTGAATTGGTCTAGAAGGTCATCAATCTGTGGGATCAGGTACATATTCCAGAGAGTGATCTTATTTAGTGCCTGATAGTCAATACAGAGTCTCCAAGTCCCATCCTTCTTCTATACCAACACGATCAAGCTCCCACGGGGTGATGAACTCGACCAGATGTGGCCTTTCTGCAGCAGCTCCTAAATCTGCCTCTTGATTTTGTCGTTCTCCATAACAGAGCACTGATAAATTCATCCATTGGGAAAAAGTGCACCTGGGGTCAAATCGATGGAGTGCTTGACCTGATAGTGTAGAGGCACCCCTACAAGGGAGGTGAAGATGTCCTTGTACTCCTCCATGACCTTGTCCATCTATTGTTGTCGTGCAGAAGGGCCCTGTTTGGAGGTCGTGGCCACATCTTCTTCTTTCCCTGAGAGCGTATCATCAGGAAAATAACTTTCCTAGTTTTGGAAATGATCTTACTGCATTGTTTTGTTGTAACCAAAGAGATGGCAGTAGGCGGTGCTACCCCTGGTACCCTGTGCAATGTATTCCCCAAGGTAACAATAACAGTGTGAGGCCTTGACTCATATACAACATATCACTTCCACAAGTATGGTTGGCCTAATAATACATCACAAATATCAAGGGGAGCAACATCACATAATACCTCATCCAAAAAGGGCTTGATGTTGTATGGAAGGCGGCACTGTTGGTTGACACGAAGATCTCGCCCTTAGTGAAGCCACCCAATGGTGTACGGTTGTGGGTGTGTTGTGGTTGGTAAGCCCAACTGCTTCATAACCTCTACTGAAATGAGGTTCTTTTGGCTCCCAGTATCGACAATGAACTGTAGTGGGGAACCCTTTACCCACATATGGGAGTGGAAGAGGCGCTCCCCCTCCTCTAGATCTTCGGGTTCCTCCTTTTGGATATTCGTGGTGGCAACTATGGTGTTGGGTTCCGCATCGATAATTTTCTTCCCTTTGTCATTTCCCTTGTCGAGTTCTTACTTAGAGTCGAAACATGCATCTGATTCAGAAGCCTTCAGCTTAGCCACCATTGACTACTTAGCCCGACACTCACTCGTGTTGTGAGTGGAGCTCTTATGGAACTCACGCCAATTTCTCGTGTCCTTCTTCAGCTTCATGGTGTTTTTCTTTTCTTGTAGCTTTGGTGGGTTGTTCTGGGTCACCTCGCCTTGGATTTTCCTTTGTTCTACGGTTTTGGGGAACCTTTCCCTCGCTTTGGATTCCTAGATCCAAAGTCTCGCTTCTTCTATTTAAGCTTCTGCTTGATCTTGACAGCGTATCAGTAGGTTTTGTCAAGCGAGGAGATGTCCAGGAACTTCATCTCATCTGTATGTGCCTGTGTAGGCAGTCGTGGTACTTGAGCACCAAATGTTTCTCAAAATCCTTGATACCCAACTTCATGTGAAGGGTATGAAAAACATTGGTAAACTTCGGCACATCTTGGTCCCTTCCCTATCGTAGCATGGTCCATTTTATGTATTTATCCTCATAGCTCCTAATAGGGTAGTACTACTCCTTGATGGCATCCTAGAACGAATTCCAAGTGGGTGCGGCTAAAAATAGCGAGGGTGTGCTTTCATCCTTCTGCTCACAGTAGGTTTCCCACTAGTCCTTAACGTAGGGGGTGGCTTTGAGAAGAGAAAAAGTAATCTTTTCCCAGCTAGAAAAATCATGAAAAGAAAATTATCCTTCTAGCAAATTTAACCATTTATCTACTGCACCTACATCTATTTGGCCCTCAAATATGGGAGTTTCAAATTTTACTTGTACCTTAAAAGGAGTGGTGCCTCCAAAGTGGTTGTTGGATGTGGATGTGCCGCTAGTGGGCAACCGTTGAAGGATCTGGGAAAATTTATCCACCATCACGTTCCTTTGTTTCTCGAGGGCCTCCTCGAGCAATATTTTGATAGGATCTCCTTCTCCCTCTTCTTTCTTTTCTTCCCCCATGGGAGATCATCGAGATTTGCGAGGCTGGTCTTGCAAAGGTTCAACCAGTTCAAGACCTAGCTCTTTATATCCTAACTTCGTTGGGGACATGCAAAGAAAAATAGAGAAAGAGCAAACCGCTCTGATACCACTGATCTAGAGATACAGCAGAAATAACACTTCATTTCATTATTATCAAATATTGAAGTATGCTTACAAACAGAATGGTAATAAGACTAGCTCTGGCGATGGTAGCTTATCTTTGAGAAGAATGTGGTGGCTACATGCCTCTGAACTGTGTTACAATGAGGCTAAAAGGCCTATTTATTATTAAGAAATAATGGAAAGCCCTAAACATCCAAAAACCTAACCCTAGGAGACGAAGCACCAAACTATGGGCCCTGTTTGGGTAAATTGGTACAACAACTTCCCGAGGTCGTAACTTTGGCATATGATCTCCGTTTGATGCACACAATTCCTCGTTAGAAATATCTATCCGAGGAATAAAACTTTCAAGTGGAAATAGTATCTTATCAACCATATTTTCCCCAATTTTCCCAAAAAACATCGTTTAGGGCCTTAGAACGGCTTTGGAAGTTCAAGACCCAAAAAACTGCCAAAAATAATAAATTGTTCTACAAATAAGGAAATTGAATAATTGAAAGAAACAATGGTGGGGATCCAAGTGGAATAGCTGGGTGGCCACCAATATCCACCTGGATCAATTATCAACCTGTGTGTGCTCCATTTATTTGGCTGGGACTTGCAATATTTTAGCCAAATGAACATTAATAACACTATGCTTGCAATTAGGATTGATAGACACAATGATCTTCTATTTCTGAATAAATCCATGAACACGTAATAAGGAGATACCAACATAAAAGAACTCCTTATGTTTCTCATTATCATGTTTTCTAGCATGAGACCATTTGTCCAAAAGGACTTTTTAAAATTCTTCATCGGGAAGGCTTAGCAACTTCTTTGTGTCATGTAAATTCTATCATATCATAGCCTCATGTTTTAAATGAAGCCATGTTTATGCTTTCCACCCATTCGAAAATGATGACTTCACCCATTTTAGGAATTCTTCAATAGTATGTCCATTATCTTTTCCTATAAAAAACATTGTGCTAGAACCCTTCAAAAATAGAGCAAGGGTTTTGAAGAAAATCACTCACTTTGGTGAAAATTTAAAATGGACATAACTCGGTCAATATGGCTCAGAATCCTTATTATAATATATTTTCGAAGAATTAACGGCCATATTGTATCTTCTTATTTACTTGAAATCCCAATCCGGGCACTCTAGAAACTCATATTCACGTTGCAAATGTCTCGTCGTCACAATAAATTCTGGAAAAAAAAAAAAAAGAAGAAGAAGAAGAAGTTGATTTAAATCAGTGATATCTCCCTCATTCGGACTCTGATTCGATTGGTTTTTTTTTTTCATTTAGGTTATTTTTAAAATAGATCTTATATTTGCAATTATTTTCCCAAAAATCCCCACAAAACTGCAAAAAAAATACTAGAGAGCTGCCATCCACAAATTGTCGTAAGAAAAATTTCTACAAAACAGTGGATTTGAAATTAGCGATCTCTCCCTCATCTGGACTCCGATTCAGCCGATTTTTTTTGTTTGGGCATTTTTTCTCAAGGAAACTAGATCTGTTATTTATTTTTCAAATTTTGTACAAAAATATTCATATCTGATCTACAAACTCGCCGCCCAAAAAAAGTCCTGCAAAAATGAAAAGACAAATATATCCCTATTTTGCCCAAGAAAGAGCTCTGATACCACTTGTAGTAGATCTGAACTGCAAGTAATCCTAAGAGAAATAAAAGAACAATTATAAAAGCTTCATATATTTATTAGTATCAAAACCCTTGAGGTAGGGTAACACCATACAATTACTCCTTAAGGAAGGAGATCACTCCACAAGCTAATGCGTGTCAATACAAAATCAGTACTTAACATCCTCAATGGGGAGTCTCTAGTCTCTATATGGGCTTCATACATACAATACCATGGGTAATTACCATAGGTCTCTCAATACCATACATTCATTACAATGGGCTTATCACATTATTCGCTAACTACTTGTGATCCCTTGCATAATGTGGGCTAACCACTTTATTTATTAATTATGGCCCATTATATTATTACATCATATTATTCCCTTGGGTACCTCCCTTTATACCCCATATGTTCCCCCCTAGGTATATTACAGCCAGGGGAAAATTATTATCGATCCATCCTTTGAAATCACCTTTTTTGCATGGGAATCTTCAAACTCTTAGTGTTATAGGAATTTTCCAATGGGGCAACTGGCATGAAAGGTTGGAGATTCAAGCAACCTAGAAACTTCGTCGAGATTTTATGTTCAATTAATTTCTCGTCGAGTGTCACGGGTAAAGGGGACGCAAGAATTTTTCTTGGAGGTCAGTTCAAAGTGGGTGGTATTACCACTATCTGTGCATTCTCACATTTTCCATTCCATCTTTGTGGCATTGGCATTTGGAGTGAAATACCATGAGGTGGAGGTCAATTAGAATTGGACTATATTGGTTATATCTGCAAAGTTTGTCAAAGTCACACCTGCAGCAAAGGCTTCGTGTCTGTCTTGAAGCCAAACTGGTAGGCAGAGATATTCTAATGGAAATTTCAAGCATAGTGAGTCTCTCTCAGGGTCCTCCTCTTCGATCAGTGTATGTTCACACTACCGCGAGTCCCATGAATCCCTCCAACATGCATATTACCATATACACGTCTTGGTCCACCAGCTGTCAAACTCCTAAGCATTTAGACAAGTTCTCAATTCTCCAGAACCAACTCTCCCATGTGATGGATGAATTATTTGCCTTGAAAGGTATGATATTTAACATGAAATTTGCAATGGAGCTCCAAGTAGTAGTAGAAGGTAAAGAGATTAGGCAAGCGCATATGGATATCGACCTAAATCAACATGTCCATGGATTCGAATAGTCCACCTTCAACATGGAAAGTCTGGTCTGTACTTTTTTTTTTTGGGGTAGATAGTTATTTCTTTGGTTCGCAAACTATTTGTAAAGTCCTAAAAGTTATAAGTTTGGTTCTATTAGCCCTTGGAGGCTTAGTAATCATCTTGGAATTATTTATGTTATGTTATGTCAATGTCTTGTTTCAAGTGTTTGTTGTCCACTGGTATCTATTGTTAGTCTATTGTTAAAGGCCTTATCAGGTCATGGGTATAAAATCTACTCATTTGTGTTAAAAAAAAATATATAAATATATATATATATATATATATATATTTAAATGATATTATATTTTCTTAGAATAAATTGAAATATCATCCAAAGACGACAATTTATTTATTTATCAATCCTATAAATGTTATTTCCATGGATCTCTAGAAGGTGGCTCCAACATTCATTACTTCAAATGACATATTCTGATAGGAAAAAGTGCCCTATTTAGTTTGAAACATTGTTTTTAATCAATCATTTAGATCAACCAAAATATGATTGTAGTTGAAAACCCATAAACAAAATACATTAGCTCAGATCCAACCACAGATTTTAAGATATGTTCCATGGGATGAAAAGGTGTTATGTAACTAGATCAAAAATAACACAAAAACATAAGAAAATATAGATCGACGACTAGATAATAAGCACTTCAAGTGGGAAATGTCCCTTTACATCACATAAATGAAAAATTCTTGGATGATTCAAATGAAAAAACCTCCTTGCTATATATAGGAGTGTAAAGGGTGAAAATATGATTAGTGCCTACATAACAATAATAATGTAAGGGTTTAAAAATAACAATAGTGGGGTTATATGGGGGAAAAATAACAATATCGGGATTATATTAGTATTATAGGGACCTAACAAGCTCCTCCCATTCAAAAATGTGGTGTCCTCAACGCTTGAGTAGTTATGGATGCTTCTATATGAAATACTCATCCTCCCATGTCGAATATTCAACAATTAAGTTCTTCCACTTAATGAGATACTCCAAAATAGATCAATTTTGTAGATGCCAGATTCTTGTTTACGTGATTTCTTTAGGCTCCAATATGACTTTTCCTTCCATTTCAAGTTCTGGAAATAAGTTTGAATTGGGAGCTTATTACCTATAACCTTCTTTACCCATGAAACATGGAAAATTGGGTGTACTCTCGAAGATGTAGGCAGCTCCAATTTGTATGCCATAGTACTAATCTTTTGCAACACTTTATAAGGGCCATAGTACTTGGGTGATAATTTAGTATCCTTCTTAGCTTGATTGAGGGACATTTGTTTGTATGGTTGCAGCTGTAAAATTACCCAGTTGTGCACATCAAAAATTCTTTCACTACAATGTTGATTTGCATGTTGTTTCATTTGATTTTGCACCAGAGTCAATTTATCCTTTAAGAGTTGGAGAACTTGTTGTTGATGCTCGATGTGATATTCCACTGCTTGAACCTTAGAATTGCCTCTTAAATATGAAGTGATGAATAGTGGATGATATCCATAAAGCGCCATAAATGGGTTCATTTTGTTGTGATATGGAAGGAAGTGTTATACCACCATTCTGCCAAAGGTAACTACTTGACCCATTGTGTTTTTTATCATATACAAAGCAACGAAGATGTCCTTCCAAACATTTTTTCACTATCTCAGTTTTCCCATCAAATTCAAGATGACAGGAAGAGTGTTACAGGGAAAAGTGTCTATTTAGAACTGCTCTATCCCACTAAGGTGTGACAGCTGCCTTAGAAACAAACAGAGAAAAACTACTTTAGTATTTCCTTTATGAACTATAGATAGAGAGGAATAGAAAGAACCAACCTGTGTCTTGCGCTAATCCTTTGATCCAATCCCTCTCTTCTTTGACAGTCTCCAGCTACCTGCTCCCTTACTTGCCCAGCTTCACAAAGTACCTGTAAGATCACAGAAGAAGAACACTATACAAAGACATGGATCTATATTCATAAACAACTTAGGATCAGATTTAAGTTAACCATACAAATGTAACAAGCATCAATGATACAAAAGCATGGAGGAAAAACTCAAATAGTTTTTATTGATAAACAAGAAAATATCCAGGAGGAGTTACAACAGGTGGTTCCTGACCCAGCATCAACCTCCCAGCAAAGAAGCCCCTCTTCACCTCAAACAAAGCATAGATCACCCAATACTCTGATGTTTGTCTCAAAAAACCAACAGCAATTCCTTACAATATGCAAAATTCCAGCCTCCCACCTCTGAGATGAGGGATCCATATATAGATATGTGTAAGGAGGATGAGTGAGCTTGTGATTTGATTAGTGTCTTCTCTCTGTCAGTTCTTGCTTCCACTTGGAGACTGAAGGCCTCTTACTCATCCTTGGTCGAATTCAGTGAGGCAAGTGTCACAGGAGAAGATTCTGGAAGCTTCCATTGTCTCTCCAACTCGCGGAATGACATTTCCATTTGTCATTTCTCATCCATCACACCCCATAGAAGGGCTTTTTTAAATGCAACGCACTTCCCGTGTGTACAAGGTGCAATGCATCGCACTCTGGGCATGGAGCAAGTGCAATGATCCAGTTTTGACCAGTTCTGAGTAGTTTTTCATGGAGAACTTCTGGGAGAAGCTGTAATCTGTTGACCTTGTTCCTTTAGGGGTTAGAACAACACTTTTAGGGACTTAGGAGCCCTTGGTTTATGGACATTTCATGCTTGGGGTTGTAGGGCCCAAAAATGTCTATAACAGTTGCCCCCTAAAGCATGAGGTCGTTAATCTTTTGATGTCGGGTGAAATGCTTTATTATGAGGATCCGAAGTTATTTCAATGTTGGGAGGAGACCTGTAATAAGATACAATACAATACATTATCTTCATACTATTTTCATGATCTAGCTGAGGCGGGCATTCCCATGCTCAGCTTTATAAATTCATTTTCATGTACATAGGACAGACAATCGTCTGAGGGTAGACTCATGATTCTGATAGAGCCATCATCCTTTTGGTAGGATGATTATCTGTGCCGCAATGTTGTACATTTGATGTCTTTATTTCCCTGAATATATATCGCAGCCCGGATGGATGAAACTAGATCCGGGGTCTTCAATCTGGTCCGATCTTTACTCGAAGTACAAGTCGATCCATGTGAGAAATGTTTTGAAGTCAAACATGGAAAGACATCGCTTGATTACCAGTCAATGATGTAAACTGTTAACAAGCGCGAGAGGAATCATCGATAATGAGAATGATCCTCAAGGTACTGCAGTACAATCCACGTGGTGTGAATAAAGGACTTGGCGTCGAACACCACGCAAATTCTTTCGGTCGAAGGTCATTGATGTAAACCTGTCGCCGGAAGTGAGAAACTTGCCATTGAGGCATGCAAGCTTCAAAGAACTGAATGGGGTGTTCCTAGATAAACTTCTTGGATAATGAGCTGATGTCAACAAGAAGTGATCTGTCACAGGAGGGCCTTAATGAATCCCACATCAATGACACGGAACGGAGCAAATGATTTTGATGGAGGTGAAAACGATCTGATGATATAATGTTCAGGGTGGCGGTCATGAAAGAATGGAGTATAATGTGTGGTAGTGGGTGGGACACAGGTGACTTCTCTAGATGACTTCTCTTGAACATATCGACAACACTGATGTGATGGATCGGTAGAATTAACCCCAAATGTGGATGGTATGGCGTGACCATGGCGATGTGACTGGTGAATGAAACAACCCAACCCGACTCGGACACGGAGTGGAAGTGTCATGTTCAAGAGCGACTTGCTACCAATAAAGATTCTTTGAGTTTTTCTTCCCAATTTTCCCCAGTCATTGCTGACCAGTACCTCTTTATTTTTGTCAAGCTTGAGGAGGATAACATATGCTTGTTCTATAATTTGCCCTTCGGGCAAACCCATCGCTATGTTTTAGCGAGCCTAGCAATAGTGAAACTCGTTCTCGTCTAAAGACAAGTTTGTCGCTATTAATCTTTTTAATGAGTTTAACGACAAAGATAACTCGTTCCTTTTCAATTTTAGAGAGTCTGAAAAGGAACGTAAAGGTAACTCCAAAATTCCTTTTTCGTCATCTAATCCCTTAAGTCCGAAAAGGTATAAAACAATACAGAAGGGATGAATTTTCGATAGTTTTAACGAGCCGAACAAAACAAGTGCTCGATCTTTTTGTGTAATAATCCCTCAGGTCCAAAAAGATTAAAATATAGATGAGGGATAGCACTTCCTGTCCCTTTAACGAGCTAGAAGGCCAAGGACTCGGCAATATTTTCATATTTTACGAGTCAGTTGAAAAGAGCTTAAAGGAGACTCATCTTTTGAGGAACGAGTGATAAAACGGGTAGCAGCTGATTCCAGGTAAGGTTTGGAATTTTCCAATCACGGCAGTGTCACAAGGATGGGTAGTGAAATCACTCTTCCCAGCTGTTCCTAAAAATGGGTAAACAATCAAATAGAGGTGAATGATCGGCCAATGAAAAAGTGGAGGTGACGGTGCAAACACGACCAAGGCTTTAATGGCTGAAGTACTACATTCACAGTGGTTATTTACCGGGGAATAGTTCATTTTTCAACGAGCTTAAACGCAGGTGGAAAATTTTGCTCATGTCTTATGTTTATTTTTTAACGAGCTTGAACTATGTGCTAAAACTGCTCGATGCGGGTTTATTTTTTAACGAGCTTGAACCCTGCAGTAACACTGCTTGTGGCGGGTTTATTTTTTAACGAGCTTGAACCCTGCAGTAACACTGCTCGTGATAAGTTTGCATGCCCCTGGCATAATAACGCAAATCGAGGTGCATGCCCCCCAAGCTTCATTGCATTAAACTCGGTGGTTGGAATGAAGGTTTACCTTTGAGATTTGGAAAGGGGATTTGTTTCATTTTTTAATGAGGTTGACATAGTAAAAGAACTATCCTCATGACTCCTTGTTTCATTTTTTAACGAGGTCGACACGAGATAAGAACCGTCCTCAGAATCCACCGTATTTACAGTATTTGATATAAAATCAAAAATTGAAGGATGATTAAGGTCATTGGAATAATCTTCGTTGTTATCCGGAAGATGGGAGCGATGGTGGTAATCTTCCCATGGTGCCTCTCCTATCATCATTGATTGAATGATTCCTTTGTCTGTACATGTGACCAAGGATTTGAAGAGGTGCCATATTCCTTAGACCTATCTATCCAAACACTCGATGAGCATTGATTTGGGTTTGCCCCCCAGGCCAAGAAAATTGATTGCTACAATATTTCTAAAATGGCGATGATCCATGCTGACAAAATGTTCAGGAACCTTCTAAATCCATTAGATATAGAAGATTTCATATTGCAGGTTTCCACTGTGGCCACTTCCGCCAGATTACTTGGAGGCGGTAGGGAAAAAGTACCCATTAAGGCAGGGTCTTTTAGGAGACCTACTCCAATATTTTGAAGCGAATGATTGCTTCCATGGATCATTGGAATGCTTCCCGTAACTTGTGAACTGTTGGGGAGAAATGTTTGTTGGTCGACGATTGTAATTCCTCCTTGAAGGGAAATGAAATCTTCCTGAAATAGGTCGACACAACTGCGGCCATGGCATATATCCAGGGCCTTCCCAGTAGGATGTTGTAATCGAGGTTTCCGTCGATTACTTCAACATCAATTTCAACCGTTTTTCCCCCTAGTTCAACTTGCAAGTTACTTAAAATCCCGTATGGAGTGTATGATCGTCCATCAAATGCTTTTAACATTGTTGATGATCGCGACAAAGGTGGTGAGCCTAAATTTTTCCAGCAACTCATCGACATAATACATGTATATGCCCCCTCATCAATAATTGTTCGATGAACAGTTTTGTTGAGGGCTTTCACTTGAATAAGGAAAGCTAGTTGAGCTGGTAACTGAGGGTCATATCCTTTATGATAAAGGGCCACAAGATTGGAATACATTGGGTCAATCCCACCTATTGCTGATAATAAAGCTTTCTCTTGGGAGGGGCAATTTTGCGGTACCTCAAGTGTCGACATAGCGGACGGCGATTGGGCTAGGTCCTCTACTATATTATAATTCTGTGCTACTTTGGCACGAGGATTAAATGTCGATTTGTTTACTACTCCCTTTGGCGGCTTTATCATTGGTTCAGGAATGATGGGTGGCACAACTTCGGTCAAAGTTGTTGTCGAACTACTAGGTTGTTCATTAGCCTTGTTATTCGACAGCTGTGGATTCCTGTAATCTTTATTCCTTGTCAAAGCATCAATTTGCTGCTTTGAGATAGACAACATAAGCACTTGGGATCGGGAAGCATTTTGATTAGCCACCAATTTGGTTCCCGAGTTTGGAAACGGATCAGTCAATACTCCTGAGGTTTTTGAACTCTTAAAGAGTTTCTTAACTTCAGCTTTATGTGGACAATCTCTCGTCTGATGATCCTCATCGCATATATGACACCCCGCAGGGGGTTTCCTTTGCCCAGAAGGGTTTGTAGAAGGTTTTCCAGGAGATGACTCATCCTGCTTCTTTTTTCTCCCTTTCTTTTTCTTCTTGCCCCCTGGTTGCTTCAGTTGTTTGCCTTTATCAGTCGACACGGAATTTACTTCTGAGGCAAGAAGCTCCTCATTTTCATTTTGACTGAAAATCTTACGGGCCTTTTTAGATGTAGCCTTTGTCGATTTCGTGTCTGCTGCGCCAATCACACCATCGTCGGCATGAGAGTCATTGTTTGATTTAGGAGGAGGAGGAACGGAAAATTCCGGTCTAGGAGCATCAGGTATTTTATCGTAGAGCGTGCCAGACTGAGTATAGATCAAGTCTAGATATTGTGCACGAGCAATAACTTGCTCTTCAGTGACGACTCCTCCCTTTGCCACATCTTCTGTGATAGAAGGTAATAATGACTTAATAAACCATTCAGCTAGCAACTGATCAGGAACATATGTTTTTAACATTCTGCGACGACGTCTCCACTCATGAATATGATCAGATATGTGAGTGGTCGTTGTCTGTTTGAAATTGGTAAGAAGTTCTGTTCCTGTTTCGTACCTTATCGGTAACTGAAAATGGGTTAAAAAGGTTGTGGCTAGGGTACTGAAGTTGTCAAACGAAGCTCTGGGTAACTCGATATACCATTTTGCTGCCGGACCAGTTAACGTCCACTGGAAAAGGCGAAGCCTAATTGAATCATCGTTTAGGGTGTTTGATGAACACCACAGATGAAATGTCATCACATGATTCGACGGGTCTTCACCCAGATTTCCATTAAATTTAGGAATATCTAACGGAAGTTTATGCGGAATCGCTGGCCACCAAGGGGCATAAGCAATTGGATCATTCGTCAGCTGGTTTAGATCTGGTAATTCTAGAGTTGCTACAAAGGGCAACTATTGATTCAGGTTAGGCGAAGCATACCCAGGATAAGATGGAATCGCCTGATCAGTAGGTCTTTGCATACCAGCATAATGTATTTGATGCTGGCAACTTTGACAAGGTTGATGGGCATAACCATTATAATATGGTTGTTGATAACCACTTTGGAAATGCGGTTGCCCATTACTTACAAAGATTTGTTGCTTAGGTCCTTGATATGATTGTTGGAATGGCGGTTGTTGAGATTGAACCAGCCATGGTTGTTGGACCATTTGCTGATGCCCAATACTGGATGATTGACCAAGATGAGGAGTCACAGTACTTGTTTGAGCCTGAGTCACTCCAGATAAGGAGTCACTAACCTGAGGTTGTGATTGAGTCGTTGAGACAAGAGGCTGTTGTATTGCAACCTGAGAAACTTGGGGTTGACTACAACAGGTAGCACTTGTACTTGCGACGCAGTCACCATAGCAGGTATAGTGGGAATATCCGACACAGGATGGACTGGTTGCATTGAATATACAACCCTTGGTTGTTGAGGCAGTATTGGTACCCAACCGCTGGATGTAATTCCAGTTTGACCTGAACTTTGTTGTAAACTCCCATATGGTTGTTCTCCGAGAGGGAACAATGAAAAGGCATACTACCCTCCATATGGTGGCAATCCAGTAATTAAAGGGTAGATTGGCCTTTGAAGACACATTGGATCAATTTGTTGAGTTTCAACATAAGAAATACTAGATGATAATCCAGATGAAGAAATAGGAACTAACCATGTCGTCGAAGCAGTCCCTGATTGGACTCTGGTTTATTGTTGATAACTTGCGGGAGAGATGGTATACCGGTGAACATTGTCGGAGTGATAGCAGGGAGTTATGCCGTCGTTGTGTCAAACGACACAATCCTAGATGTTGACGGTTGTTCTGACATTTGTATTCTATCCAAAATATTACCTAGCGATTCTACAGGAGCTTCCGCTGGTGGTAGACTAACTTCTGACGAAGAAGGATATAGAGTGATCCCGACTCCAAATTGCGTCGGAGTACTTGTTTGAGGATCTTCTACAATTTCTTCTATGGCAATCAGACAAGGTGGAAGGGGAAGACCGTCAGGTCCGTAGAATATTTCTGGTGCCGAAGAAGGTGTGAAATCGGCAGCAACAGATGTTTGAAGAGCAAGACTCTCCGAACCGGTTGTAGATGGAACTGGTTCGATAACACAAGTGTTTATTCTCAAACTAGGATCAGTATCACTGTCCTCCTGCGGTTGTTGAACTTCTTCTGTAGAGGCAGGGATTCCAGAAATGTTTGGAGTAACCGGTGTCTCTGATGTCGTTGGAACACTTGTTCTAACTTTGATAGGAGATTTGGAACCGGTTAAACGAGTTCGCTTTGTCCGTACTGGTTTCGATTCCGGAGACAAAGACGGTTGACTCGTAAGCCTCCGCGAATGACGGGGTTTCAATTGACTTTCTTCCACGATTGCGGATTACTCGATCAACTAAAATAAAGGGAAGGTATGTTTCCGAATTAAATGAATTTTAGACGCTTTGACACAACTTGTTTTTTCAGTTTTTAATAGTCGAGAAAAAACAAAAGATGACTCTAGTCTCCTTCGATTTTTAATGAGCCTGAAGTGACAAGTGCTCAGATGGACCTTTTCCGTTAAGGAGTCTGAAAAGGAATGAAAGGGACTACTCTGGAGATCTAGGTAGAGGGAGTACCAAACCAATCGCAAAACTGCAGAATACTTTTTACGGTACGGCAGTCAATCTTCCCGAATGCTGTGTTCAGTGCATTGTGATCGATAGGGCGGCAGACACAGCTTCCTAAAGATAAAGGATTTAAGCCTATAGGGGTCTCCCAAAATATACTCGACGGTACGTGGGAGCAAAAGTCCGTACTGGAACTTATCATCTCAAAGTGGAGGAATCACCCAACCATCAGTGAGGACAACAGTTACCAGGCTTTACGACGCCGGAATGCGTCTCTAGCCTAGACCTCTAAATGTTGTGCGTTAAGTTCCAAAGCGTTGTTAGATTCATTGAATTTATTTTAAGTTGATCTTGCTTATGAAGTTTGCCTTTTGGGTTCACCACGAGATGTAGATGTAATTCCTAAAATGCAATCTAAAGATGATAAACAAACTTTTATCCCTTTTGTGCAATGAAAATCCTAGCTACTAGAGGAAAAGAAAGACACAATCTTTTCACAAAGAGCAAAGAGCACACTGTAAATGCACTTTCCTAAATCAAGCCAAACAGACTGTCTATATGCAAATGCACATGCATGTATTTGTTTTTGACTTTCTTAGTATTGATGCTAAAAAGAAAGTTGATGTACAAATCTGAATTTCTTTTCAAGCGACAAATATAAACAAGCTCTTTTTCGAAATCAAAAATAGAGATGATTACGACACCTTACGATTTTGAAATGAACACTTGTTCTTGACACTAGAAAATCACAAATTTAGACCAAAGGCAATAGTAATAATATAATCGACCATCTACAGCAATCAAACTTTCTCCTATGATCGAAATCGACACTTGCGACAGATTCAAATCAAAGGACGACAGTATGACTATTCTACTTTTGCAATGGAAAACTGTAAATGACTCAACAAACACACAAAAAACATCTACAGATCTTTTGTACAAAGGAGGCGGAATAACAGCAAGGAAAAGGGGTTTCAAACAGACATATACTGATCACAGGCAGCAAATCAGAGATAGAACTAGAAAGAATGAAGCACAAGAAGCACAGCTGCACAGGGCTAGTCTAATCAGCGCACCTGTAACACAGAGAATCTGAAATGCAGCGCAGGTTGCCCTTTCGGGAAGTGCGCTGAAATTCAGGATCTCTTAACAGTACCTGTGTTGGGCCAGAAACGAGAATCTATCTGGGTTCCGGGTCACAGTTTGCAGTTCAATCTTTGGTTTTTGGCCAAGTAAAAGAAATTAGTAATTCAACAATCAGGGGTAGATCTAAGGAGGATCTAAGAGCTATCACAAGGGTAATCAGATAGTTCGTGAATCAGCTGTTTAAATCATAAACAAATCCAGTGAATGAATTGAAGCAGCATATGTCTACTTTGCATTTGTTATGGAAAATGCAGTTCGAATGCTACTTATAAGTTTATGAAACAAACAACAAAGAATGATACACAAACAAACTAACTAGATCCCCAGCGGAGTCGCCATTTTGTTACAAGGAAAAGTGTCTATTTAGAACTGCTCTATCCCACTAAGGTGTGACAGCTTCCTTAGAAACAAACAGAGAAAAACTACTTTAGTATTTCCTTTATGAACTATAGATAGAGAGGAATAGAAAGAACCAACCTGTGTCTTGCGCTAATCCTTTGATCCAATCCCTCTCTTCTTTGACAGTCTCCAGCTACTTGCTCCCTTACTTGCCCAACTTCACAAAGTACCTGTAAGATCACAGAAGAAGAACACTATATAAAGACATGGATCTATATTCATAAACAACTTAGGATCAGATTTAAGTTAACCATACAAATGTAACAAGCATCAATGATACAAAAGCATGGAGGAAAAACTCAAATAGTTTTTATTGATAAACAAGAAAAGATCTAGGAGGAGTTACAACCGGTGGTTCCTGACCCAGCATCAACCTCCCAGGAAAGAAGCCCCTCTTCACCTCAAACAAAGCATAGATCACCCAATACTCTGATGTTTGTCTCAAAAAACCAACAGCAATTCCTTACAATATGAAAAATTCCAGCCTCCCACCTCTGAGATGAGGGATCCATATATAGATATGTGTAAGGAGGATGAGTCAGCTTGTGATTTGATTAGTGTCTTCTCTCTGTCAGTTCTTGCTTCCACTTGGAGACTGAAGGCCTCTTACTCATCCTTGGTCGAATTCAGTGAGGCAAGTGTCACAGGAGAAGATTCTGGAAGCTTCCATTGTCTCTCCACCTCGTGGAATGACACTGCCATTTGTCATTTCTCGCCCATCGCACCCCATAGAAGGGATTTTTGAAATGCAACGCACTTCCCGTGTGTACAAGGTGCAATGCATCGCACTCTGGGCATGGAGCAAGTGCAATGATCCAGTTTTGACCAGTTCTGAGTAGTTTTTCATGGAGAACTTCTGGGAGACGCTGTAATCTGTTGACCTTGTTCCTTTAGGGGTTAGAACAACACTTTAGGGACTTAGGAGCCCTTGGTTTATGGACATTTCATGCTTGGGGTTGTAGGGCCCAAAAATGTCTATAACAAAGAGTTATGAGTTAATTGAGTACCAAGAGAAGAAAATAATTTTGTCTAAAATTTTCCAGTGAAAATGGGATCTTTGTCACTTGCAATAATCTTTGGATTTCCATGTAGCTTTTGAATTGTTTCCACAAATGCAGTAGCGATTGTATTGCGTTTGACAGGATAAGATAGTGCAAAAAAGTGTGCATACTTGGTAAGTCTATCAACTACCACCATGATGACACTCTTTCCTTCGAACTTGGGTAAATCTGTGATAAAATCCATTGATACATCTTCCCAACGCTGACTTGGAATGGCTAATGGTTGTAAAATACTAAGGGTATTAATTGTCTCAACTTAATTTTGTTGGTAAACCAAACATTCTGCCTCAAAATTCTGAATATCAGATTTAAGGACATCCCAAAAGAATTGTTTCTTAACCCTATGGTATGTTTTTAAAAATCATGAGTTCCCTCCTATAGGATAGGTGTGCAATTCCAAAAGATTTTTTTTTTTTTAATTGGGAGTTCTTACATAGATATAAGCGGTCTTTATACCATAGTGAATCATTTTTCCAGGTAAATGTGTAAAATGCATTGGTATCTTGATGCAACTTTAGAATGAGTGTCCACGCCTCTTCTTCATTTTTACATTCATTCCTTGCTTCAGTTATCCAACCAGGTTGGATAATATAAATGGCATAGAGAAATGCTTCCATATCATCATCCCTTCTTGAGATTGCATATGCAACAACATTTTTCTTCCCTTTTTTGTAGGTCATTTCAAAGTCATAACCCGACAACTTTGTAATCTATTTTTGTTTCTCTTTTGAATATAATATTTTTTCCAATAAGTATTTAAGACTATCATGATCTGTTTTTACCTCGAAGTGTCTTCCCATTATGTAAGGATGCCATTTCTTTAGGGCATGTAGTATTTACAACATTTCTTTCTCATAAATAAGTTTGTGTAAATACTTTCCCTTGATTGGACAACTTTAAAAATAAATGGGTCTTTCATCTTGCATTTAAATAGCACCAATGCCATTTCTTGAGGAATCACATTCCATAATAAAGGTTTTTGTGAATTCTGGAGTAGCTAAGACTGAATCTTAGAACAATGCCTCTTTAAAATGGCCAAAGGACTTAGTTGCTTCTGGAGTCCAAAAAAATACATTTTCTTCAGTAATGTTATTAGCGGTGCTACCATTTTCCCATAATTCTTAACAAACTTGTAATAATACCCTATCAACCTAAGAAATCCTGAAAGATTCCTTAAGGTTGTGGGGATTTTCCATTCCTTTATGGATTTAATTTTGTTAGGGTATACCTTAACACGCTCATGAGATACCATATGACTCAAATATTCCACATCATATACCCCAAAGAAACATTCGGAGGGTTTTGTATATAATTGTTTCTCCAATAGTTTGAGCACCCTGTCAACATGTTGAACATGATCTCTCTGAGACTTGTAAAAGATTAGTATATCATTAAAAACTACTAACACAATTTTTTTAAGGAAGGGTTTGAAAGTGGAATTCATCAAACCTTGAAATGTGGAAGGTGCATTATTAGGCCAAAAGGCATAACCAAAAATTCATAATGACCTTCATGAGTTTTGAATGATGTTGTTGGCATTACGGCTCCAGGATTGTTCTTGATGGCAACCTAACAAGTTTGTCTTCATGGATTAAACATCTTATTCATTATTATCCCATCATAGTTAGAAGTTGTAGTGCAAGAAAAGGAAGAAAGTGCAGGATGGTTGTATCACATTGTGAAGTATAGGAATATGTCATATCAATTTATCTACATGACTACATGGTATGTTGGATTGTTTAATATAAGTGTTGAAGAGTAAGAAAAATAATCTTGGTAAGTTTTGGATTGGGTGAAACAATGCTTTTCTCTACATTAAACCCCAGCCTCATGGAGGAAGGCCCATCAAGGCGGCTGGAAACCCTTATTCGCACAAAGGAAGGCCCATCAAGGCAGCTATATCCGAGATCTCCATGAATCGTACATGTGACCATGCCTGTAGATGGTAAAAATAAAAATAAAAAAGAATGGAACCAAGGTTTCACTCATAGATTTGTGCACACAAGCTTTTCTTGACACGATCCAACAAATACATTAGTTTTCTTTCCTATGGTATTTAAAATCTTTGGTTTTTGGCTTTAAGTATTATGAAATTAAAAGGTTACAGAAAGAGGATCAATCTGAAGCAATGAGTGTGTGCTTTGCTTTGAGTTTTTTTTTATGCTTTGTCTCACACATGTCTAGATAAGGGCACTTGGAGATGGTAAAGCATTGAGATCTATGCTCTAACCTAGTTGTTATATGTGAAAGGACGGGTCGATGAATAAAATCTATAAAAGGAAGAATAAATGAGTTTTCACTTGATTCAATTGTTTGCAATGAGTGTATTTGAAAGTTCTTGGATATGTTTGTTAGTGTGTTTTGATGCTAATCGTATGTAGGGATTTGGAAGGGTTTTTTTACAATGACGAAGTGTAGATCTGTTATGCACACAATTAGACAAATTTTCATTTGAAATATATATGTTGTAGATAAGATCAATAGCATAGATTTTGTGACTGAATATTATGTATGCAAGGATCTTATTTGGTATGGTTTCAAAGGTTATTTTATAGAGAATGCCTCAATGGTTTATAGCATGGCAGTTTTCTTTTGAATTATTTCTTTTGAGTGACAATGAATTATCTACCCTTGATTATTTGAAATAAGTGGATCTGTAATTGTGTTGACTTGACATGGGTTGTTCAGTTATTTCTTATCTCCTTGTGCATAGAGAAATCATTCAGTGATTGAGATGATATTTCTCTAAGAAGATACATGTGTTATCAGTATATGTTTGTATAGAGATCACTATGTGTTGCAAAGTTTAGAGATATGTTTGCAATGAAGCTAATGAATGGTGATTCCCATATGAAGTTATTGTAGTCATGAAAGGCTTATGTTATTGATTTTTTATTGTCATAGGTTCTTACTATGATCTTCTTAACCTTGACAGTGAGATTATCTTGTTTGGTTGTACGTCGTGAATGTGTACATAGATCAGAGATCTAAGTTACTTGAATGATGACCATGGTTTTGCAGAAATAAGAATATGACTTATATTATGTCTTACGACTCACTATTATATGAGCATAAGAAGATATGTTGTATGCGTGCAAACTATAAATTGAAGCGTTGAGAACTATTTGTAGAAGGCTCATATGTTTGACTTGAATGTTGCGACAAGGGTTGAAAGTGATCTATATAATGTTGTTGCTTGTCTTGTACTTGAATTCAGTTGTCCTCTGGCCCTATGAGCATGATGATTATGAGAATGATGATGGAACTTTGACGTGTCTAACTTGATGTTCTAAGAGATTCCATTTGGTCTCCTTGATACATGATTGATGATAGCTTATGAAGTATCTTGATGAATTGAGTTATGCCTTTAGATATGACAATACATATTGGAAACTTCCTAGGGATCTAATTGGATAGATGGCTTGGTTGTAGACATTATGATTAATAACTTTTAGTTTGGTAATTGGTAATTTGTGGATGATATTTAACAGGGGGTAGTAGCTCCCTTCCAGTGGGTGCTGGAGAATTTGTGGAGGTTGTAGCCTCCTAAAGAAATTCTGTATAATAAATTAAGAACATATTATTTATAATAAAAGAAGAAGACATATCAACAACAATGGTGGTTTTATCCCACATTAGGTTTCCACCTAAAATCTTAGTGTCCATATGTGATTGATGCGTTGATGTGTTCTACGGTTTACATGCTCTTACACTTAATGTTGTTCATAACACAGCGATATGCTAATGAAATAACTGAACAAGACAAATTTGGAAATGAATACATAAACTAAGTAAATTTCAATTGGGAATGAAATACTGATTCACCCCCCCCCCCCCCCCACCCCCAATATTTCTAACAAATGTTTCCAGAATGTCTTATGTCTTCATTCTAATTTGATGATGACTTGAATGAAGATCTAACTTGGTGAAGTAAATTGCTCCATATAGTTCATCCAATAATTTGAGAAATGTATCTTTAATAGTGTGTTTATTGAGCTCTCTATGATCCAGACATATACGCCATGATCCATCCTTCTTGTGCGCCAATATTACTAGAGAAGAGGAAGAACTTTGGCTAGGTTGAATTATACCTACCACTAGCATTTTTGCAACCATGTGTTCAATTTCTTTCTTTTGGGAATAGGGATATCTATAAACTCTAATGTTTGGAGGAACACTTCCCGAAATCGAGTTAATAACATGAACCTAGTTATGAATAGGTGGGAGACCTTTGAGAGTCTCAAATACCTTGGAATGATTTTCAATGAATCTTTGGAGATCTAGAGGAATGGGTGACTTATATGTTTGAACATCCAATGAGAATAATTGTGCAATTACCCCTCATTTTTCCCTCTTCAAAATATTTTTCATTCCATTACAATTGATTATCTTCCTAGGTTTCCTTGTGATACCGCTTAATTAAATTTCCTTTCATTCCCAGAAATTTTTCAAGAAAAATTCTTGAAAATTAAATTCTATCACCGCCAAAGATGTAACCATTGGACTCCTAATACAACATCAACACCACCCATTGGAATGGAAAGACTTGGACTATTCAATACATATTCCCCCATAGTTATATTGATATTATGGCACTTCCCTAAGCAATTTATAGTTCCTCCATTTACAGCCATCACTTGACACTCTGGTGTTGGATATAGAAAGAAATTCAAATCCTTGGCTATCTTACAATGAAATAAATTATGGGTACTATATGAGTCATTCAATACTACTACATTTTTCTCCTTGATATATCCTTCTATCTTGATGGTTTAAGGAGTGGTAATTCACACTGAGGCATTACAAGATATGGTTGAATTCATTTCTTATTTTTCAACCCCCTAAGGTTGGTTCCTGGTGCATATCTTATTCTTTTGATGTTTCTTGTTCCTTTTCTTCCTCCTCTTCACAATCAATGTAAAATAATTTATGCTCAACACACTTATGACCTTCAATTTATTTTTTATCACAACCGTAACAAATCCCCTTTTCTCTTTTTTCCTCCAATTTTTGTGGCATTAACATTGTAGGTTGTGGAAATATAGGAACAACAACACTTCCATCTTTATAGTTGTGAGTGGTAGATCTCCTTGTTTCCATAAATTTGCTTTCAACTTTTCTTGCCGCCCTGAATGCATTCTCTAATGACTTAGGTTCCCAAAGTGAACCTCATGTTGGATGTTATCCTTTAAATTTCCTATGAATACATCAATTAGATGCTCCTCTGGAATATCAGTTACCTTGATATTCAATCTTTGGAAGTCCTAGATGTTCTCCCCAACTAAACCCTTTTGTTTGACATTTATCAATTGGCTAAAGAAGGTATTTCTCTTTGTATCCTAATAATGTGCTATCAATTCCTCCATGAAAATTGTCCAAGTGACAAGTAATTTACGAGAAAAAAATCATCAATGCCATACAAACGGATTGGATTCTAAATATAAGGATGTAGTATGTACCTTTTGTGTGTGTTGCACATTGTGTAGATCAAAGAACTTCTCCATTTGTAGTATCCATGTTATCAGATCATTTCCATCAAACTTACACATATCAATTATTATAATGTGGTTGGCCTTCAACCCAAAGTTGGAGTCTCTAAAATCATGATTCACATTCATTTTTTTTTGTCATGAGTTTCATGGACTACCTTGTCACCATTAGGAAGCCTTTCTCGTAGCAACTTTGTCAAACCTTCCATATATTATTTTAAACCATCCATGTCCCTTTTTTTTTGCTTCTAAAACATCAATATTATTATTCATCATCTCTTCCAATTCATTTTTGGTTACTCTTTGTCAGAGCGAAAATTGCTACACTTGGTCCCTTAATTTTGATATATCATGTTGCATTTCTTCTTCTTCATGTGTCATAATAGAAATTTATGAGGGATTAATGGGTGTATAATTTTTTTTGTTTGGGAATAATTTTGGAATCAATTAATGATATCTACACTTCACTATGCCCTTTGAATCAAACTATTTTTTCAAACAAAATTTATGCAAATTTAAAAATATACACCTTTAAAGAGCTTGATTTTGAGCTTATTGATAAGGCTACCTTGAAACTGTTGTATCTTTGAGATTTTGGCTTCTCAAGATCTTAACTTTCCTCTTGTGGTATCCCTATGTGTATTTTTTCCAACCCCGCCAATTACACTGAAATTGAATTATTCAAAATAAAGCTATTTCAAATCTCCTACAATGACCTGATTATGGATTGTTTTAGAAGAGTGAACTTGTACGGGATTCCACATATCATTGTTTTAACCTTAAGCCCTAAAACTGATACCAAATAAGCCATATTCTGTGAAATTTTTATCACTTTTTACGAAATTCAAATCTAATGCTTGAAGAGAAGGTTATAACTATTTTCCCAGGGACACTTATTTGAGACTGAATTATAGAGCACACAGTAACAATAATCTTCTTTGGACCATATCTAAAAAATATAGCAAACAAAGGTATGAAATTGGATCCAGATGTTCATCAAGATTTCTCCTCCATGTGATCTCAGTTTCATGGTTTGAAGCTTCACAGAAAAAAGTTTATAGAAAAAATTCGGCAATGGCTCGTTTGAAGTAGTAAAACCCTAGGATCAAGAGCTTTAATACTAATTTTTATGTATCTAGATCAAAAATAACATAGAAACGTAATAAAAGATATACCATCAATTAGATAATAAGCCACTTCGGGGGTGGGATTCCCTTTACATCACATAAATCAACAATTTTTGGATGGTTCAAAAGAAAAGACCTCCTTGCTATACATAGAAGTTTAAAACGTCAAAATATAACTAGGGCCTACATAACAATAATAATGTAAGGGTTCAAAAATAAAAATAATGGGCTTCTATGGGCATGAAAATAACAATGGGAGCTACACTAGTATTATAGGGATCTAACAAAAGGAAAAATTGTCTTTTTCAGAAGCCTTGTTAAGGTTTTTGAAATCTATGCATCTTGATATGTACATTCTCCTTTCTTACTAGAACTAGATTACAAACCCATTCATAATGTCTGATAGGAAAAAATATTATTTTTGTTAATAGTTTATTTAATTCATTCTTAATTTGGGTCTCTAAGTTAGTATGGATCTTCCTAAATTTTGCTGAACAAGTTTTGCACCATGCATCATAAGCATTGTATGAATTATAGATGTGACATAAGTCTTAAGATCATCATAGGACCAATCAAACACATATTTATATTGTCTTAAAAGACGCATGAAAGCAATTCACTCTATAGGTGAACAGCGTAGGCCTAACTTTACATTCTACAGATTTTTCTCTGTGCCTAGATTAATTACTTCATACTTCATAGTAGAACTATTTGTTTTATAATTGGTAGGGGTTTTGAATCTATCTTTTAAGTCAAATAAATCTTCCATCTTGACCACAAATCTAGGTATGATGTTTTCATATTTAAGTTTGTATTCTTTGGGTTTTTTATTTAGTTCTTGATCATGAGTGTCCTCATCAATTATAACATCATCATAAGTTCCATAAGAAGTGATGAACTTTATGATATCATCGTCATCATTAAAAAACATCCAATTTTATACATTATCGAGTACATAGGGCCTAAAAACCAACTCTATTGAAAATATATATGGACTAAAATATTTAGGTGTTATAAGTTTGGAAGCTACATTAGCGAGAAGGTCATAGCTGGCATTATGTAATCTAGGAATAGGAGTAATATTGAATGTTGAGAAAATTCTTATCAAGCCTTGGACTAATTGCTGATAATTTTTAGGATGATTAAAAACATAGAGTATTTCTTACCTATCTAATCACGATTTCAGAATCTCCAAAGATTTAATGTTTTGCACTTTCATGCTTATAGCCTTCTTTAATCCTTGTATCAATGCTTCATATTCAGCTATGTTTTTTATGAATTGGAAATCAAATCTACAAGTTAACATAGTTTTTTCCCTGTTGGGAGTTTGTAGGATGCAACCTACTCCTGCACCGTCATTAGATCTAGATCCATCGAAATAAAGTGACCACCCTTGGTTATATACAACATTATTTACAGAATTATCTAGAAAATTTACACTTCGCAAAGAAACTATTAGGCAATAACTTTTCAATTTCAGAATAAATGGATGATTGAGGGAAAGGGGAACCTTGTGTAGGAAATTTTCCAATAAATGAATCCACACATTACTTACCAATAATATTATTGGTGAAACTGAAAATTTTCTTCTCCCCATCAATGTCATTGACAATGTGTTTGATGTGCTCTCACGTCCAACCTTTATTTGGTATTTGGTGTGGTTTACCATTGAATGGTAACCAAAGATGTGACCAGTGAATAGAAAAATACCCATTTAATTTTTAAAACCAATCACGCCTTAAAGAAAGCCATATGATTTACGTATATGAACGATCACAATTTCAATGACTTGATAAATCTTTGGAGGAGATGCTAGTCTAATACGTACGTATTTTAATTCTCCTAAGACCTTCACTTTTGTTCGATCTAATTGTACTATTTTTGTAGTTAACTCTTGTGGACAAGCATTGATCTTTAGACAAACAAAATATGGCATGATGTTTGAGAAAAATCCGGAGTCAATAGAAAATTATGAACATTAAGAAAGTAAGTAGAAAGGGAGAAGTGTGAGAGTTTGACTTATCAACTATTAGAATAGTGTTGGCTTGTTTGTTCTTTTCAGGAGTTCAAGTTTGAAGAGATTTTGTTGTATTCTTATTTGCAACAAAAAAATGGTGAAAATAGTTTGTCTATAACATCTAAAGCTTTAAGCAAAGTATTCTTCTATTGTTTTAATTTTTTAAATCAAACAATGATATATTAGTTCTTGTTTTCTTCATGTCCTCTACTATATCATAGTCCATCTTATCAGAAATTATCAAAGTTTTCAAGACTGAGTTATCATGAGAGGAATATTTGCTTTGGGAATTAGTTGGAGAAGGAGTTGTAGCTGAAGTTTTTTCGGGTTAAATTTTACTTTTCATTTGAACCACTAGAATTTATTTTCACTTTCATCTATGTGAGTTCTAGCTACATCCCACATAACATTAGCGTCCAAAGTTTGTGGTTCTTCTTCTTCAGTGTCTTCTTCTTCTTCATCCAGTGCTTCATTTTCTGACGTAAAACTTTGACCACTAGGAGGATCTAGAGAATTTATTTTAATAAAGGCCCTAAAAGGTCTCTTGAAAAAAGACCCTTCTAAAAAAAAATATTCTACTTCATTAGTAGTACTTTTGATAATTTTTTGCAATGTTTCCATGTCAAATATGTCTTTTTCTTTTTCTCTTCTTTGTAGGTGATTTTCTTGGTAGGCTGAGAAGGATTCCTTTCTTCTACAACAGCCTTGTTTGCAATACTAACCATTTATTTCTCTACATATAAAGCCTCTTGCATTGCATCAATCAAAGTAATATTGGTTGCACATTTCACAAACATAGTAGTAGATGTATGAAGTGCAAAAGTGTAAAATTCAATTTAAACATCAGCTCTAATCTCAGATGCATCAATAATTTTATTAAGAAGTTTAAGAAACCTATGATTAAAATCTTTAACTTTTTCTTTGGAACCCATTTTTAACTTAGGAATTTATACCAATAACGCAGTTGATGATTTATCATCACCAAAATTGTGATGAACATGTCTTCAAATGTGTCCCAATTTTGGATGGAATTTGCTTGTAAGGAAAAATACCAGGTAGATGCTCTACCTTTAAAAGTGTAGGGAACAAGTCTACAAATAACGTCTTCATTTTGTACACCCCTTAGATTGATATCTAACATAAATTTATTAATGTGATCTTCTATATATTATTTATTATCAGGATCAAATTTTGGTGACCATTTCCCTGGGTGTTTTGCTAAATCATTCTAATCACGGGGAAAATTAACATCTTCTAAGGTTTCCCATGGTATTTTTTCCTATTGTTGTCTAGCCATAGTGGAAGCGAAAACAGTAATAGTTAACGAAATAGGGGAAGATGTTGTTATAGGTTGATTGTGTGGAGAAATAAGAGATGGAATAGGTTGAGGAATTTAAACTTGATCTTGCACGCCAAACTCCTTTAGTTCTGGGGGAAATTAGTGTCTCTGAGTCTCAATGACTTTGGGTTTACTAACAATAAGAAATATTACTGGTGGCACACCTAATTTCTTACTTTGCACTCGATTTAGACTCCTAAATTTTGTAATTTAGAAGAAACAACAAAAGATTCTATTTGTGAGGAAAAAAATTATGTAGATACTTGTCTCAAAGGGATGGGATTTGAAACTGATTTTCTGCAGTATTCAGTAAAAGATTGTTTAATTCTCAGTGAAGAAGATACAACGGGATCATTGATATTTTGAGAACTAGATGCTTCTTGAAAAATTGGCTATGAAACTTCTTTAGAATGAGCAATAGAAATAGGGGTTTCATGGGTTTCAATATTAGAGACTTGGGTATTGGTAGGTGTAGGAGATGTGGGCGGTGAGTTTGGTCTTTTGGGATCTCTTAGATTTATGTGAGGATTTATGTGGCATCCACCATTAGAAGGCCCTCCTAACACCAATAATGTTGATGGCCAAAATTGACCATATCAACATTTGAGAAATCACCCAGTCAAGATCTCAATTACACCCTTTTTTATTTGGTATGGAAATTTCGACCAGTATGTGGACCCAGTTGCCACTCAAGGAATTTTCTCCAACACATGCATACTTATTGCAAGATTTGTGAATAAAATGATTTTAAAAGGAAATAATATAAAATAATCTTGTAATTCTATCCTAATGAAATAAATATAAACAATTACTCTATCACTACTTATATCTTGATAAGTTAATTATATCTCATGTATTATTACTCCTATATGTGAAATATAATGGTCGGTAATATGTTTGTGATACATATCTATACACTTATGGACTAAAAGAATTCAACCATAAATGAAATTAGACTTAACTTGATTAGTGAATTGAATTGCATTCACTCATAGCATTCACATATTTATTATTTCCTTAAATGAATCAATAATAATGAAAGTTATCAATCAATAGTAATTTATTTCAATCATAAAACATCAAAGAAATAAAGTAGAATAAAACATTTCAATTTAGATTTAAAATGAACAAGTAAGTTAGAGCAGCAATACCATAATCACTTGAACTCATTAAAACTGGAAATCTCGATGGTCCAGAATTGTATATTAAAGAAAAAATAAACTTTACATCAATGCAGATTCCATTTCCTTAGAAAAATCATAACCCCTTGTTCAGGAATTTTTCCCTTTAAATAACATTTCAAAATAAAGGATAAATATCTTGTCCAAGTTTTAAAACTAACAAATTTCAATTTAAAAAAAAAAAAAGTAAAAATTTGTTATGATGTTGGGATAAAACAAGTAGATTGGCTTGTTGAAGAAACACCCTATGAAGCTTCAATGGAGAACCTCCATTATGAATGGACTTCTAGAAGGTGAGTGAGTTGTGTAGATGGATCAACCTATATGTTGACCTTGCTAGAAACTCCTATGTTATTATGCCAGTAACCAATTTGGTTAATAGATAATGACTCTGAGGTTTGACCAAATCTCCAAATAGAATCCAATTCAATCCTTTTCATTTCCTTGATTTTAAATTAGGTGTTCAAGTCAGTATACTTGCATCTTCCTCATAAGTAAGTTAGCTTCCATTGGCTTATCATCATAAATGGTTGATTACATTTTAGTTTCTTTGACCAACTGCATTATTGATTGCATCAAGGGAGAAAAACTTTGTTCAACAATTTTTACTAGTTCCTTAGAACTATAAAAATGTGTTTTCCAAGCTTTAAGGACTTATTTCTTCTTCATTTTCTCGATCTTGGCTAAGCCATCTAGGAATGTTTTCTTGGTATCTTTCTAGGAAATTATTTGAGTTAATTTCCTTTCAGCTTCTTCGTAATCCATTTCTCTGTCAATCATGTCATTGAACAATCCATTTATCAAGTTATATTGAGCTTATGCTAAATTAATTCAATGCAAAATTATTCATGTATATGAAGGAACTATTTTTTGACTTCAATAGCTTCTTGCTTCAACTTCTCCAAGTCAAGCGCATTATTGGTTGCTTCTTGGATTGTTAATTGAACCTCAGCTAATTGGGTATCCTTCTTTTGATCAGAGACATCAAAATCATGCTATAAATTGTTGATTTCATCTTTCAACTTCTGTTGTAATACATCGACATGTTGCACATGCCACTATTGAGAGTCAACATATCGTTGTCTACACTATTCTTGAAACTATTCCTCTTTTAGTGACAGTTTTTGTTCCAATTTTGAGATTTTAATATCCTTTTGCTCAATAACGTTCAATAATTTGGTCAAATACCAAACATTATAATTTTCATGAGCTCCAATAGAATGAGAAAATTCTTTAGCTATATATTCTTTACTTAGTTGAGAATGATCCTAGACTACTTGAGGTGTAGCATCTGTGCCTTTCTTTTCACCTTCCACTTTCTTCTTTTTCTACTCCTTTTAATTGTAGATTTCTTTTATGGGTTGAAATAGTAATCCAATGGAGGGACGTATTCCATTTCAATGGGATACAAAGAGCTGACCATCATTGCATTTTGTGAACTCTCATCAGGAAGAGTATTGATAGGAGTTTTTATTAAGACCTTAGAAGTGACTAAGCAAGTTGTTGAATTAGTACCAGCATTGGTAGGAGAAAGAGTTATTTTGTTGTTGTGGATGTTTTACAGGGCTAAATCTATTAGGAGGAAATTCAAGGGTATTTTGTTGCCCATAATTGCTTGTTGTAGACTATATAAACTTATCCCATTCCTATTGAATATTGATAGTGGTTGTAGCTTTCTGTATGATGTCCTTTTTGAGAAATTCATCAACAATTTCTACTAATACTTGCTCAATTTCTCCCGAAACCTTGTTTGGAGTTATTGCAGGTGTCCTAGATGTAGTGGCCTCTATAACACGATATTTACTCATTTTTTGTTGAAGAATGGGAGGTAGGGAAGATTTTCTATCTTCCTTAAAAGTAAGGAAGCGTTAGTACATGCCATGAGACAAATTTTTAGCTTTTTGGTAGACTTCCTCATAAGACTAAACTCTATGGAATATATCATCATATCAATACTTTTCATGCATATACTTCTTCATGCTAACCATAAGGCAATGATTACCTACAATTCCCAAGGATCATGATGTTTAAGAGGAGTATGGGCTAGACTAATGTTATGAAGAGTCAAGACTTATTTCTTGGCATGAGCAGGGTTCTCTAAAGTATAAATACCAATATGAATAGGAAAATTGAGCCATATTTTCTTAGATTTATTTTGAAAATCATTAGAAATGCCAATTTTGATATATTGGTATGTTATTTCCTTATATATAAGTATGTCAAGAACAAACAAAGGAAGGGCATCTGGAGTTGCTTGGCATCCAAATATTCCGAGGTATGAAAAAGTCTCATCGAAATACCAACGTCCTCAATGTTAGCTTTTCTTCTTCTAAAATATGAGGAGGCTTTGTATGGGAGAATTTCTCATTAATATGGATAATAACATAATGGAGGATATGATAAAAGTGTTCCCCTGCATTTTTCTCCCAAATCCTAGATTGATATAAATGAATTGGCTTTGGTTCACTAATTGTCCATTTCCAACCCATTAAAAAAAGAGGTAGAAAAATAAATTACATCCATGATATGGGCTAACATGTAGAATGGAGGGTTAAACTTCTCAATTTTGGAAGTTCAAAAACTATTAACTTATTTACATAATTTTTTAGAAATGATATTAGCCCAATTGAAAGAGTAACCATCTAAATTCCTTTGAATTAAAGGAACTCGGTATAAATCAAAATGGGTGGCTCCTTTCTGCGAATGAGTCTATAGAGCATGGTTGCTACATAGGCTAAACCAAGGTTCTGTTGACGGTGCTAGGCCCACCAACATTCAGGGGATCACCCCGGAAGTCCCAACTAGACCTCACATTGTTTGGTGTGGGAGTCCCATCCAGTATGATAGTCTGGTTGCCATTATCTCAAAGATTTTCCCCGGCTCTTGCTTGTCAGCACAGGAGAGTGGTCTGCTTTGTCTTCAAGTAGTGAGGTTCGTGTGCCTGGTGATTGCTAGTGTTACTCGTGTCAATGGTTCTTTCATTGTAGAGGGAGAAGGTGGAAGTGAGTCCTAAGTAGGATGGGAGGAAGCCCCAACTTTGTTAGGAACACACAACACAATAGGACATGCACAGCTTCCGGAAGAGCAGTCCACATGGATGTCACAGTCACAAAACACAAGGAAAGATAACACGTACAACACACAGTAGAGGAGTTCGCGCGAGTGCGATGGTTGTTATAGCAAGTTTATGTGAAAGTTATGTCTGATGTCCAGGGAGGTAACCAACACAGTCAGGATAGCATTAACAACTCATACAACACATTTTCATTAATATATATGTATTACAACGAGTGAATGAGTTCAAGTGTTAAACACAGGTTAAAGAAACATGCATTACAAGTGTTCAAGATCAGTTTTACAACAGTTACAATACATGTGTGAAAATGTGATTTCCTGTTAGTAGGCTTCTAAATTAAGTGAAAGTTCCATGACACATCGTTACTCCATACATCACTAACCCCATGAGCGGGGCATTGGAGTCACTACTTACTCCTCAAGGAAAATATTACAAACTGTCAAGGCTATGTGGTAGGAGTCGAGGTGAAAAGTCCTTTACATGTACAAATGGGGGGGTATTTATAGCCAAGGGTGAAAGTGACCCTTGTGTTTGTTTGACTATCTCATGATCATTTGACTTCCATGACCTTTCGACTTTACCTGATTCTTCATATGACAAGTGGGTCTCTTGGACTTCCACGTTACTTTACATTGATTAACAGTATGGCCCACAGTAGAGATGTGGATGACATGACTCATGACAAGGCTCGACATGATAGTGTTGGTACATTTGTGTTGTTGTTGTTGTGCATGTCGAGTTGTAGTGTTGTGATGGATTTCCTCATGGTGTGTCACAGCTTCACCTCTACATGGAAAAGTGCGCAGAGCCTTCGATGGTCATTGGGTTCGGTTGATGTTGCCTTTGGACGTTTTCTCCTTGCTTGCATGTTGGCATGCTTGACAAGTTCGCCCGTTTGCGAAAAGTGCATGCTTATCTGTCTGTCCGTCCGTGAACACATCTCACATGTTCGCTCGTCCATCCATTCATGAACACATCTTTGCATGATCATCTGTTCGCGAGCACATCTCTTTGCATGCATCATTTGTTAGTCCGTTGGCGAACATGTCCTTCTGCATGAACTCCCTTTGTTCATCCCATCCGTCGTCGCGCCATGTTTGTTCATGTACCTATATCTGCAGTCACTCATGACGAGACGACATCAAATCCATAAACCTCCTAGTCTACCATGATGCATGATCATTTTGGATGCAGGTGACTAGGAGAGGAGACAAGGTTGCAAGGTATGAGTTGGGATGGAGACTCTGGGCACTGCTGGTGAAAACTACGCAGGAGTCACTGGGTTATGGGGACGGGAAATCCAGATCGACAGTGACTGTCCGTGGGGTCTGGCTCAGCTGAAGGGAAAAACTGCGTAGTTTTTGGGAGGAGTAGTTCGGGCTACGGGAAGGCATGGTAGACAAAATCTGCGCAATTTCTGGAAGGAGCGAGCAGCGGGAGCCTGGTAGCCAAAACTGCACAATTCCTAGAGGGAACTGGCAGCTAGTTACTAGGACCCTGGCAGCAAAAACTACGCAATTTCTGGAGGGAACTGGTAGTCAGCTTCAGGGACATTGATAGCAAAAACTATGCAATTCCCGGAGGGAACCGGCAGTCCGATGTTGGAGCTTGGCAGCAAAAACTGCAGAATTCCTAGAGGGAATTGGCAGTCAGCTGTTGGGAGATGCTGGCAGGGAAAATTGTGTTGATGCTAGGAGGCTAGTCTGCTGATCACCTCTGCGCAGTTTTTGAGCTAAGCGGACTACTGGGCAGTAGAGGGCTTGCTCATGAAAACTGCGCATTTTTCCGGGTGAGTGAGCAGTCGGTCGACTGACTAGAGAGCTGGCTGGAAAAACTGCGCAATTTCTGAGGGAGATAAGGAAATACATTGGGTGTCTGTCCGGCCTATCTGTGCAGTTTTCTCAGTCAGCAGAGCGAGTAAGTTCTTCAACCTCTGCGCAATTTTTTAAGGGAATTAGTCCCAGGGTGACTGTCGGGTCAAATTCTCTGGTTGACTAGCAGGAAGGTTGATTGATTTGTTTGCGGGCAGCACAACTTTAAATGGCTTGCTTGGTGCTTATGCACTACTCTGGGTGACATTCGATCGAGTCAATGGCAGGGTGAAGGTCCGCATGTCAGAGGGGAATTCGGTCGCCATAACTTTAGAAAAATGATTAAGTGTGTGAATGAGTGAGAAGGTTCATATGTGATCTTTCAAACATACACTTACATGACTTAACGACGAGACAACTCAAACCATCTAGACACATATGCTCAACATGACTGACCGAGGGTGTGGGCGACAAGCGTGACACTTGTGATTGATTGTTGGTCGATCGTAACGATGCTTGCGCGACATTGTATATGACTTTGTGTGTGAGTGCGACGAATGTTTACATAGTAAATACAACATGTACACACGAAGCGAAGACCTTGTGTATTACTAGAACATGGCCACAAGCATGATAGTGACATCAACATGCAAAAGTTGTCAATGGAATGATCAAGAAAGGTGGGTGTGAAGACTCACACGAGCTCACAAAGTGAACCCAAGTGCATGCAGTCATCAAGTAAAACTCTCAAAGGAGGCTCCGAAATTGGATGCAGGCCAAAATTTTGGAGGGTGTTGCAGCCGCTACAACACTTGGCGACACACTGGTAGAACTCCAGCTTCTCTGTTTTGGTTCATTGTCAGCATAGGGCCTTGGTCTTTTAAGGAGTATTGAATTGATGTGCGGATTACTTTAGACTTCCCACTTACCCCATGGACATACATGGTTCACCTTTTTCCAACTCAGTCAAACACAATCAAAATTTCATCTTGATCACAGTGTTTCAAAATCAGGAAGGGTAGTTTAGCTCGTGAGTTGAAGATTTTCAAATTATAATTTTTCATCTCTGGTGTTGCTCCGCTACCAGTAGGCATAGACAGTACCCCAGCAGAGTCACACAGGAACACACGCATTGCTCCAATGCTAGCGAGCCTGGTCAGTACCCCGTTGGAGTTGCATGCTTCACCTCTCTTGGCAGGAAGCCTTTCTCTTCTTTCACCTTTGTATATTTTTATTTTTTTTAAGAGAACTATGCATAGGCACTTATTTATTTTTGGGATGGAAGAGGGATCCCGAATTATTGAGAGCAGAAGAAGTTGTTCCTTCAGAGAAGCATATAATACCTCTGACATAAGTTTGCTCGTTTAAGTTTTTCCCTTCTCTGTTTCTACTAGTTGGATGAGCTTGAACACATAGAGAATAAGGTTGAGTACAGGCATGGGGCTTCCCAGTGTGGACATAGGTTCATGGTTGGACCAAAACTTCCCTTGCAGACGGCTCATGTTTTCCGTCAAGAGTTCATCGGTCGAAGGTTATAACCAAGCACGGAAAAGACGGACACAAGATTGGCCAAGTGTTGCAGTGTCACAAGTCTCTTCATATCTCAGCCACATATTCATTCAAAAGCCAGAGTGTAGTAGATAGCATCACTTATTTCCGGGCAAAAAAAAAATATAATAATAAATAAAATAAAATAAAGTAAAAAATTAGCAAGGTATTAAGCAACTCAAACAAATGAAACAAAAATTGTAAGCAAAACAAACCAAATGAAAACAAATATAGTAAGCAAGGCAAACAAAATGAAAACAACAAGTAGCAAGCAGACTATGTACATGGCATGGAGCGCGGCCCGACTTATTGGAAGTAGTGCATGAGATCTTGGTTGTTGATGGGGAGGTTGTCAATCCTCCTGTCAAGTGATTGCAAACGGTATGTGTGTGGGCCAAGCTTCTCATGGACCATGTATGAACCAATCCATAGGGACTGAAACTTCGTATGCTTGTCTTTGACTTCATGGGACTTATTCCATTTCAGAACCAAGTCACCAACACCAAAGCTAGCTTTTCCTGCAGAATTCTTGTCGAACCATCTCTTGATACGGTTCTGGTGGAGTGTGAATTTTTCTTTTGCTTTCATCCTTTCTACTTGGAGCTTACGGAGAGTATCCATCCTACGTTGAACTCGCTGGCAAGGCTTGGCTTGGGATTCTTGGGATAGCTGATGTGCAGGCAAGTAGATATTAGGTCGAAGGATGGCTTCTTTACCATAGACCCGGAAGTAGAGTAAGGTATTCAGAGAGAGTTTGGGTGTTACGCAGTCAGCCCATAGTGCATCCATCAGAGCGGTATGCTAGTTGTGCTGCTCAGAGAAAACGGTCTTTTATATTATGCGGATGAGGTTTTTATTCGTGGATTCTGCTAGATCGTTTCCTTGCGGGTAGTAGTTGAATGAGTGTTTCAGCACAATACCATTTTGTAATGCAAAATCATAAAGCTTTAAATATGAAAAGTGCGTTGCATTATCAAAATCAAGTGATACCGGAACGTCGAAGCATGAGATGATGCTCTGTTGGAGGAAGCTGATGACCTCCTAGTCGTTCACTCGTTTGAGCGGAACTGCGTCTGTCCATCACATGAAGTAATCAGTTGTTGTTAGAATGTAGTAGTGTTATTTTGACAAATGTGGGAAATTCTCCCCAATGATGTCTAGGCCCCATTGTTGGAACGGTTCAGTCACTGCAACAGGTTGCAGTGGGGCTGCTGACCTTCGTGTTTTGTCTGCGCATCATTGACAGACCGAGCACTTGTAGGCATAAGCATGTGCATCCTTGAATAATGTGGGCCAATAGAAACTCACTTGCATAACTTTGTGCGCAGTGGCGTTTCCCGCAAAGTGACCCCCGGCAGGTCTGTCATGCAAATCTTGTAATACCTTCTCCGATTCATGTGCCTCCAAGCACCTAAACAAAACTCTGTTGATGTGCTTTGTCATCAGAACTTCAGCAAAATGACTAAGTGTGTGAACGAGTGAGAAGGTGCATATGTGATCTTGCAAACACACACTTACATGACTTGACGACGAGACGACTCAAACCATCCAGACACATATGCTCAACATGACTGACTGACGGTGTGGGCAACAAGCGCGACACTTGTGATTGATTGTTGGTCAACTCTGACGACGCTTGCGCGACAGTTTATATGACTCCGTGTGTGAGCACGATGGATGTTTACATTGCAAACACAACATGTACACACGAAGCGGAGACCTTGTGTATGACCAGAACATGGTCGCAAGCATGACAGTGACATCAACATGCAAAACTTGTCAGTGGAATGATCAAGCAAGGTGTGTGTGAAGACTCACACAAGTTCACAAAGTGAACCCGAGTGCGTGCAGTGATCAAGTAAAACTCTCAAAGGGAGCTCTAAAATTGAATGCAGGCCAAAATTTTGGAGAGTGTTGCAGCTGCTACAACAGGTTCAGAGGTGCAATTGCATATTCCTTTTAACTCTCTTCTTTAAATTTGTGCTCATTAGCTCTCCATGGTCTTATGAAATAGTCATAATTTTTTCATATTCTAGACATTCCTTGTGAGCAAACTTTAAATAAATTCAACATTATAGAAAAGTTGAGCTTCATGAAGTTTATACATTACTTGGAGGTCTTGAGGCCAAAAAGAACCCACAATGATGCCCTCAGCGATACAGATGGAGCGTGTTGGCACATGCACATGGTCCATTGCCCAATGAATCATATAAGTATATGGAAAGAGTTTGGGCATACTACTATCTTATGCATCGCAAACTATGAAATTTGGCGCAAAGTAATATCAAGACTTCAAATTACTCGGCCTCTTCTTCCTCTAAACCACCTTGACCTTCATTCTGAAATAATGTGTATACATTGTAACAAGAAGAAGTGTAGATTTCTCCTTTCGAAATGATGATAGTATCCGTAAAGCCTTTTTGGGAAAATAGTTCGATTTATCAAAGTGTTTACAATCTCAAAAATATTCAATGTAGAAGTTATTCTATGTTTTAAATGCCATAAACGTTCAAGTGTATACTCACATGCAAATCCACGTTCGCTTCATAAGTTGGTTATACCATTGAATCCTAAAATGACCTCATTTTCCTGCATAAAATACTCCACTCCATATCTTATGGATTAATTTTTAATTAGTGTATTTAACACTAATAACCTTTATTTCTATTACTCTGCGTCATGGAGCTTTTGTTGAGCGATGTGTTTGTATTGCTTTAAGTTGGGGGTGGGGCAGCATGTTAAACAACTCTGTCAATAACATTTGTTCTGCACCCTTTTTTTAATATGATGAGTTGGCACTTTGCCATTGTGGATGGCCACATGTACACAATATGACCATGGCCGTTGGAAAACATGTTTGAAATGTTGATGTGGCAAAAAAATGTCTAATTCGTAGCAATACATGTCAAGTGATGCCAACCTGGACCGTAGCCACATCAGTGCAGGACTTTATTCCCACCGCTATTTCAGAGTGATATATGTTTATAAAGTAAGTAGGTGTGTGATTTAACAGAAGCTGCGGGATGAAAGAAAAATTAATTTGATCTTATCTCACCAAAAAACAAAAGAATTTTCATGTCTTTGGCGTTGCGCTTTTTTATATATATGATTATGATGATGGTGGTGGTTAACATCTACTCAGATCTAATTGGTCTATCGGACTTATAATTTTCTTAGTTTCTAGTTGTCTGATTTCTCGTCTTTCTTGGCGAGATTGGTGTTGTAGCTTTCTTTTTTTCTCTACAGTCTTCCAACTTTCTTTATCTTGCATTCCCTTCATCTCTTATGGCTCTTGGGACATTGGTGTTTTAACTTCGCGATTTATTGTGTTCGTCCTTTTGAAGATAGTCGGAGAAGAAGTTTGGTCTAAGAGATCTGTTTCGTTGTTAAATGAAGATTTATTTTGTGCGGTATTCGAATCTTCATAACTATTGATGCTTGAGGGGTTGTCAAGTTCACTCTTTTGTTGTTGGGCGGGGCTTTCCCCCTGCTTGTCTTGAGAGTTGTTTCTTTCTTGCCCGATTTCTTGTAATTCAGAGTTTTCTCGAGAGTATTCTTCTTTGATGACAGTGTAGTGTGCTCCTTCCCACCATGTAGATCTGTCGGTGATTTTTTCTAGCAGAATTTTTCTGGGAGGCTTTTGGGCAATTTTTGGCTAAGTGGTCTGTCTCAAAGCAGGATCGACATCTGAAGAGGACACTTTCATAATCGAGTTTCTAGTTCCACACATAGTCTTTACTTGTTAGGTGTATTTCAGCTGGGAATCCGGCGCTAAAGTCCATTTCCACACAGATGCATGCATATGTGTTTTTGGCATATTCCTTTGTTTCTGGGCACCTACAGTAAAATTTCCCAATTGCATTTCCAATGGCTTTTAGCGAAGAGAAATTCCAGATATGCAAGGGTAGGTTTGGCAATCTCACCCACACTGGTGCTGAGGTTATGGCTGTTGTTGAGGAATCGAGTGATGGGTTCCATGGCCTCATGAGCCGAAATGAATACATTGTTTGCTTTCAGGGTTTTCAAAATCTACTATAAAGAAACCCCTAGCACAGGGATAGATATTAATTGCATCAGGAATTAGAGGCTTCCATACCTCCGAGATCCCACTGTGGAGAGCTGTCATCCACGGCCAAATACCAATGAATCGGCGAATTATGGCACTTTCAGATAACTTCAAAGCCTTATCGAGTGAGCCCTGGACCACCTGGATAGTGGGAGATGGGGCTTCACTGACGATATGGGTCGGAGCTTACCCCCAGAGACGGACGGAACTAAGCCAACAGCTATTTTCGCGATGTTGAGAGCCATCTGGAAAATGCTCTCTTGTTGAGTATAAAAAATTGCTGAAGAGAAAGCAACAAAAAATTGCCAAAAAAAGTAAAAAACCACATATCTATAAAGCCACAGAAAGTTTATGTATATATAAACTTTTAAATTTTTCTTAATAAATAAAGGAAGAGGAAAATGTATGATAATTGAGAAGACTTTCTTTGATGGAGAATGTTGAAAAGTGGTTTACCAATCACAATAACACTTAACGAACGCATTATTATATATATATATATATAGTCTTTGTCCCCAGAAACGAGAAAAAGAGACGTCGTGGTATAAGTTCATATTTAGTATTTTTGGGATTTTACAAAGTTTTCATCTAAATTAAAAAAATTTAATAATAAGTATTATACAAAGGGGAATTGAATTACATGTGGCTGCACAACAAAGGTGGGTTTATATATAATAAAGCAAAGGATAAAGAAAAAGAAAGGAAGCCATTTCTCATGCAAAAATAACTTAAAATTTTAAGTGAGAAATTTGAAAGTGTACCCATTTTTATTATGAACTATATAAAAAAGGTCGGGTTGTTGTCTTGCCACAACATTATAACTCAAATTGCATGTTGCATGTTGGATCTTCCTAAATTATAAATCAATGAAGATTTGAAGTTCCTAATTCTATGTTGAAATTTTGAATCATAAGCCCATTGTTTAATTGAAATGATAAAGTATTTGTAACTATTACATTGTTGTTGAAGCCTATTTGGTGATTTTTTGTTTTCCTTATTACGGAAACTTTATGTTTGATAATTATTATGAATTCTAGCAACGAGTATTAATTAATTTTGGATTTTTTACAAACATCCTTGCCTAATGCTTTGCTAATTCTTTTTAATAAGAATGAGAAGAGTCTTCTAATAAAACATGTAATTACTAAATATCATAGTGTAATATTAAAATTTAAGATAGTAAATATGCAATACATTATTCAAGTAATGGAAATGAATTTAAAATATCAAAAAATATAATAAAAAATATAACAAATTTAATGGTTCAAGATAAAAGCGAAAAAAGTAAACTAGTCAATTTAAACCATCTAAACTCTAGAATTGGTGATCAAGATAACAATTTATAGAATAACCCAAATCAACTTATCTATAAGACTTCATTCATTAATTATTTGTGGTTTACCAAAAATAGTTTAGTTCTTAGTGATCAATTGAAAAAGATTGTTAAGATAAATAACAATGATAATGATGACAACGTGAACGAGAGAGGAAAATGGCGCAAACTAGAACTAGGGCTTCTCATGGTGGAAAAATTTCTTTGGGAGTGATCCACTGACCTTGTATGCAAGGGGTCTCGCTGGGTGATCAAGGAATATGGGTTGTCTCTGCCTCTTATGGTTCTGCCCCCATGAGGCCAGCACTGCGTGGCTGCCTTGTTTGGAGGGGTCACAGGGGGCTCTGGGTGCTCTGTATAATGGATGAGTGCGGTAACCCTCCGGCGAGAAGTGGAATCTCGTCTGCCTGAGCATCGACCCTTAGCTATTTGCAACGACGGGTCTGGGAAGCAGGAGGTGGCCTCTACACACAGTATGTAACCGACAATGGATGTGGTTTTTCTGAGTGCCGCCAAAATGGACCTATTTTGGACCGAGGGAACAGGGGCAGATGTGGATCAATCATTTCTTCTCTGAGCTTTCCGGTTTTCGGGCCTTGGTTCCAATTATCTGCGCAGCTACTTGTGCTCCCCCTTGGCTCAGTCAGCCCGTGAATCGTTTTTGGTCCTGGCTACGATGGTCTTAGCGCCTTGTCCAGCCTCCATGTGCACCATCTGTCCCCTAGTGATTTAAAGACCCCCCATTGAAGTGTGGACTTCGGGCTTTCTGGGGGAGTATGGCTCCAGGCGCCTGTCATCGCCCTCCCAGATCCAAATTTTTATTAAACTTCTTGTTGGGTGTTCTCTTTTAATATGGGTAAATTTAGGAGATAATGTGCAGCAGTTAAAATTTAACATTATGCATCAAGTTGGTTACCCTGTTCAAATGCAAAACCTGATTTTCGAAGGCAAAGCATTACAGGATATTCAATCTCTACAAGAATACCATATTCAAACCGCATCCTCCATAATCTTCAATCTGAGATTAAGGGGGGGAGTGGGATTTGCCATCAAAAACTTAAAGGCTTGGAATGGCTTTGGGGGCAATTCTTCGAAAAACACAGAAGCCAAATAGAAGCAATCAAATGGAGGACCCTCTTTCAAGAACATCCTGCAAGGGAACAGAACAGTTGCAAAACCAAAAAAACAGGTTGGTACATCCCCCAGCTCATACATTGTGGAGCTTTTGAACTCTATTCCAGAACTTACCATCGAAAATTCAGAAACATATGAGCATTGTTCTGTCTTTGAATCTCAAGCAATTGTTTGTCGTTTTAACTGTTTTTGGCCAAAACCTACGGAATTATTTCATTGGATATTGACCAATTGATCACTATATTGTGAAATACACCTCTGTTCAAAGGGGTTTTTCATTGTAAATTCCCTTCCATAGAGGCCAGGGACAGTATTTTTCAGGAAGGCCCATGGTTCTAGGATTCAACGGGCCTTTTCATCACACCATGCTTCCCTACTTTCGATGCAAATACCATGGTTGTCTCTATATTGTCTGTTTGGATCTGCCTGCAAATCTCCCACTTCATTTCTGGGAGGAGTGAGTACTCATAGGAATCGGGAATATCATTGGGAAATATATCAAGACAGATACCCAGAGACTGGAAGAGAGGATCTACACACATGCCCGGAAATGTGTAGAAGTAGATCTTAGCAAAGGATTACCAGACCGCGTACAACTAATCCATAAGCAGATGAGTTGGACTTAGACACTAGACTATGAGAACACAGGCATCAGATGTTGAATCTGCAAACAAACATGGCATCTACAAAATATGTGCCTGGAAGGTAAGAAAGACACCGACAGAAAGAAGAGGAATGGGAAACAACCCAAGGGATGGAATTTCCCTCCACCCGGCCAGGACGAGGAGGAAGAGGAAGTAATGGAGGATACTATACAAACCAAGAACAACCAGACAACACAGGTACCAAAAAATCAATGGGAAGGCTCCCAGGACCTCAATGGAATGCAGGATAATTAGGAAAAAACAGCAAATAACCCGGAAGATATGGAAACTAGTGGGTATAAACGTACCCACTCAACAGGCAACTCGGACTCAAATAAGGATAATGCAAGGCTTGAACCTGGTTTTCAACTTACACTTGTCTCTGATACACCATCTCAAGGAGAATGGCACAGGGTGGAAAACAAGAAGGGGAGAAAAGCCTAGCTTTTCTCCTTATTGTATATTAGTTTGTTTTTTGCCTATCCCTGCTTATCATCAGTCCTTGACTCGATGATGCTTGGTTCACAATAAAATGTAACATGTAATTTTGTTTTAACTAATAAAATTACACCTTTTTCCTTGGGAAAAAAAATAATGATAACAACGTATTATCATATTTAAATTCTCTACTGATTATCATTTTTAGATTAATCATTCATTTTCCTTCAACCAAACCAATATTAATATTTATTAACATTTGTTAGGGTGTGAGGCTTTTTCAAAATCATGAATAAGTATCCAAAATTGTTAATAGATATATTTTTGAATAATTAGTTTATGAATGTCATTTTTCTCTTTATTTCACTATACTCATTCAAACTTACTATATTATTTAAAAAATAAAATAAAAACTATTTTATATTTGAGTTATTCTAGTTGGAGTGACTAGGAAAAATTGTCCACTTAATAGGTTCATTAGATTTTTGTCTAATTCTTTATAATCAAGAAAAATCGAACATTCATTTTAACAGCTATTAATTGATAATTGAAGAAACTAAAACTAATACAACTACATTAAAAATATTAATGTGGTTGATATAGCCAAAGGCTTTACAAATATAACAACAAAACTATTGCAACATGAAGAATGTCTTTCCAATGTATATATTTACCTAATTAATCATGTACAAAAAGATTATGGCTCAACTTTAACTTGAGACAAAAAACGAATTACACATCTTATTGTGAAATGGACCATTTTGCTAAATAAATTTTGCTTATATATTAATTTCCTCGTCTAATTTGAATATGAACTTATTAGAATTGGAATAATCTCAAATCCTTGAAAATGGGTGAGGAGGGAGCGAAATATAATTTTTAAATTTATTAAAAGCTAGTACAACCTAATAAACTCTGTAACATGCTACAACCTTTAATAAGCATTAAGCCGAAACATATGCTAAACATATTCCATTGAGAATCAATCTAAATTATCAATTAAAAAAAAAAAAAAATCTACAAATCTTCATCCACCTTAAATTAAAAAAAAAAAAAAAAAAATTCAACAATTATAACAACGAAAAAAAACAAATAATTCACTATTCCACAAAACCATCAATCCAATGTCAAAAAATTAAAAAGTAGTTATGATGCATTAAAAATATATAATTATTAGAGATATTGGTGATTCTTACGATGAAAATGATAAGAATTTAAGAGAGATATTCTTACAACCACTTAAATTCTTAACCATTATGAATTTTAAGATATTTTAATTTTCAGCTTTTGCAAAATGGTCTTAGGTTTTACCTTTGTAAAAAGATGGCAGAATAAAAAATAGAATCCCTTAGTCCACAAGCAAATTTGACTCAAAAAAAAGCTTGAATAAAATAATATTAATATCCAGAGGAGACAAGGTTGTATTTTGTTTCGACACTTTTACCTATGTTCACTTCAGGCCGCCTTATATTATTAACCTTGATGTGTTACGCATAATGACTCTAAAAGCACATGTATTGTGTAAGTATTATTATTCTATTCAACTATTTCAAAAAACAAACAATCGTTTACCAAAAATGATTTGAATACCTTTTATATTCTCGTCATAAATGATTATTTTTCTTACATTTGAATTCCAAGAATAAGTATGAAATATATTTTATTATTAATGACTTTTTTAAGTGAGAATGGTTATAATTTTTTATACAAATCTTACAAGTTAAAACATTGTTTTTTCCCAATAAAATTATATTTAGGAAATATATGTTTATGGTTTTTAATTGAATTCATTGGTTTATTGAAGTTTAAAAAAATCATAAAATTGTTAAATAAACTATTTGTAGTGAATTAAAATAATGTTATTATTTCTTTATACATTGAGACAAATTTTTAAATATTTACACTTGAAAAGAGCAAATGAATTTCTATGCAGTAGACATAACTTCTCAATGTGAAGTAAGTGTAGATCATGAAAGGAACTACACAATTGTGTACTTCTTGAAAACGGTGAAAAGTTAGATAAAATAGAACTTCAAGGTATGGAGACAAAGAATTTGCAAAATAACGTGGTCAATTTGGACAAAATAGATAATTTGAAAATTTTCGAAAATGGCATGGATTGCTACAAAATATATGAATATTTACTTTGACATGCCAATATTGCTTGGATATCTCATTAGTTGACTGTAGATCTACTTACAAATATTATATTTATTTTTTAATTGATGCAAACATGTGAAGGAGAATTCATTGCTTTTGCAAACCTCCATTACAGAATATTTCTAAAAGAACATGTAAGTAAGTAGATGTGCTTATGCAATTCCATTACCTCATGAAAAAATTATTTGGATGCTTGGAATTAAATATCATCTTTGAATAGTGATCAAGGAAAGAACTGAAGAAACCCCAACCACCTCACTGATGGTTTCAGGTTCTAAAGAGCCCGACCCTCTGCCTCCTCCACCTGATCTTGATATCGATGCTTTCACTGCATTGGTTATTGGTGGCCTGAGGTTCCAGCACTCCAAGCTGACCCAGTTTGTGAATAAATTGTTAGAAATACTAAGAGGGGTGGGTGAATCAACATTTCATTACTTTTAGTGATTAATCTTAAAAATGAAATCTCATCACACAATTTATTATTAGTAATATGCATGAACACAGAGATTAAAGTGCAAATCCAAACTTGAAGATGAAACACTTGAATGTTTTTCAAACAATCTTAGGTTGATTACAACCACTTGTGAGGACATCAATCCTCTGTAAGCACCAACTTACAAAAACTGCAAGCTCCAACACGTCAAGAATATGAGGACACCAATCCTCAGTGAGAACGAACTTACATTTGGTCAAGAGACGACATCTACGCTTGGAATCTATTCAAAGAAAGTCTTCCTTCCTAGCAGCTTGTACATAACTTAGTCTATAGCATGGCCTCCAACTAGGACTCAGCCTCCAATAGGTTTATAATTCAGCCTCCAACAGACTTACGATTCAATCTCCAACAGGGCTAAAACTTTTCCTCTAGATCAAACTAGAACTCAACCTCCTTAAAAAAAACAAAAAAAAATCCCAAAATTGTGTTGAAAGCCCTTTTACGACCTAGGTAGGGCAACAAATATATCCCATAAAAAATCATCCAACTCTACTATAAGTTGGGTTCACTTCTTTTCCCTTTGGTTCATGAGGTATGAACCTCAAACCTACTCATATGTTGTATTATAACATAATCGATTTGCTTGATCGAGTGGCTCGAAATTTTCCTTCTCACTCCTATTTATAGTACAATTTGAGTCTAGACTGGGTCGAATTGTCCTTTGGCCAGGCCAGCTTATCCATTGGTTGGATCGACTTGTCCACTAGCTGGACTAACTTGTTTAATTGGCAGAATGTATAATGAATATTCCAAAAATAATTTCTCCTCAATTGTGAGGAGTTAGAGTGAGTTCCATATATTGTTTGAAAGGTCTCAACATAAGCTTTCCAACAATATATACTATGCTCCCATTTGAGCTAGATAATTGGAGTAAAATTGCACTCAAAGATAGGGTATCTAAATGGGGCATCAAAAATCCAAAAATAGTATTTCAGAAGACATGCCATATATTGTTGGAAGGGTCTCAAAATATGTTATCTGACTATATAATTTTCTCTTTCATTTGGACAACCTTTAACATAAATAACAACCATTTTCAATATAAATAAGATGATTTCCCAAAATTTATGATTCATGCCAATCCCACGCAATTGCTCTTAGGCTAGCAGAGAGGGGCCTCATCGGACATTTTATGGGCTTATATCCCTCACTGACTTTTTGAATCTTTAGGTGGATAAAAACTAGAGCCCCATAATTGAAGGACAACTTTTTTTTTCCTTCTTTGGGGTGGAATTTTTCTCTTTCTTCTTTGAAAAGAATTCAAATAAAGTCTAATTTTTCAAAGTGAGCCATATTTTATGTGAGTTGAAGGTTTGAATCTAAATTGTTGGAGTGTAAATTTCAACCCATAAAATGGTGTTCTATTATTTGTTCTTGTTTGGGTTAATTTCCATATTTTCCACTTCACTATTGCAATGAGGAAATGTTATGGTTTGCTATATCAATTGGGAAGAACAACGAGAAGGTATGCAATGTTGTGCCAAGATTTGAGTAGAAGTGGACCTTGACAAGGAAACCCTGGTGGAAAAAAATCTCCAACTAGATAATTGGACTCATTATCAATAAGTGGATTATGATCAACTACCTTTTAAATGTAATAAATCCATGAATATGGAAATTTTGACCGAAGACGAACAAAAGGAAAAGAAATTTGAAAAATTAATGGGAAAAGGACATTAGAAACAACCAAAAAGAAGAAAAGGGTACCCCTAGAAATATACAGCCATAAGGACACAGGGAGGAAATTGATTGGGACCTAAATTCCCCCCCCTCCCTCTCCAAAGAAATCACCTACCAAACTTCAAGAATTCTCCTCTAGCAAGAACAAACGTTTGGCAATGAATAAATTTAATGCCCTCAATAAAGCAAACAAATAAGTCAAAATCCCTAATCCATTACACCAAGAGATCCAGCTGGTCAACTCCCAATGTGTGAGTTCTGAGGGTCAAAATGACATGCCTACCCTCAAAGATGTTCTAACTCAAGAAAATTTAGTCATATAGGAAGATGTTGCATCGAAAGAGGAAGAGGTATTTCATTCCCCTAGAAAAACCAAGAACCATCAGGGGTCTTCAGTTTATGGATTTGCAAATGGAAAATCAAAGGATTAAAAGGTAATCCATGAAAAACCACATAAGACAGTAGGCCAATACACTAATAAATATGTTAGAAGCGCACATGCAGAGAAGAAGAATAACTAGGTTGTCAAAGTTCATTGGAAGATGCCTTTTAGAAATCCCTTAAGTAAACCCAAGACAAGGACTAGGGGCAGAAAAATAAGGTACACTTGCAAAAAAGGAGAAAAATAAGGAAGGTGATATTGCACCTACAAAAAAGGTCAAAGATGATAATGCTTCCTCCTCTCCTTCCTTTGTGTTAAATAAAAACTCAAGTCTCTCCCCCCTTTGATAAGAGGTAGGAAAGTCCTAGCTCAGAATGAACGTTAGCTATATGCTTAACACATGCAAGTCAAATGTGGTCATTCAACAGTTTATTGAAGCCTTCACCTGACTGCGGATTCAGCTTCAAATCCACAATCCTAAAGAGTTAACACATTAGTAGTGTTGGACATCTATCAAGCACCTTAAACCATGTGGGTGTAGGTAGTAGGTAGTTGAACTTAGCGAATGCATCTAAGCAAGGAATCCCAAAATCATAGGCATCAGTGTTAGAGACAAATTCAGTTCCAAGCCAAGTGAAAGCATATGAGTAAGCACCCCTTCCAGGTTGATAGCCAATAGTAGGAGTGGTAGTTTACCCCCCCTCCCCCAATTGGTAGACGAACAATTCAAATATTTGCGAAAAAGATTCCCGCAAATAAAGAAACTTCAACTCTGGGAAATCTCCAAGCTTTTTCAATTTACTGTGAATATATTTTGATCATTTTGTATCATGTTATGTTTTTGTATCAATTTGTGTAAAGGGCCCGGAAATGTAATCCCATCTCCTATCAATTAGTAAGTGTTGTAAATTTTGTCAAATTTTGAAAGCATTTTGGTGTATTTATGCATATAGGCATGATGGTTTAGATATAAAAGAAATTAGACCTTTTGATCCACTACGCATTCAAGGGAGTCGTGTGTGTGAGTCAAATATTTGTAATAACCCCTTTTTTATTTTAATTGTTGCCTCCACAATAATTTTTTTATAAATGTAATATTCTCGTGGTTATTAAAAGAAAAATAATAATGCTCATGTAAACGCAAATATTTCATTGATTAATTAGATATTTCATTAAATAGTTACAAATATACCTATAATTTTTTAATAAATATGAGAAAAGAAAATGCATTAATTTTGTAAACCTTAATTAGAACCATTCTTGAAAACACTAGCAACATCTAATAATGTTATCAATCAACCACAATATATCATGTTTAATAAATATGAGAAAGGAAAATACATTGATTTTGTAAACCTTAATTAGAACCATTCTTGAAAACACTAGCAACATCTAATAATGTTATCAATCAACCACAATATATCATGTTTAATAAATATGAGAAAGGAAAATACATTGATTTTGTAAAGCTTAATTAGAACCATTCTTGAAAACACTAGCAACATCTAATAATGTTATCAATCAACCACAATATATCATGTTCAAATGTGAGTTGTATATTTCAATAAAATACTTTGCTCAAAATTTTATGCAGCAAGTATAAAATAGTTTTATTAGGGTTTTTACTTTGCTAAATATGTAATTTGTGTATTTCAACAAAACATTTTGTTTAAAATTTTATTTAACATATTCATTAAGTTATTTTATAGTAATTTACCCATGGTGTTTTCTCTCTCTAAAAAAACTTGAGATGAGAGACCACTCGGATTTATAATAGAAAAATCAATATTTATTTTTCTATTTAAATGTAAATATTTTTTATTAAAATTTTATTTAATGAATATTTTTATTAAAATTTTATTTAACAGATTCAATAAGTTATTTTATAGTAATAGCACTCGAATTTATAATAGAAAAATCAATATTTATTTTTCTATTTAAATGTAAATATTTTTATTAATCTTTGCTGCGAAGGAAAGTTCAACCATGGAAATTTAGACGGCGATTATATAAAAATTAATTAAAAATAAATATTACGATTAAAGTGCTCAACAAAATGTTTTATGATGATGTTAAAGAATTTGTATGGTATGTAGATGGTAAACATGTTCAACGACAAGTAAAAGGATGATCCACAAATATTTTACATCCAAGCCATTGTAAAAACTATGGAAAAAATAACTAATTATGGAGTCAACTATTATGGGAGAATCATTTGGAAAGTTAGTAGAAAATAAACAAGGAAATATTATTGTGTCTAAATCATATGATGGATATGATGGAAAAGATAGGAATGATAAGTGATCAATATTATATATGTGTGGATTATATTAGGTAATGTTATAAATGAAAATAATTAATTTTTTTGAGTGGGTTTTTATGATTTTTAATGTCAAAAGAAGTTGATGAATAGTAGATTTGCAAAAAAAAATCTCAAAGTTGATAAATAGTAATTTTGCAAGAATAAGTCTTTTATGACTTTTAGTGTTAAAAGAAGTTAATAAATAGTAGCTTTGCAAAAATATTCTCACATTTGTATAGTAAATTTCTAATTTTTGAAACTTTGTTGTTATAATTTATATGGAAGATAAATATGGTCGACATAATATTGGCATTTTAAATGTATCTTGATGTATTTATGTTCAATATTTTTAATTTGTTATATAGAGAGAGATTATTTGTTCACAAAACCTAATCTTTTTTAGGTTCTTGATATGTGAATGACTTAATTATGAGTTACTTTACCTACTTTAGAACTACACTAATGTTAGATTTGTTGGATTTATTTCTTCAACTACATCATTCATAGATAATGAACAACTTCTTTAATTCTATCATAGTATTCAAAAGAACATGTCACATTTACATAGAATGATGAATTGAATGTGTAAGTTCTTCACATATGTTTCAAACTACCACTTCATGAAGCACAATCTAGCTAGAAATCAATATTTTCTTTGCAAATATGATAATTTTTTTCCAATGTGTAGTAAAAAAAATATTTCACTTGAATGGTCCAATTTAGTGACAATTAATATTTTTAATATTTTTCTTTTCTAAAATTGATTAAGTGTAGCATTTTGCTTTATACAAATTTGTTTCTTAATTAAATTGTCCCACTTTAAAATTATAGTTAAATTGTTTCTAGAAAAACTCTAACAAACATTGTGAGAAACAAAATATAACATATAGGAATTGACCTTCATTTATACAAACTAAGTTAAAGAACTAAATGTAATTTTTCAATTTATTGGTTCGATCTTGTTGAATTTTTTCTAACAAAGTCTATAGATGGGTTTACTTCAATTTCCATGCTCTAAATATGGGAATGGTTCATTAAAAAAACAATGGCTTGCTCATGTGTCCTCATAAAATGTGTCGAAGTGAAAAAGACAAGTAAGAACTGAATACATGATGTACAACTAATTTTTTGACCGTATATGTAAACCAAACTGAAGGTTATTGAGCATCAAATTCAATATTGGTTTGTTATATTATAGATTAATTTTTCTATCTATAAATAACAATCTCAAGTTTAGATGTAAGTCTCAATGTGGTATTAATCATTTTCCTATTTAATCGTAAATGGATCTCTATTGCGAAAATATGTTTCTATGTTAATGTCATATATGTGTTATTTTCCCAAATGGCATCAAAATATAAAAGGCTAAATGTGTAATAAAATCATTTTATAACTTTAGAGTATACATTAATGTTTATTTTTTGTGTAGAGCAGTCTACTCACATTCATGTGTGAAACTGATTTCTTAGTGAAAAACAATATATAAGGAGGTAAACTTGTTTGTAGTAGATGCACCAATTATTCATTAATAATATCATTTTTTTTGGGTATCTTCCTTTGAGCTTAGTTATGTGACTCAACCCTATCTAGGCTTTCCTCATTTAGTGAACTAGTTTATTTTGCAATATAGTATCAAAGCAAGGAATAGTCCATGAGTCCAAAGTTGTATTAAGAGCCTCAAGCCTTTGAAAGACAAAGTTTACACTCTTGCAATTTCAATGACACCTAGAAAAATAACCAAACAAGAGAGTCGAGACATATGTCGAGTGAAAGAGGCACAATTGCTCATGTCAAGGTGTAAATGTTATAGCTACCATTTGAAGGAATCATTGCATGGAAATTCCAACAACTGTACAATTTTATTGTCTAGCTGACAAACGATTTCGAGTAACCATTATATTTTTTTAATTTATATTCATTGCTTTACAAAAAAGCACAATCACCTTTGGTTGTCATACAACATGCATGCAATTATGCACCAATGGAATTTTTGATTAGTTGACCTGTTTCTATATCAAGGAAAGAGTAGTTTTAAATTCATTTTATTAGAACATAAACATGGATATGCCATTATAAAATTATTCTAGCTTCAATTTTGACACTAAAAAAGTGAAAATCCACATGCAACTAATGAACAAACACTTATGAAGAATTGTAAAAGGGACTAAGAAATCATCAACATATCCAAATAAGTTATTGGAATGTTAGAACAATGATGATAAATCCAAATCTCTTATTGGTCTTGCTTTCTTATACCCAAAATCACATCATATATATATTGAAAAATCATCCTATGTAATCCAGTGAATCTAAATAAGTTATCTAGAGCAAAGGTGATGTGATATCCCTCAGCTTAAGGATTTCGCTGAAATTAAATGTGCATAAGTTTAATTTTGATTTAGTATGGTACATTAAAAGATAGATAGACATGTAATTATCAGTGATTTTATTGATATTATCTATTCTAAATTTGTTGTTTATAAAATTGTAATTACGTTTTTATTTTATAAATAAAAATAAAACTGGGAAAATAATCCTTAAGTAAAGATTGTTGAAAAAGGAAAAAGGCTACAATTTATTTTGGAAATTATTATTTTATCCATCAGCAAGTCTTAGGCATCTAATCTGGGCGATTAGATTTATTTATGAAATTATGATATTGGTCAATTAAATGTTTCCTAAAAGACGGCGAGTTGTCTTCAAAAATGGGAAACAAGAGCTCATTAATGAGCAGCTAATTACCTTCCACCTATCAATGAGGTGAAGGGAGTTAATAACCACCCAAAGAGTGGAAGATGGATAGTATCTTTGTAATTTTTTGGCTTTTGTATCATAATTTCTAAGAGTAGAATTGGAGAGATTGAAAAGAAGTAGAAAGTGATATACATAAAATGAATGGTAGGCCTAGTTACTTAAAGGGACCAACAATAGTTGTGTTAAGGTTGGAATGAGCCAAGTACTTGACTCTTAGTTTCCTAGGAAATTTCTTGAATTCAGTGTCTCTAACTTTATTATTTGCTTATTAAGACTTAGAATGAAAAATTGTTCATTTTGTTCTTGATTGGTTTAATATTATTTTGACTAGTACGAAGAATGGAAAAAAGTTTTTATTGTGCTTTTAAGACTAAGCATGAAATAACCTGTTATGATTTATTTCTGTGTGGAAATTTTATTATGTGTGTGGAAATTGTCAAAGAAAAGTAAATTGAAAAATGGGAGAAATGGTGTTTTTTTCTAAAAGAGAAAATATAGTTCGGCTTCAGTAAAGGCACACTGATATTAGCAACACAAGAGTATATTGTGTATAAAACTAATATAATGGCATGTAGTATAAGAGTAAGTAACTATAAATATGAAACATAGTTAGAATGGAATTATACAGAAGAAAAATGGCAGAGACGAGTATACACTATTATGCAAAAAGTATGTAAATAAATTGTGAAAACAAAGTAGAATTTACTCCTTTAATAATTTGAATCAACTCAATAACCATTTTAAATCTACTGACTTTAGCCTTAGTCAAATTGAGTAAATCGAATTTCCACGTCAGCGGGACAACTTGGAGGTAGTTAACTAGTGTGACATGGATCTTGTCACTCAGTTAGCTTAGTAAATTCGAGTTAGAGGGCTTGGAGTTAAGTTATGCATGTATGATTGCTAAATCTTAGTAATTCAATTCAGTTATTTTCAGTTGTATTCAGTTAACTAGCCTCTAACTATTGATAGAGTCAGTTGAAGCTCAGTTGCAAGGAATTTGAGTTCCTCAGTTGAAATGGAGATGAAAAGACAGTGTAACATTAGTTGTAGACTAGTTTTGAGTGTAAAAGTGTTGCATAAGTCAGGAGACCAATCCTTGGGAATTGCGTAATCAATTTGGAGGAAATTCCTATTTTTTAGGTGATAATTTCCTCAAGATTCGCACAAGGAAATAGGAGGTTGGGTGAGTAAATAATTGGCTAAGTGTTGGCCAGAGTTTCTCGTTGAACAGAGAGAACATTTACTCTTCTGCAGGTTGAGCTTAGAGTTGGAGCTAGCAATTGTAATAGTTTTTCTATTCAACTGATTAATGCAAAGCGGCTTGAGTGGTTTTTCCTAGTTGGGTTCCCCTAGAAATCATTGTGTACTTGTGGTTTTTCTTATTGCATTTCTAGGCATGTTGTTCAAAATTGTGATTTCCATTCCACGGATTAGTAGAATAGAATTGCATCTCTTGTTTTTCAGTTTGAAATCTTAAGCAATTGTAATTTTTATCAAATTTCTACATGGTATCAGAGCCCTAAAATCACATTAGAACCATTATTTCAAACTTGTATCTCAGGAAGTTCGATTTAGCAGCTTCACGCAGTAGTTTTCTTCAGGATCAAGAGAATGTCTTTCAACGAATTGAGATTGGAGTATGCCCTAGAGGGTAGCTTGAATTTCATAGCCTAGAAGGATCAAATGGAAGCAATGATTGATGACAATGGTGTGTTATAATATGTTAAAACTGACATTGCAACACCCCAGCAGTCTTATGCACAACAATTAGCTCAGTGGAAGAAAGATGTTACAAAGGACAAGAGAATTCTTCTAGAAGGTGTGAAAGACCATGTGGTCTCACATCTCCATGGAAAAGAAACACCATTTTCTATGTGGAATACATTGACTGAGCTATTCAAAAATAGAAGTGGCCATAGAAAATTGGCCCTGAAAGACAAACTTTGAAACATTAGAATGCAGAGGAATGATATTATTCCAGGGTATCTCTCCAAGCTTACACAAGTTCAAGATGAGCTTGGAGGGGTTGGGGTGAATGTTGCAGAAGATGACCCGGTGAGCCTAGCTCTTCTAGGCCTTCCAAAATCCTGGCACAGCTACCAAGACTTTGTGAATGGAAGGGAAAAATTACTGAATTTGGAAAGGTTGTGGTCTGATTTGGTTCAAGAAGAGTTCAGGAGAAATAACAGAGATGGAACATCATCCAAAGTTGAGGATGAAGAGAACTTTTCCTTGGTTGGAAAGAGGAATAAGGGAAAAGGAAACAAAACCTGGAGCAAACCTAAATTCAGCCAAAATAATTGCAAGAAGAAAGACTTGAGCAAGATAAAATGCTTCCATTGCCACGAATTCAGGCACTATGCAACAAAATATTCACACAAGAAGTCTAAAAAGAAGCCTTCAAGAGGAGGAGCAGGTGAAGCATTGGCTTCACAATTCAAATTAGAATTCACCCTAATAGCATGCATGGCTAGCATTATTATGGGGAGTGTGTGGTACCATTATTCTGGTGCCTCATTCCATATGACAGGGTGCAAGGAGTTTTTTAGTAGCCTAGAGGAGAAGGATCTCCAAATGCATATCAAAATGGGGGATGATGGGAGGTACAGTGATACAGGAATCGGTACTATCACCTTTGAGAGGGAGAAAGCCTCTACTCTTCGCATATAAGATATTATGTTTGTACCTCGGCTAAAGAAGAACCTAATATATGTAGCAGTATTAGAGGATCGTGGCTATGATTTTATTTTCAGTAAAGGGAAATCCTTTCTGAGACACATAGCTATTGGGAAAGTGAAGCAGAATGGGGTTCATGTGAGGAACATATACAAACATGAGGTGGGATATTGCACTGCATTGAGCAGCAAGGCTGAACAAATTTAGAGTCGAGATGTTGGAGAACTTTGGCATAGGAGATTGGGTCATCTACACCATGGTGCCTAAAAAATCATGCATAAAATTATTGATTTGTGTATCTTGGGAGGTACTCCAAGTCCTAGGGTTTAGGGTTTGGAGGGAAAAACACCACAATGGCATCTTGTGGGCCTGGAACCAAAGTGTGGGGTTTATTACCCAACCTGATTTGCGCCAAAATTGTGATGAGAAATCGATGTGTGATGAATTAGGACGATAGTGCTCGATGAAACGATTCCAACACAATGAGAATCATATGATTTTGAGTTGTCGTTAGAGAGAAATGAATTTTTGAAGTTGATTAGTAATTATTGGTTTTCAAGTCATGTAGGCTTGATGTAAAACTCGTCCAATAGATGGGTCTCTTCATGAATTCGTTGAGTCCTACTGTTTTTTATAAATAGAGGTTGAATTAGATTCATTTGAGGCATCCAAGTGTGCATCATTTCATAGAATTATCTCTAAAATACGCTGAGCTCAAGGAGGAGGATGAAGGTGAGATTAAATTCTAGTTTTTGGGCATACATACACCTATGATGAGGCTGAGAACCTATAGGAAGTAGGCCACAGGCCTAGAGGAAATTTCGGGCATGATTTGTGGTGTTGTTTATCTCTCTTTTGGGTCCGAGTTGAGCTAGAAGGGAGGTCGCATACCTTGAGGAGAATTTGATACATGTGTGTGTATTTTTTAGGACTATATTCCATATGATGTCGTAGTCCTATTATGTGTTTACTTATTTAGTCGCAGTCCTGTAGAAGAGTTTTGTGAGGATTGTTGTCCTTAAAAAGCTGAAACAGTGTGCCATCCATAGCAGCGAAGGGAGGAGGATCTTATGGAGAGGAATTCGCAGTCTTGTAGGTGCCTGTTGGAGTGTTTTAGGATTGTGACAAAATTCTGTGGGTGCCCTAACTGGTGAGGAAATACAACAACACGCACAGTCAGAGGTATGTTGATGAGATAGTGTTGAATTTGATGCTAAAGGATCAATCCTAGGTTGGATAGATGTGCTTGTCATCTTTGTGAGGTTTTAAGGTGACAAGGTGCCCTAGACATGCTGTCATAAAGGACCTTGTACAGTAGAAGGTGGGCACACTTGGAAATCCATGTGTTGGATCATTGGTTGGATCATATGATGGGAAACGTGAAGAAACCTTAGGAGTTGTTTGGAGGTGCCCACGTGGACTGTTAGGAAGCCTACCAAGCAGCCAAGGTAACAGTAGGCACACCATATTAGAAGGTAAGAGGACAGCAACAAGGATTGTTGCAGATGTTCACTTGATGATCTATGGATTGATGGTGTCCTAGGTGAGGACATATTCATGTTCCTAGATTTTTTAGAGCAAAGGGCAGATTAGTGAAGTATGTGGGTAGCCATGTGTAACGGTCTCCTAAGTGTGGGGATGCCCTAACTAGGTGTAGATGCTACAACGTGGACTTGGTCTCTTGTGGACTGTTGGAGAGCAGCGTGAGAGAAAATCAAGTGTGGACGAGATTGGGCAGATATGGTCTGCTAGAGGATAGCATGATAGTGTCCAATTTGGAGCCCGATGAGCAACACCTTGATGAAAAAAGGTAGTTGTGAGAGAGGCAGTTGTTGAGCTCAAGGGTTGACAAACCAAAGGAGAAGTTGTGGAGCTCGAGACTTGTGTGTGGAGAAGGACTTCTACAACATATGATGGGTAGTCCTCCTAGCATGTGTTCATTGTGGGAGATGGACATCTTGTAGTGATAGGTGAAAAACCTCCATGCCCTATGTTGGTCTTCATCGGTGCAGCACAGGAATACCATAGTGGGTTGAAGTCCCTAAGTAGATGAGGAGCAACAGTGGGCAAATCAAGAGTTTTTCATAAGTGGCGCTATGAACCACTCGATAGTAGTCTTGATGTGTTGATGGACGAACAATCAAATAGTGACCAAATTGATAGTTGAGGTTCAATGCACAGATGGACTTGGAGCATTGATAGAGGCAGGAGATGCATATCAGGAGCCGAAGGACTGGGCAAGTATAGGGTACGACCGAGGGGCGCTGAGAGAGTTGACTTCATCAACTAGATGCTCAAAATATCTTGTTGAGGGCAGATTGTATGTTGATGTACTGACATCAAGCCCTAGTTTTGTATCTTGTACTAGTGGATGTATGAGGGCCATTATCTCTGGTACGGGAGCCCTAGACTATTGTATTATATGTTGTTTAATATAACAAAGTTGGGTTGAAAACTGTAAAAAGTTGTTTATATTATGTGCATGTGTGATTTACTAATGTTTATATTCTGTTGTGCAAAGTAGTATCGTTGAGATTCTTGATTTGGTAGCTTTAGTGATTTTAAGATTCTATCCTAGACCCAAGGTCATGCAAATTCAACACAAACTATCATCGGTCCCCCTAAAGGCTCCCTTAACCAGCAAGATGTCTAAAAGGTTGCTCATTGGGGAAATATGTCAAATCCACTTTCAATGGCCGAGATAGAAAAGCGGATGCAATCTTGGAGCGAGTCCACTCTGATGTTTGTGGACCCTTTTCTAAATCATCCATAGAAAAAAAATAAGTACTATGTTATTTTTATTGATGATTTCTCTAGAAAATGTTGGATCTTCCTCAAGTAGAAAAAGGATGAAGTTCTCTCAAAAATTGTTGAATTCAAGGAATTGTTTGAGAAGGAGACTGGGAAGAAAGTGAAGGCTCTCAGGAGCAACAATGGAGGTGAATTTGTTTCGCATGCCTTCAAGGATTTATGTGTGAAAGAAGGTATTTGAAGGGAATTGATAACACCCCATAACCAACAACGGAATGGGGTAGTTGAGAGGAAGAACATGATCATAGTGGGAGAAGCAAGGGCCATTTTTCATGACCAGGGGTTTCCATTGCATTTATGGGTAGAAGCATGCAACACAGAAGTCTACTTGTAGAATCGGAGTCCTCATAGAATACTTGGTATGATCACACTCGAGGAAGTTTTCTCTAGGAGAAAGCATGATGTGTCTCATTCAGAATTTTTAGAGCTTTAGTTTATTATCATGTATCCAAGGATTCGAGGAAGAAACTTGAGCCTACAACAAAGTTGGGAGTTTTTGTAGGATACACTAAAACTCCACACAATTACCGAGGGTATTTTCCTTCACTGAGGATGATATTTATGAGGAGATATGTCAAGTTCGATGAGAAGAAGGCTATGAGATGATCTCTAGAATGAAATATGACTATCATACCAGAGCAAGATATTTTATCTCCAAATAAGGAGCCTAGGGATGAGCTTCAGGAGGTTGTGGAGCAGACAAGAGGTAGAGTGGAGGCACCAACTCAACCAGAACCTTCCAGCGAGGGGAGAAAAATAACCATAGAAGTTGATACATTATTGCAGGATACAAGGGAGAATGTGGGAGCCCCCACATCATAGTGTAGGCAGAGGAGATCACCTAATAGGTACACTAGTAACATGGCTCTCATGATTGAGCTCATTGAGACATAGCCTTCCTCATTTGAGGAAGCAGTTTCTCAACCTATTTTGATTGATGCCATGGTGGAAGAATATGAATCCATCATGAAGAACAGTGTATGGGAGGAGGTGCCAAGACCAGAAGGGAAATCAGTGGTTGGTTCGAGATGAATCTACAAAGTGAAGCATACAGTTGACGGGGGCATCGAAAACCATGTTGGCTTGTTGGGGCCTGACCCAGGTTTAAAGGTGATTTAGCCAAACAAATCTCGATACCACTGGCCTTATCAGCAACAGTCCGCGGAGCGCGGACTGAGGTATCACCCGAAGTAGTATGGGAGGGTGTTAAAACCAGGTTTCTGCACCCTAGATATGTTTGATGAGTTTAAGTGGTTTGCGGTTCGACCCTGCGCTCACGTCACTACGCACACTTACCCATACCTCACAACCTGAGATGTTGCCTTCGCACAGCCCTAATCGGGGGCCAAACACTTTTATTACCCAAGCCTTTACTAGTATTTTGATGTTAGTTGATTAACTTAGCTTACTTGCATGTGTAAAGTATATGTTACACTAAAATTTGTCACCATGACTATTTGCAGTTAGTATGGCTCCATCAACTGTCATACTATCCTCCTTGGCAAGTCTCATACCTCTGCTCTCCATGTCAAACTCCAAGAAAGAGAGAAAGTCTTTAAAAATCTATATATCTCTGGGTACGCAGTTTCTCTTAGCTTTACCTACGTGTACGCACCCCAAGTTCACAATACCTGCGTACTTGTACGCTCTGTCAGTAAAGGGGAGGGTGCGTACTCCTGTAAAGGTCAAAAGGCGCAAGTTTCACTCCAAAAAAGTTACTTGTGGTCATTTCTAGAGCATTCTAGAAGCTTGTTTGACGTGTATGGAGCGCCTCCAGATGGTTCATGTATCCCTATGAAAGAGGAACTTATCCCATCAAGAGGGGAGCTATCCCATCCAAAGAGGGGCTTATCCCATTGATGGTGGACCTGAATAACTTCCTCTAGAGCACTATAAATACAGGCATTGGGCCAGAGAGGGAGGAGACGTTGAAAGCTGAACATTCCTAAGGGTAGATGTTGCTGGAATTAGGACTCCCTTGTAAAGCTTGAGAGGAGAGATTCCCATCCTTTCCTAGCCTTATTGGAGAGTGGGTGAGCTGATCAAAGTAAAGGAAAAATCTTGCTGGACCCTAGGAGGGACCTGCACAACACCAAGGCTCAGGTTGTAATGGTTTCTTTTGTTTCCACTTAATACAAATGAACTCATTTTTCTCAACAGATTGTTATTCGTGATTTGTTTCATATACTCCTTGGTCTGTATGATGGATATGTATTATTTTATGAGTTTATCAAGTGCTATTTAATCTTTTGGCTTGTTAGTGAATGCAGGTTTCGAAGAGAAGGAGGAGCTCATCCGGATCGGCGAGGCTGGACTACTACAAAGCGTTGGACTAAAGGTATGTTAAAATCACTTGATTACTTGTATTCTAAATGCATGTTTAGAGAAAGGTAGTGTTTATTTGTCTTGTTTGTCACTAGAAAGCCTTTGCTTCTAGGGAGGTCGGTTTTGTCCGCATTATCGACTCTTTCCGCATGACAAAATGGCGACTCTGCTGGGGAATCCATTGATGTGAATGTTTTTTCCTTTGTATGAAATTTTGATTTGAGAAAATTCATTTGTTTTCTGGTTTTTGGCTGTCTGACTGTGTTTTTGGGTGGGCTAGCTTAGGGTTGAATTAGATTTTAGTTTTTCTTTGTTTTGCTAGAAGTAAGCAGCCTCTGCGTTGAGCACAGTGTGTACCTGTACGCACTGCAGCTTTGTGCACATAGCGTACACACACCTGTGCAAACAGGTCGCCTGCGTACCCTGTCAAAATTGAGAAAATTCCAATTTTCTCCTTTTTTCCTTTTAAATTTTGTTTTTCATTTGTTTTTTCTGCTCAGATCCACTGGTTATCTGCCATAAATCTTCACCTAATCTTGTTTCGTCAGTGTCGAGAGTTTTAGTGAAATTCATAGAGATTTTGCCCTAGGGTTTGATTTTTGCACTGGTCCTGTAGTGACTTTGGCTTTAGAGGTTGTCAAACTTTGGATCTCCCTGGTTTTGTTCAGTCCTCTTAGGAGTCGGGCCTTTCATAGAATCCACCCTTGTGAGAAACCTACCTTTGTGTTCTCTCTTTGCCAAATCTCGAAAAAGTTTGTTGATTGAACTTTGAATTTTATTCTTGAGAAAAAGAACAAAAGATTTTGATTTTTGTTTTTGACTGGTTTTTGGTTCTGCATTAACTAGTCCTTAGTTACATTTTGACTAAGTAAAACATTCGGGAATTATACTTGATAGGCTTTTGCCTCGTTAGATTTACTTTTAGGTGCATTTCTCTTAGATTTGCTTTTGAGTAAAATTGAGTTGATTTGATTGCCATAGCTTTTTTAACTTTGATTTCTGTTAAAGTAAGTTTTACATGCTTTATTAACTAGGAAAAAATACAAAAAAATATCTTTTGAAGGAAAGTTTGCTTTGGTAACATTTGAGTCTTTGAAAGGAAAAGGAATTTTCGTGAAGTGATTAGTGGTCATGTGTTGTATGTTTTGGAAAAGATAAAGAGTTTGTTTCTTTGATTTTCATTGCCAAGAAAGTTGTCTTTATATCAATTTTCGCATTCTCCAACTCTCTTAGCTAGGAAATTCATTGAAAAAGAAAATTAGTATAAATCATCCTAAGTGCATCTTTTTAGTGGATTTGAGTCGAGTCTACACACCATCAGTTTCATCTCCACTACCTTTTGTCTTAAAGAAAAGCCATAAAAATTAACGCTTAAAGTAAAATCAACTTAGTAACTTTTTATTTACTAGGGCTCTGAAACACCAATATAGATCAGGCTAGTGTCTTGGAGTAGGAGAGTAATTAACTCTCCAAGACAGTAAAACCAAACAAGTAGCTCATCTTGTGGTAGGATAAATCCAACTGTTTCATTTGTACTCTGGGAAAGCTCCTCTTAAAGGAGAAGCACGAGACCGTGTCCGAACCAATGAGGGGATCAATCCTCCTTCATTAGGAAAGACGCCAGATACGCACGTACTACAAACGGTAAACCTCGGATTATTTTCGAGAAGCCTGGGGTCACTTGTCGGTAAACCTTGGATTATTGTCAAGGAGCCGGCAAGGGGATTGAGCTTGTTACTCTGCCCTTGCATGCTATCGGGTCGTAGACTGTTCCCCCAGGTATATTTGTTGTTGTTGGTAACCTTAGTGACCATTATCTTTAGGATTCTACCAAGGTGACGGTGGAGGGAAGATCCCACTGTACCTGGAGCAGACGTCGGCTAGACTCACTTGGATTTTCCGGGGGGTTCACTTCACTCGAGACGGTTAAAGTGGAGGAACTTGTGCCGGTCTATTCATTAAGCAGGTTGCCGGGGTAACTGTTCCACCCACCACTTCTGTACTGAATTCGACGATGTTGGGTTTCATCTCCAACTAGTGTTTTCGGTCCGGAAGGCTACTGTTTGTGTATGGTTTGACGCCCTAGATTCTTTAGGCGTGTGCCTCGAAATTGTTTGGTTCTTTAGAGACTTTAGGTGGTTTGCTTTGAGATTTTACTTTGTTTGCGTGTGCAGTAGTTAAAAATTTTTAACTGTGGCTGAATTACCGAGACAGTCCCGTAGACTTCGGGGAAAGTCTCCTGAGATTGTTACCGTGGCCGATTTGTTGAGGAAGTCCCGTAGACTTCGGGGCGAACCTCCTGAAGAGGTTCCGGGTCATTACGAAGGTTTGAAAATCCTTGTAACTCCTAGTGGCAGTAAAGTAGGTTCACCTGAAGAAGGAGAATCGTCGTTGGTAGTCCATCCAGATTACCAACGTCTAGAAACAGGTTATAATCCCGAAGCTGTTGTAGTTTCCGAGCTTGCTGGTAGTTTTTCATCTACTAGTGATATAGGCGAAGAACCTGAAATATCTTAACCTGTTACTCCAACTTCTAGTGCTCCTGATTCACCTAGGGTAGAAAGAGTTATCACTGAAAATCTTCCTGCTGGTTTGATAGCTATTGAAGAACTTGCTCCAGAGGAAGAATTTGGCATTTCTATCCTTGAAGATCAACCTACCATTTATCTAAGAGAGCGTGAATCCATCTTTTACAGTCCTCCTAGAAGTACTACTTGGTACCTTTCGTTAACCAATTATTTAGACAACTCAGGGTTAAGTTTTTCTCCACCTCGTACTCCTTATCCACCTAGAGGTATTTATACTCCTGTAAATATGTCTGGTCAGTCGTCCGTGTTCACTCAATCTCCTGAATCTTTCTTGTACGGCGGTCCTTTTGTTCCCTCCGGGTATCAGTCACTTTCTGGTACTTTTGCGGGAGCATCTCCTCAACCCATTGAACATGGGTTATTAGCTGGAAACAATGGTAATAAACCGTTGGGTGTAGGGGACATTTACATGATGTCAGGTTCAGTTCCCGGTTCTCAACCTCAAGGTGGCCAATTACCGCCTGGGGGGCAGCCTCAATTAACGCCTGGGGGGCAACCTCAAGGTACACAAATTGCGTCCGGGGGGCAACCTCAAGGACAGTATGTACCCATAGTACAATACATTCCTCAAGGTCAACCCCAACCTCAATATGTACCCCAAGGTCAACCTCAGTATCAATTTATAGCTCAAGGTCAACCCCAGTATCAGTATTTACCTCAAGCTCAATACTCGAGTCAAGGTTATCAACCACCTCAAGGTCAATCTTATGTTCAAGGTACGGGAAATGTACCTTTCAATTATCAATCCTACCCTCAATCCGGTTATGGATCTCAATATCCTCAACCTGTCATGGGTCAATACCCCGGAATGAACATAGTGTGGGATCCATCGCAAGTTCAACAGGTATTGCAGCCAAGCGTACAGTTGTCATCTCAAGCTGGACAACCCTTAGTTGCTGGTTCATCCCAGCAACCAGTCCAGTCTAATGTTCAAACTTCTGTACCTTCGGTAGTTACTCAGTCGCCAATTGCACCTAGTACTCCATCTCAAACGACTGCTGCAACTACCGCAACATCTCCTCCTTCCACCACACTTGCTTCTGGAGTATCGACAGCTCCGGTTTCTACTGTCTCTGCAACTACTCCTCAGACATCTTTACCATTGTCTAGATCTACGATTCAAACTACGGTTCAGATGCCTGTAGAACAACCTGGTTTAAGTACGGTTGTCACTAGTCAACCACAATTCACTTATCAACCGTACCAGGGACAGTACCAATACGGGCCTGCTGTCCAACAGCCAGTTTACCAGTATCAACCGTATCCTGGGTACACTTATCAACAACCTCAGCAACCCCAGTACGGTCCGGTTAATCCTGGTTTTCCAGGAGGATACAATATCCCGAATGGGATACCTATTCCAAGTTATCCTGAATATCCTCCTCCTGGGACTGGTCTTGTGACCCAAAGTTTTAGGGATCCTAATCAGCAGTTACCATTTATCGCAACTTTGGATTTACCAGACTTGTTGTGCCTAACGAACGATCCAATAAATTATCTTTCGTTCTGGCCGCCAATGCCAAATAAGTTGCCCAGTGATATACCCAAGTTCGAAGGTAAGTCTGGAGAGGATCCGTCAAATCATGTGATGACTTACCACCTCTGGTGTGCTTCAAATTCCATCTCGGATGATTCGATCCGCTTACGTCTTTTCCAGCGTACGCTCATTGGTCTCGCGGCCAAGTGGTACATTAAGTTACCACGAGCCTCTTTTTACAATTTTAGGCAGTTAGCTACCTCGTTCCTAACTCATTTTCAGTTGCCGGTCAGATATGATAATGGCACGGAACTACTAACTTCACTAAAACAGTCGACGTCCACTTATATTTCTGATCATATACATGAATGGAGACGTCGATGGAGATTAGTGAAAGTTTTTATCCCGGACCAAATCTTAGCTGAATGGTTTGTTAAATCATTATTACCGAAGATTACTGAAGACGTAGCTAAGGCCGGAGTAGTTACTGAGGAGCAAGTAATTGCTCAAGCGCAGTACCTTGACTTAGTTTACACTCAGTCAGGTACGTTACACGAAAAGATCCCATATCTTCCAAAGTCAAATCAAATCGTTGCTGCTCCTTCAGGATCTCATGTTGCTGATGGTATGATTGGTATGGTAAATACTAAAAGCAAGAAGAAGTCTTCAAAGAATTCTTTGCCCATTATAACCTTACCAGATTCCCCGACAGGAGAATCTTCTCCTGAAGTTTCTGCTGATATTCACGCTGTAGAGTCATCTACGGCTAAATCAAAAAATGGTGGAAAGAAGAAAGGTAAGAAGAAGAGTAAAGCAGACAAGACTCCAAAGGAGAAAACGTAAAAGTCGGAAACCAGTGACGAAAAGCACAAACCTCGATATCCTTGTCTTATTTGTGAAGAAGATCATTTTACAAGAGATTGCCCTCATCGGGCCGAGGTTGTGAAAATCGTCAAAGGTTCCTCAACTCCTGTTGTTTTGAAAGATCCATTTCCAAAGCAGGAGAGTAAGATGATAGGTTCTTCCTCGGGTGCTACTGAAGAACCCATATTGATGATGTCTCATGTAAGGATTGTGACTCGATCGCAAGATTATGGTAGTAAAAGTCTTGTTGATGGATCGAAAGAAGCAGAATCTTCTCATTCAAATCCATCAACCTCAGCTCTCGTTTCCGATCCACTACAAATCGAGAAACCTAACCCTGACTTAGTAATCAAACCGCCCGCCAAGGGTGTACTTCGAAGGTCTGCTTTCAATCCACATGCGAGAGCGGCCCAGAATTACAACATTGTTGAGGATTTAGCTGTTTCACCCTCAGCAATGTCGTCTTTAGAAGTGCTGCAATCATGCCCAGCACAGCGAAAATTACTTTTGTCGGCTATAGGAGCTGTTGATGTTCAGGACCCGAACCTGATAATCTTTGATCTAGAAAATAGTACACCGCGTTTGCCTCATCAGATGGCTTTCCAGATCCCAGTGATAGTCAAAAACAGGCCTATTCATCGGACTGTAATTGATGAGGGAGCTTCCACGTGTATTATGTCGATACAGTGCTGGAGATCGCTTGGTTCTCCTTCACTAAATCAATCCCCGACAATTCTTAAGGCCTTTGATGGCCGTGGGTTCCATCCGTTTGGCATTCTACAGGATTTGCCTATAGGGGTTGAAGGAAAAAATGTTAGTCTAGATGTGGAGGTGGTTGATGCCCCTCTAGACTACAACCTTCTTTTGGGTCGAAGTTGGTCTTACGCTATGACAGCGGTCGTTTCATCGGTCTTCAGAGTAATAAAGTTTCCACATAATGGCAAGATCGTAACTATAGACCAGTTGGCTTACTTTTCATCCGACCCAGCCTCTTCAGAGAGTATCCAGCATGTCGGTAAAACGACTATCCCTTATACGGATGTTGGTGTAGGATTAGTTAAAGATGTCGGTTTACTGGGAACTTTTCCTTTTCCTCCAATCAACGTCGTGTCTTCGTTTGCATCTATTCATATGATTACTTCAGACACTATTATTTATGACGATCCTTGGATCGTTCCTTCTGAATCTGAGATAGACTCATTTGGTGATGCAATGCCTTTGAGTCCATATGAAATAGCCTATGAAGCCGTGCAGTCTTTTTCCGACCCGAGTTCAACCAAAATCGACCAAATGAATGTGGTCCGTGAGGAATCCCTTTTCGCGTCAACCTCGGAATTAATAACGTTTCCCGAAGTTGTGTCATCTGACGAACAACTTTGTGAAGTCCTGTGCGTAGACGATTTACCATGGGAAGATCTCCATCATAGATCTTCGTTTTTACCTGAGGATGACCGTTTTGAAAACGATTTCTCATCAATCTTTACAGCTGAATATGTCAAAGACACTCAGAGTCCAATGAAACATCCTGATTCAGAGCTGAATTTGGGAAACATTTCTCGCACTATTCCCATTGACATTTCAGTGAATCCCGGAATTTTTGAACACATTCATATAGGTGCCTCGTGTTCAGATGACGAAATTCAAACATACAAGGCCCTATTTCAAGAATTCCGCGACGTGTTTGCCTGGTCTTACGAGGAAATGCCAGGAATTGATCCCGCCATTGTTGTCCATGAAATCAAGACTTACCCGGACGCTAAACCCGTCCGGCAACGTTTGCGTCAGATTCACCCACGAAAAGCGGCTGCGATTAAAGCAGAAGTTGAGAAGCTGTTGAAAACAAGTTTCATTTATCTGATCCCGTTAACGGATTGGGTATCGAATATTGTTACGGTTAACAAAAAACAGGGAACAATAAGAATATGTATCGACTATAGGGATATCAATCGTGCTTGTCCCAAGGACAACTATCCAACGCCCTATATCGATCAAATAATTGATGATTGTGCCGGCAGTGAAATATTTTCCTTTATGGACGGTTTTTCCGGTTACAACCAAATCAATATTCTACCTACCGATCAACCAAAAACGGCTTTCATTTGTCCATGGGGGACATTTGCTTATTGCAAATTACCTTTTGGGCTTAAGAATGCCGGAGCCACTTTTCAAAGGGCGATGTCTTATGCATTTCATGACATCAAGCACATTGTGCAACCGTATCTCGATGATTTTCCCGCTCACTCCTTACATCGAGTTGATCACCTTGTCCATTTACGAGCAATTTTTATGAGGTGTAGGCATTATCGTATACGGTTGAACCCACACAAATGTGTCTTATGCATAGAAGTGGGACGATTGTTGGGATTTGTGGTTTCAAAAGCCGGCATTCGCGTCGATCCCTCGAAGGTAGAAGCTATCATAAAATTGCCTCCTCCTTCGAGTCTGTGCCAACTCCAAAGTTTGCAGGGGAAAGCAAACTTTTTACGCCGATTCATTCCTAACTACGCCGAGATTACCAAGGGTTTTACCCGGTTGTTGAAAAAAAATGCTCAATTCTCTTGGGATGAGATAGCTCAGAAATCTTTTGATGCGCTGAAGCACACGTTGACCCATGCACCGTTGCTGCATCCTCCCAACTACAACCAGGATTACTTTTTGTACCTCGCCGCCGCTCATTCCACCATTGGAATGGTCTTAGTACAGGAAGATGAATTCGAAACGGAACATGTGATCTATTATCTTAGTCGGACATTAAATCCCACTGAGCTCAAATATTCACATGTGGAGAAATTGGCCTTGGCAGTCGTTCAAGCTGTCCAACGTTTTCGTCACTACATTCTTCTCCGTAAAACTACAGTCATTTCGGATTGCAACCCTATGATCTACATTTTGACTAAACAATTGCTAGGGGGCAAGTACTCTAAATGGATCGTTATCCTGCAGGAGTTCGACTTGGAATTTGAAAAGTCTAAGTCTAAGAAATCTTTAGTTTTTGCGGAGTTGATGTGTGACTTCCCGCGTGCTGACACGGAAACTGTGGCAGAGGAACCCATTGCGGACGAATCTTTGTTTCTCATCAGCACTTTAGATCCGTGGTATGGGGATATAATTGTCTATCTCCAAACCCAATCCTTTCGGCCCGAAGTTTCAAAGTCGAAACGTCGGAAAATTCGATTCCAGTCCCAACAGTACAAAATTATTGGAGATACTCTTTATCGTCATGGGGCGGACTTGGTTTTTCGTCGTTGCTTAACTCATGAGGAAGCTGAAAGGGTTTTGAATGACTGTCACTCTGGAGCGTGTGGCGGTCATATGTCTGGGTATGCCACAGCCCAAAAGATATTGCGCGCTGGCTACTTCTGGCCGTCTTTGTTTAAAGACTGTATTATTGCGGTTCGGAAATGCCACAACTGTCAAGTGTTTAATCACAAGATGCGCTCACCACCTACTCCTCTCCACCCTATAATTGCCGTTGGTTCTTTTGCCAAATGGGGTATCGATTTTATTACATGTAACCCTCACTCGACCGGGGGCATGCGTATATCATCCTTGCGGTTGATTATTTTACTAAGTGGGCCGAGGTGATGCCTACATTCGAGGCAAACGGCAAGACAGCTGCGATTTTCGTATTCAATCATATTATTGCTAGGTTTGGTGTCCCACAAGCGATAATCACTGACCATGGGCGCCATTTTCGAAACGTTATGATGACAGAACTTACAGGCCAGCTTGGTTTGCGTCACGATAGCTCAACTCCTTATTATCCACAAGCCAATGGCCTGGTTGAGTCTATCAACAAAGTTTTAGTTATCATGATCTGACGAATCATTGGTATTCATCGGTCGAATTGGCACAACATGTTATTTTCCGCGCTTTGGGCGTACCGAACCTCAGTGAAAACATCAACAGGGTTCACTCCTTTCGAACTAGTTTATGGTTTGGAAGCAGTGCTGCCCATTGAATGCGAAATCTCGTCACTTCAAATGGCTGTCGAATTACTTCCAGCTACTTCCGAAGAGGAGAAGCGTCTATTATACTTAGCTCAATTAGATGAGACTCGACGTGATGCTGCATTGGCAATCGAGACTCACGCAAAACGGATGAAAGCTCAGTATGATCGCAACGTGACCCCTCGAAATTTTTCGGAAGGAGACCTAGTGCTATTATATGATCAAGCTAACGATAAATTAGGTGCTGGAAAATTCGTTCCTATGTGGCATGGGCCCTACATTGTCAAGCGAAAGCTAGCAAAAGGGGCCTATGAGCTGGTAGATTTTGATGGGGACTCTTTGGGTAAGCCCAGAAATGGACTTTACCTAAAGAGGTATTATGCTTAAATGATGGGTATGGAGATTTAGTTAGGTTAGTTTTTTCTTTCTAGCTGGTGTGTTTGTTAGTATAGACAGTGTGCTTAGCTTAGAGAGTGTGTTTTTCGTCGTTATTCTGGCTTATCTTGGTTTTACTCTTGATATTGCAGATGTCGACGCCTCTTCAAACGTACATTGGATTCGCTAATGGTGCTTGTCGTAGTACACGGAATATCTCTTCCGCAGCATGGGTTACCTATTCGCCCTCTGAAGAGTTAGTTTCTATGCATGGGGTGAGCCTCGGTCAAACAACAAACAACATTGCAGAATACAGTGCAGTGATTGAATTATTGTCTGAATCTATTTCGTTTGGGATTCGAAGTTTGATAGTGAGGTTAGATTCTGAACTCGTTGTATTACAGCTTAATAGAGTATATGCCATTAGAAATCCAGTGTTATTAAGGTTATTTTTGAGAGTGCGCCTCTTGGAACGTGAATTTGATTACATTGAATATCAGCATATTCCAAGGTCATTAAATACATTAGCAGATGCAATTGCTTCTCGAATGTTAGATAGACATTTGCGATAATCATACATGTAAATTTAAAAACATTTCATCACACATGTTTAACAAGATAAGCCGGTAATAATGATATATATAGATAGGAGTGTGTCAAAATATACATCGTCTTCGATCATAGGTTGAAAAACACCTTATGATCGGCAAAAATGATAAGTACAAAAAACTAAAATGTCACATGTGTCTACAAAAGTGACCAGCCAGTCACTGGTGGTGCTCTCTATACGACACCACTGCACGCGCTACCCTACACAAGAACCTCCTAAAAGGTCCTGGGACTACGACCACATAGCGCTGAAGTCTGATAGGAATGTCATCTATAGTCGTCTCTGGTATGTCTGTTGTAAGACGCTCTAGGTCCTGTTCCAACTCGGCTAAGGTCTCTGCGGCCGCATCCTGTGGGGCCAGTGCTGGTACTCTCCTCTCGAAAGGCCGGAGATTGGCCGGACGCTGTGGACCTACATCTGCATTTTGAAAATTGTCACTGTCAGTTTTGAGACGATATAAAAACAAAAAAAAAAAGTAAATAATTTAAAAACTTGTGGAAAATGAAGTACCTGTGTCGTCCCACTGTTCTCCCAGTGGAAGAATCATGTCTGGATCTCCGCGAAAATCAACTCCGGCATACGGAAAATCCTGAATCGAGAAGACCTGGTTCTCTAACCAGTGAAAATATTCTGGTCTAAATCGGACAACCTTCGTGCCCTCGTCAGGATGACGGGCCATCACCGCAACCCATCGCATCAACTTAGGCTCTCGGGGAAGCCCAGCCTCAACAGTGAGCTGCTGCGGGATCAACATCGGAACCCTCTCTAGGGAAAAACTCACAACTAAGGGCCCATAACCAAAAGTCTTCAGTTGCCCGTTTTTTGCCCTAGTCAGTTGGCCCTTTAAATTGGCCAACACAGCATCGCACCAGTTGAAAATGGTGCCTCGATAGCAGTCAATCACCATCCGCATTTGGGACCCGGTGGCAATGTGCAAAGCGGCAGCGCCGCAAAGTCTGGTAACTGTAAAGGCAATTACCATAAGTTCAGGTAGGGATATCTTTTTGATTTCTATCCCCTTATCCTGGTTTTGGTTGTTACACCACTCTAGCCGGAGGCTAGCAATGGACTGGCCACCTGGCCTAGTCCCGGACAGAGTCAATTGTTCGCCCCTCTTGGGCAAACCAGTGAGGAAGTAAATATCAGAGGGCTCTATCTCGAGCTGGTGCCCTCCAATGTAGAAACACTGATCCTGAACGTTCCACCTTTCGACCAGCCACTCTAGAAAGCGCACCTGGGCCCTCATGCCAGGTATGGCCCAGTATTTGTAAAGATCGCATGCCTTCAAAGCATCAATGGAAGGTTGATGATTAATCGCGGCCAAATCAACATCTTCGTGCTCCCTCTCGCGCCAATCAAGCATGGTGGGCAATCTACACACCATAAAACATCTGTTAGAGTCCATAAAATTGAAAGTTTTTGGTTCATTTTGGAGAATTTGGAGTTTAAAAATCCACTCTGTGGTGTACGCATCCAGCCCTTTGAGAGACAGGGCGTATGTACGCACCTTCTCTTAAGGCAAGCTGCGTACGCCCGGCATTTTCCCAATGGAGAAAATGTCGGGGTCCGCAGGTCACCCATGGGGCACCTGCATACCCCGAAAAGCGGACCTTGAAACCCCCAAGGTCTCCAAAAAATAAAACTAAAGCCTAAAAATGAATTCTAAACAGATGGAAATGCAAGGGAGGATGTTGTAGAATACCTGATGAGACGGCGTTCGGTTTCGACGGTCGGATTCTCCGCAATGTCCACGGGAAGTTTCTTGCCAAAAGCCCTTTTTCTCTCCTCAACAGTGAAATGGTAAAAGCCCTTTTTATAGGTTTTTTGAGTAAATGAATGTTAAATTTGTTTATTTTCCACCATGAAAAGGTATTTTTCAAAGTATTTTTATCTATATTAAACAGGTATGAGTAATGTGTTGGTTTTTGTGCAGGATAAAAAGATTTTCAGGGAAAATTGTCATTTTTCACATACAAAAACATCAGAGTCATCTTTTAAGCCCTTTTCTGACTCCTAAAACATGAAAAGATTGTCGAGCGTTTCTTTTACACTCGTTAAAACGGAATTAAAAGACGGTCCCCTTATAGCCCTTTTTCTGACCGTAAAAACAGGAAAAGATTGCCGGATTTTTGTCGTTTCAAATTCGATACTGGAAATAAAACGACGTGTCCTTGATCGCTTTTTACTTTTCAGGTCAAAGACACTAATCATGAAAGTACTCCTTGGTCGTAAGATCAAGCGGTTCTCTCAAGTATTATTTTATACTTTTTCAGGCTTGGGAGACACAACTTTACGAAAAAGTTCAACCTGGAGTCTTCTTAAGTTTTTCAGACTCTCTAAAAATGAAAAACGTCGAGTTTCTCCTATACTGGACTCGTTAAAATTTCACAGTAAAGATCCTGTTCGATTACAAACAGGAACGGACCACTCCTTCTTAGGGTTCGAATCAAAACTAAGTTAGACTCATCCGAAGGATGAGCTTATAATCAAGCATATGTTATCCTCCTCAAGCTTGTAAAAAATAAAGAGGTACTTGTCAGAAATGGTGGGGGAAAAGAGAGAAAAATGAGCCTATTTGTTATCCTTTGTCTCAGAAGAAGCCTTATCACCACTCTTGAACACGACACTTTTCATTCACCTGGGTTGGGAAATCCTTTGCCTCACAGTTGATCAAACCACATTGAAAGTCTTCAGCCGGGTATTAACTTTGGGTCAAATGTCACCAAGCCATCTGTTGTGTCGTTATGTGTTCAAGAGGTCTCTGCAAATAAACCATTCATCTGCAAAATACCCGTCATCCATCTCGACCATCCCTGAGTCAGTCCTTACAGCTACATTTCTTCAACTTGATCTATGATTTCGTGTTGTGGGCTTGCCTGCAACGGGTCGCTTTCTATCGACATCAGCACATTATCTAGAAAGATGACCTAGGAATCGTCAGTACCTTGAAGTCTGCATGCATCAATGGCAGGTTTCTCGCCTTTGACGACGATTTACATCATTGACTTTCGATCGAAGGATTCCATGAAATGTTCGACATCAATTCATTCATTCACATCTCATGGATTGTACTGGGTACTTTCAGAACCATTGACATCACTGGTGGTCTCTCTCACGCTTGTTAACAGTTTACATCATTGACTGGTAATCAAGTGGTTTCTACCATGTTCGACATCAACTCATTTATTCACATGGATAGAATCGTACCTTTTCGGGAAGTAGAAATGAAGACCCTGGATCTAGTTTCCACCATCCAGGCTGCGAGGAGTTTTGTATTCATTATACAGTAGACTAATCATAAACAGATGGCTGCGTCCATACTGTGTCTACAAAAGTCTATGATTATGATGTACTGCAAAATCATTCCTGTATCAGAGCAGTAGATAGTTTGTTAGTTAAAGTTTTCAATCTGAGTATGGGAATGCCTACCTCAGCGATGATATGATCTTATATATGTATTTTGTGTTGAATACTTGCAGGTTCCGACTGGGCTCTCCACAAGATAATCCTTGAAATGATAAAGTACCTCACCCTTCCTAGATATGAAACCCTTATCTACTACAAGCTTCGCACTTTAGGGGACAATCTGTTACACTAAAATTTGTCACCATGACTATTTGCAGTTAGTATGGCTCCATCAACTGTCATACTATCCTCCTTGGCAAGTCTCATACCTCTGCTCTCCATGTCAAACTCCAAGAAAGAGAGAAAGTCTTTAAAAATCTATATATCTCTGGATACGTAGTTTCTCTTAGCTTTACCTGCGTGTACGCACCCCAAGTTCACAATACCTGCGTACTTGTACGCTCTGTCAGTAAAGGGGAAGGTTCGTACTCCTGTAAAGGTCAAAAGGCGCAAGTTTCACTCCAAAAAAGTTACTTGTGGTCATTTCTAGAGCATTCTAGAAGCTTGTTTGACGTGTATGGAGCGCCTCCAGATGGTTCATGTATCCCTATGAAAGAGGAACTTATCCCATCAAGAGGGGAGCTATCCCATCCAAAGAGGGGCTTATCCCATTGATGGTGGACCTGAATAACTTCCTCTAGAGCACTATAAATACAGGCATTGGGCCAGAGGGAGGAGAGGTTGAAAGCTGAACATTCCTAAGGGTAGATGCTGCTAGAATTAGGACTCCCTTTTAAAGCTTGAGAGGAGAGATTCCCATCCTTTCCTAGCCTTATTGGAGAGTGGGTGAGCTGATCAAAGTAAAGGAAAACTCTTGCTGGACCCTAGGAGGGACCTGCACAACACCAAGGCTCAGGTTGTAATGGTTTCTTTTGTTTCCACTTAATACAAATGAACTCATTTTTCTCAACAGATTGTTATTCGTGATTTGTTTCATATACTCCTTGGTCTGTATGATGGATATGTATTATTTTATGAGTTTATCAGGTGCTATTTAATCTTTTGTCTTGTTAGTGAATGCAGGTTTCGAAGAGAAGGAGGAGCTCATCCGGATTGGCGAGGCTGGACTACTACAAAGCGTTGGACTAAAGGTATGTTAAAATCACTTGATTACTTGTATCCTAAATGCATGTTTAGAGAAAGGTAGTGTTTATTTGTCTTGTTTGTCACTAGAAAGCCTTTGCTTCTAGGGAGGTCGGTTTTGTCCGCATTATCGACTCTTTCCGCATGACAGTATATTTAGCAATATAAATCATTCATACATGTGTGCGCAGTAAACAACCATGCATTAATCCAAGAACAGATACACGAATTTGTAACAAAACCTTTCTTTATTAATCTCTTCTTCGGTTACAGACTCGACTCTGCCCTATGCACTGAGTTGCAGTGGTCCGTGCACTTAGCTGCGGACTACTAGGCCTCTATGCACTCAACTGCAGAGCCTTCTCCTACTCTACGACCCAAGACACACTTAGACTCTTGCTCTTTTCTTCTACTTTTCCGTCTATTACTTCGCTTAGTTATATTTTACACTTAAAGCCTTGCTCTATTTATACAATCCCATGGTTCGCAGATCATGGGTAGGCCGACATTACATTACAAGACTAAGGCGGACCTGTGACTCTATCATACATTTCGTGCTCCGCGCCAGCAATTCGCAAAGACTTTACATCAATATTGGGTCAAAACTTGGGCTTTGAGCCCCAAAACATGTCGTGGGGGGATCCCATGCCCAACAAACTACAAGGCCATATTTGTCACCAAAGGATTCTCTCAGATGGAGGGAGTGGACTATGACGAAAATTTTAGACCAGTTGCAAGATATTCCTCAATCATATCCATTCTAGCATTGGTTGCGCAGATGGGGTGGAAAATCCACCATATGGATGTGAAGACCGTCTTTCTCAATGGTGTTGTTGAGGAGGAAATTCACATATAGTAGCCAGAAGTATTTGAGACATATGATCGAGAATCACATGTGTGCATACTTAAGACAGAATTGTATGGTCTCAAACAGGCGCCCAGAGCCTGGTACACTCGAATCGATAGTTATTTCAGTGGATTGGACTTCACCAAAAGTGAAGTAGATGCAAACCTCTATCACATTGTGGTAGATGGTAAGTTGTTTATTCTTGTTTTATATGTTGATGATTTAAAATTGAAATATGATGAGTAGTTGATCCACTCTTGTAAAGAGGATCTTGCAAGGGAATTTGAGATGAAAGACATGGGCGTCATGAATTACTTCCTTGGGTTGGAAGTATGGCAAGGTGATGGTGAATTGTTTGTGTCTCAAGGGAAGTATGCCTCTGAAATACTTCATAGATTTCACATGGGTAATTTTAAGCCCATGCACACACCTCTAGCTACAAACTAAAGGGAGGAGAATGCCACTTCATGTAAAGAGGTTGATGCTACCATTTACACGCAGTTTGCGGGGTATTTGATGTATCTTATGAACACAAGAACTAACATGTGTTATTCAGTAAACCAACTTAATCAAGTTATGGTGAGGCCTACCAAGTTGTATTAGAAGGAAACAAAGCATGTGTTACAGTACCTCAGAGGCACTACCGAGTATGGATTATGGTACAGGAGAATAGAGGGAGTGAAGCTCCAAGGCTTCACCGAGGCAAATTGGGCACGGAGTCCATCAGAAAAGAAAAGTACTTCAAGTGTTATCTTCAGCATTGGGTCCACAACTATTTCCTGGTACAGAAGGAAGTAGAGGTTTGTGGCACTTAGCTCAATAGAGTATGAATACATGGTTGCAAGTCCAGCAGCATGTGAGGCCATAGGGACAAGGAGAATAATTGTGGGACTTTTCAGTTAGGAGATGTATCCGATAGTGATATATTGTGATAATCAAAGTTGCATTAATCTCTCTATGAATCTTGTATTTCATGACAGGTCCAAGCATGTTAAAATTAGGTATCATCATTTGCGGGACTGTGTGCGGAGGAGAATTATGTTGCTATTATACAATCCAACTGAGGAGCAAAATGTTGACATATTGACAAAGGCATTTTCAAGAGGTAAATTCGAATTTCACAAGTGCAAGATAGGCATGGTAAAATATCCCCTTTTTGCTAAGAGGGAGTGTTAAAACATGTTGCAAAAAAAGCTCTATTTGACTTTAGCCTTAGTCAAATTGAGTAAATTGAATTTCCACGTCATCAGGGCAACTTGGAGGGAGTTAACTAATGTGACATGGATCTTGTCACTCATTTAGCTCAGTAAATTCGAATTTGAGGGCTTGGAGTTCAGTTATGCATGTGTGATTGCTCAATCTTAGTAATCTAGTTCATTTATTTTTAGTTGTATTCAGTTAACTGATCTCTAACTATTGATAGAGTCAGTTGAAGGTCGGTCATGTAGTGGGATAGTGGTCTAACTCATAGATTTTTCAATTAATTGATCAATCAGCCCAAAATAACTATTGCGTGCAAGGAATTTGAGTTCCTCGGCTGAAGTGGAGATGAAAAGGTAGTGTAACATCATTTGTAGACTAGTTTTGAGTGTACATGTGTTGCATGAGTCAAGAGATCAATCCTTGGGAATTGTGCAATTAATTTGGAGGGAAGTCTTGTTTTGAGAGGCTAATTTCCTAAAGATTTTTGCAGGTAAATAGGAGGCTTGGTGAGCAAATAATTAGCTAAATGTTGGCGAGAGTTTCTCGTTGGGTAGAGAGAACAATTATTCTTTTGCAGGTTGAGCTCAGAGTTGGAGCAAGCAATTCTAATAGTTTCTCTATTCAATTGATTAATGCAAAGAGGCTTGAGGGTTTTTTCCCAATTGGGTTCCCCTAGAAATCATTATGTATTTGTGGTTTTTCTTATTTCATGTCTATGCATGTTGTTCTAAATTCTGATTTTCCATTCCACATATCAGTAGAGTAGAATTGTGTCTCTTGTTTTTCAGTTTGAAATCTTTAGTTGAAATTTCTATTGAATTCCTACAATATGCATACAATTATCATTATATATAAACAATTGTATTTGTGAGCAGTGCTAAAGAAGTGTAATTTCAGTCAAGTGTCGCGATAGTAAATACTCTAGAGAAAAATAAGAATGACTAAAGGTCTAAATTATGTGACCGTGAATACATATGCAGTCATCGATTAAGTGAGAGGAAGATCTTGATGTAGCACAATATTAAGTAAAATGGGAAATGCATAGCCAGTAAACAATAAAGGACACGCATACACACACACACATATATATATATTGATAACCAGAGTTGGAAATAAACAGAGCATTTGTCGTTGTGAGGCCTTATTTCTCTTAAAAAGAATGTTTTCTAACAAAATATATAGTGACAAAGTCCATTCACAGTAGACATATACATATATAATGTAAAAAAATTCAGAATATGTAATGCTAAACAGTACGTAATCTTGAAATTGGCAAAAATGCCTATTAATAAACATAAACTCCTTTAGTTCAAAAAGATGGAATATCCCTGATAAATTACATGATAAATAAGGAAAACGTAAGAGAAGAAAATAGTAATACAGTCTTCATAAATATAAGCAATCCTTTTCTCAGTGAGAAACTAGAGGGTTCGAATAGTTTCCAACCTGGAGAAAGAATATCTTCGAACATTAAAATTTAATAAACTAGAAAAGACTTCTATTGCCAGCAACATTGTTGTATTATTGTGCTTTGGAGCTATTCAAATGATAGATACCTACCACGGAAAGAGAAAACACAATGTATGTTACGATTTTGTATATTTTGCAAAAGAAAATTTATAAAATTTACGAAGTAGGGCTTCAATTCAACAATGGAGTAAGAACTCAACCTTATAAATTCATCGAGTCCTTGCCCGAACCTCCTCTGCATAAATAAGAGGAAAATATTGGTTAAATGGATCCAACAAATAAATAAACAATTTTATGAGGAAAAATGTGTAATTGAAACCCTAGAAGACAAAACTTTTAACATGGCACTTAGACATCAAGGCCAAAAGTTCTGCAACCACTTTAAAAGAAAATTTTGAAAAAGGAAAAGTAATAAGGACAATTACAGTAGAACAGGCTTGAAACATTTCATCCAAATGAAAGAAAAAGGTACACTCGGGTAAAAAAAAGCCAGTAGCATCATGGTTGAAATTTTTGACACGCCAATAATATACAATAATACTTCCTTATAGCAGAAAACCCTAGGGTAAGAAGTAGAAGAAATATTCTTCTTGCAACTCTAGTGGTTGTAGAAAAATATTTTGGAGGAAAATATTTTGGAACTAAGTCAATAGCCGAATAGGAACAAAGATAAAGTTACCACAAAGTTAAATGAAGAGAACCCTTTTTATCAAAAGAATGCGTAGGGTTTGAAATGGGAGAGAAACCCTTTGTTTCCTGTACTTCTATTAATAACGGGAATGTGTTGAAATACAAACAAAAACTGAATGAGAGACATAATAATTTTACATTTGAGGGTTTTGAAAACAAGAAAACTTTTTCTTCATATTATCTGGTTTCGAGTCCTAGGAACATCCTAAGAGAATTGTTCACATTTTTCCTAGAGGACTAAGTGAATACAAGAATTCAATAGTTTGAAACTATGGAAATGCCCCTGTAATCCTGCAAACAACACAAACATTAGTGATGGCTATGTATTTATAATAATTCAATTGTGAAATTCTTATAAAATCCAGAGCATGCAATTATTAAGAAAATTAACTTACTTTTGAGAAAGAGGTTGACACATTTCAAGTGGGTCAAGTTCCACTCGACAAATCACCGAGTCAACTGCTTATATATGATAGATGGAAGCGACATAACTATTGAAGGTAAACCACAATACACATGGAGGTACGGTGTCAAAGAAAGCAGTGTTTTCCATTGTAATCGAGATTAAAACCCTAGCCGCAGAGTGGCATAATCAACGAAGGCCAATGAGAAAATTAAACAACACAACAAAGACCAAACGAAATCATTAACCGAGTGATAAAACCCTAATTTCATAATGAACATTGATTCATTCACAAACAATCTGGGTTGAACTTGTCAGTTCTGGTCAAACCAAGATTGTATACGTGGCGAATGGAATTACCTTCCCTCTTAAATACAGAACAATCTAGAGGAATGTCAAAAACACATACAGCTCAGATTAATACTCGTTTAATACCACATTGAAAGGAAGACTTTGAACTCAATACATTATATATGTGATAAAATACAATAATTTGAAGTCGAGAAATTGCTTCGAGGAAATATGTATTGTACAGAAGGATGAACCATTAAAATATTACAACTATCAAAATGATTAATAAGTATAATAGAGGTTAGTATAGTGTTCATATCAACATTGTTTAATTGCGTATTATTGAGAAATGAACTAACGTCCTACCTCTTATAATGATCGTGAGAGAACCTTACAATAAACCAAGAAAGAAAGCATTGTAGATATCGCATGTATCATCCAAATTATATAGTGAAACACATAGATAGATATAGATTAGATATTTGGATAAGGGACTAAGATCGTGAGAGAACCTTACAATAAACCAAGAAAACATTGTATCCCATGTATCATCCATGATACAAATTATATAGTGAAACACATAGATATATATAGATTAGGTATTTGGATATACAAATTATATAGTGAAACATAGAGATAGATATAGATTAGGTATTTGGATAAGGGAAATAATCCCTTGTTAAGATGATGTAGAAGTTTAAATTTGTTATCGTGGAAAGAAAATAAGAATATGTGTATTTATATGTGATGGAGTTAAACATAGGATGAATTTATATAGTGAAACAAAGATAGATATAGATTACCTTACAATAAACCAAGAAAACATTGTAGATTGTGAGAGAACCTTACAATAAACCAAGAAAACATTGTATCGCATGTATCATCCAAATTATATAGTGAAACGTCCTACCTCTTTTAATGATCGTGAGAGAACCTTACAATAAACCAAGAAAACATTGTATCACATGTATCATCCAAATTATATAGTGAAACACATAGATAGATATAGATTAGATATTTGGATAAGGGACTAAGATCGTGAGAGAACCTTACAATAAACTAAGAAAACATTGTATCGCATGTATCATCCATGATACAAATTATATAGTGAAACACATAGATAGATATAGATTAGATATTTGGATAAGGGAAATAATCCCTTGTTAAGATTTAAATTTGTTATCGTGGAAAGAAAATAAGAATATGTGTATTTATATGTGATGGAGTTAAACATAGGATGAATTTATATAGTGAAACACATAGATAGATATAGATTAGATATTTGGATAAGGGACTAAGACAGTGAGAGAACCTTACAATAAACCAAGAAAACATTGTATTGCATGTATCATCCATGATACAAATTATATAGTGAAACACATAGATAGATATAGATTAGATATTTGGATAAGGGAAATAATCCCTTGTTAAAATGATGTAGAAGTTTAAATTTGTTATCATGGAAAGAAAATAAGAATGCGTGTATTTATATGTGATGGAGTTAAACATAGGATGAATGCATTGTTAAACCTTTGGAAAATAAGTTTGTATAAAGACCCATAGTTGATATGTGAACGAAGAAGCTTTTTAGTAGAGATTCTAGATTTATTTTTAATGCATTTTTTAAATAATAGTACAAAAGATGGTACGGTGATGACCTGTTGAGTATTTGTATTTAGCCAACAAGGAGAGTTATGGAAATTCCATTATCTTATAAACATTTCTGGGGTTAGCTATTGATCCACAAATTGGTAATTATTAGGAGTGGAGATTTTGTAAGAAGACTATCTTTAAAATAAAATAAAATAAAAATTTATATTAAGAAGGGTCTTTACAATTGATGAATGCAAAGTTTTCTTTAAAGCTAAAGTTATTAATATCCAAGATGACTATTGAAGCAGCTATCTCTAGCCACATAATAATCTAAGTTCTCCCATTAGACAAATAGCTAAATTCAAAGCTATCGTAAAAGAATAAGATGCGAAATCCATTTTGTTAAATAATTTGTCTTCTCAATGTTATAATGTAATTTTTACTCTCAACCAATTACCTTATCAAACTATAGAATATCATCATTTCTATCATAGCTGAAGAAAACAAAGAAATTGCATGAGAGATCGAAGATTATTTTCAACCTATGATGGCATTATACTAAAGCAACAACCATAGCATATCAACTAACAACAAGCGGAAGATATTATATTATTATTGCAAGCAAACAGATCACATAGCCTCAAAATATATATTTTGAGCTAAAGATTTCTCAAGATATATCTCAAAGACAAACCACATGTAGCAAATGTAGCCATTATTGAATATTCATTGAATGTTAATAATGGTGATGACCTTAGTGAAGAAACAGAAAATTTATTAATTTTAATAAGCCCAAAATTTGAATTAGGATGGGATTTAGTGTATATACAACTCAGCGTGGACGTTTCCCCAAATAGTTCAGCGGTTTTGGGATCTTATGAATTATCCCTCATTAGATTTTTTAGACATGCATGTGGATTTCTATCTATAATGAGATTGTGAGACACGAATGTGGTGCATGTGGATTGTTGTCCTTAATGAGGTTATGAGACATGCATGTGGATTGTGATCTAGTAATTTAATTCAAGATCCATGATATGAGAACTCAAGGAGGTGGAATATGAGAACTAAGGAGCTTCGCCTTTACGAGGGTTATCACGCAACTTAATGGAGCGTTGTCTAATTCAATCATTTATTTCAAAGAAGAAACTTATGAATATTTTTTTGTTATCATTTATAATGATTTATCTTTGGTTAGTAATCTTTGCTTTCATAAGCCATAAGGGTCTTGGAATATAAGGATATGCGATAAAGTCACTTAAATTATGACTTTAAAATATGTTCATGTTCAATTTTAGCATAGAGTGATCTATCCTACATTCATAGCTGGAAATGATTTACCTAGTGGGGAATAATATATAATGAGGTAAACTCCTCTATAATAGATGCACCAGTTATTCATTAATAATATGATAGAGTTATTGAGAGTATCTTCCCTTCAACTTATTTATCTGACTCAACTCTATCTAAACTTTTTTCATTTAGTGATCTAACATAGTTTAAAATAAATTGGCACTAATAACAATTCAAATGTCTTCTTGATATTTAAAATGGAAGAAGCCTTCTTCTGTTCATACACTAAAAAAGAACTAGACCTTGTCCTATTTAAATAAAACCTTATTTGGAAATTGATGATATGTTATTTTTGGAGGTGTTTTCATTCCAAGTACTACAATATTATCGACAACATTATGATGATGTTATCTAAACATTGTATGTCAATACCAAGTACATTCGACAAGTACTAACAAAATTTAGTGTAGATATGTGGAACTTTATGTAAGTATAACAAGAAGTGGAGTGATATGTGGTTGTGAAACAGAGTGTGTATGTGTAGACATATTTTTGAATCAAACTTATTTTCGGATAAATACATTGAATCTTTTTTTCCAAAGCTATTAGTGTGTGTGAGTTGGGAGGGGGCGGCCGGGGGGAGCATATTTTCTAATCAAACTTATTATTGGTAGAGACATTAAATCCTTTTTTCAAAGCTATTAGTGTGTGTTTGTGTGTGTGGGGACATATTTTTTAATCAAACTTATTGTTGATAGAGACATTGAATCTTTTTTTCCAAATCTATTAGCATTGGTTCAAACCACAACATGATAAAATTTTATACAAGATGAGCAAAAAAGATACTTGGCCTAAGAAAACCGTATTCCCTTTTTAAAGATGCTTCATTGTGTTAGGAAAAAACATCGATATATTGAAATGTTCATAGTACCTTGTTGGCTTCAATTTATTACATTCAAAAATTTTAAAATGACTTCGGAAATATTTTTTGAAATGGATTTCTAGATTCTAATAAACATTGAATACATTGAAGTCAATAATGATGTTATTAATAAATTGTATTGGATTTTTATGGGTATATTGCAATGTAATTATTGTATATTTTATGTTTTCATTAGCTTTATAAATTTGTATTTTTAATCCATCTTATAATTGCTATCATCATTTGTTTTAATATAAGATAGCATTCTATTTTCCCAAGAAAACCCTTGCAAAAATAACCCTCCAAATACTTCCCCGTGATCCATGGATGGTAAAAGGGGTAAGTCATTTATCATAATTATGGAGTCTCACCCCAATGGGATCAAAAGAGTCAAACCCATGACCTTTCCAATTCTGGGGGAGAAACCCCACATTTGGCTCATAATCACTTGAGCTAACCCTCGAGGTTAATATAACCTAACAAGATAAATTTCTATGATTTTAAATTGTTAGTGAGGTGTTTAATAGAACACATTGTATATATTATGCCTTAGTTTCGTTAGTTTCTTGGACAATTCTTAAATGCTCTATCAGATTCATTTCTTAAGATATGACTACTTTGGGCTTCATTCCCATCACTTAAATAGTTGTGTAATTCCATATTACAATGATAATTTTGAGGTACAAAAATACTCAATGAAACATTAAATACTTCCAAGAAAACAAAAAAGACTCAAATTTTATGATGTCCTCATAAGAAAAATTGTCCAACTTCATGAAAATGTGTTTCTAAAATTCATAGGATGATTTATGCATTTTTTAGGTTTCATCTTATTGAGTTATAAGTATATGCAAGTGCTATAATTTTAATTTAAAATGCCTTCTATGATGAGTTTATTCTTCAATATATGTTGAATCCATCAAAACATGTATATTCACAAACCTAATAGCTCCTTTTCCTTAAAGAAAACATAAATAGATGGAAGGTTTCCAAGGGTGTGTCTCCTTAAACATTGGATTCCACCCTATCATGGAAGGGGTTAATTTAAGTTTTAGCTATCTAGTAGATCCATAAAAGTGATTCATAGAGGATGTCTTAACTTTTGTCTCAATAAGAATCATCATATTCCTTTCATGGAATATTTGGCCCAAAGTTCTTGATAATAAAAGGTAAGATTGGAAAGAAATAAGGAAAAAGAAAAGCATGAGTTGAAAATAAAATGATCGTTAACAAAATTGGATAGGATTAAGATACAATAAGAAGCTCTAGTAAATTATTAATATGGTGGAATGAAACAAAATTTTAAGATGCAAATTCCAAGGCCAAGTTTGGATCAATATATAGTTTTATTCAAAAATATGGAATTATATTCATGTGGTATTAAACATATATGATCCACATTCTTCCCATAATTGAGGATGTGGAAAAAAAATCATAAAATCTTTTTGAAAAGGGGAATTATCAACAAGAAATTCAAAAAAATAGACTTGGCAATGATGTAGGGAATGAGAAAATTGTTGTAAACTTGATTTTTCTTTGAATCACAAGAATTGTTAGGGAAACTAATTATGTCATGTCTTAGAGGGGAATGGCATAAATAGCAAGGAAGTTGAATATTTCTTTAAATCCATGTTGTTAGACCCTGAAAATGTTTCCATAGAATGTCAGAGATTGTTTTAATTCATCCCATAAATCATTGAAAAATGAATTGGCGGCTTTTGGACATGAATTTCGAAAAAGAATCCTATAATTAGTGTTCCTCGTGAAAGACATAATTCTTGAATTATACCCCTTTTGGTTGGATTTATAATAGATGCACCAGTTATTCATTAATAATATGATAAGTGTTATTGAGAGTATCTTCCCTTCAACTTGTTATCTGACTCAACTTTATCTAAACTTTTTTCATTTAGTGATCTAACATAGTTTTTAATAAATTGGCACTAATAACAATTCAAATGTCTTCTTGATATTTAAAATGGAAGAAGCCTTCTTCAGTTCATACACCAAAAATGAACTAAAGTTTGTCCTATTTAAAGAAAACCTTATTGGGAAACTGATGATATGTTATTTTTGGAGGTATTTTCATTCCAAAGTACTAAAATATTGCCTACAACATTATGATGATGTTATCTAAACATTGTATGTCAATAACAAGTACATTCGACAATTACTAACAAAATTTAATGTAGACATATGGGACTTTCTGTGAGTATAACAAGTGGAGTGATATGTGGTACTAAAACAGAGAGTGTGTGTGTAGACATATTTTTGAATCAAACTTATTTTCAGATAAATACATTGAATCTTTTTTTGTAAAGCTATTAGTGGGGGGACGGGGGGGGATATTTTTTAATCAAACTTATTATTGATGGAGACATTAAATCTTTTTTTCAAAGCTATTAGTGTGTGTTTGTGTGTGTGTGGACATATTTTTGAATCAATCTTTTTTTCAAAGCTATTAGTGTGTGTTTGTGTGTGTGTGGACATAGTCTTTTTTCCAAAGCTATTAGCATTGGTTCAAACCACAACCTGATAAAAGTTTATCTAAGATGAGCAAAAAAGATACGTGGTCTAAGAAAACCCTATTCCCTTTTTAAAGATGCTTCATTGTGTTAAGAAAAAACATTGATGCATTGAAATGTTCATGGTACCTTGTTGGCTTCAATTTATTGCATTCAAAAATTTTAAAATGACTTTGGAAATATTTTTTGAAATGGATTTCTAGATTCTAATAAACATTGAATATATTGAAGTCGATAATGTTGTTATATGTTTTAATAAATTGTATTGATTTTTTATGGGTATATTGCAATGTAAGTATTGTATATTTTATGCTTTTTCATTAGTTTTATAAATTTGCATTTTTAAGTCATCTTATAATTGTAATGATCATTTGTTTTAATATAAGATAACATTCTTTTTCCCAAGAAAACCCTTGCAAAAATAACCCTCCAAATACTTTCCCATGATCCATGGATGGTAAAAGGGGTAAGTCATTTATCATAATTATGGAGTGTCACCCCAATGGGATCAAGAGAGTCAAATCCATGACTTTTCCAATTCTGGGGGGAGAAATCCCACATCTCGCTCATAATCACTTGAGCTCACCCTCGAGGTTAATATAACCTAACAAGATAAATTTCTATTATTTTTAAATTGTTAGTGGGGTGTTTAATATAACAAATTGTATGTAGTATGCCTTAGTTTCGTTAGTTTCTTCTACCATTCTTAAATGCTCTATCAGATTCATTTCTTAAGATATGACTATTTTGGGTTTCATTCCCCTCACCTAAATAGCTGCGTAATTCCATATTACAATGATAATTTTGAAGTACAAAAATACTCAATGAAATATTAAATACTTCCAAGAAAACAAAAAAGACTCAAATTGTATAATGTCCTTGTAAGAAAAATTGTCCAACTTTATGGACATATGTTTCTAAAATTCATAAGATGATTTATGCATTTTCTAGGTTTCATCTTATGGAGTTAGAAGCATATGCACGTTCTATCTTTTAATTTAAAATGTCTTCTATGATGAGTTTATTCTTCAATAATATATGTTGAATCCATCGAAACATGTATATTCACAAACCCAAAAGCTCATTTTCCTTAAAGCAAACATAAATAGATGGAAGGTTTACAAGGGTATGTCTCCTTAATCCTTGGAGTCCACCCTATCAAGGAAGGGGTTAATTTAAATTTTAGGTATCTAATAGATCCATGAAAGTGATTCATAGATGATGTCTTACCTTTTTTCTCAATAAGAATCTCATATTCCTTTCATGGAATATTTGGCCCAAAGTTCTTGATAACAAAAGGTAAGATTTGAAAGAAATAAAGAAAAAGAAAAACATGAGCTGAAAAAAAAATGATCGTTAACAAAATTGTGTAGGATTAAGATACAATAAGAAGATCTACTAAATTATTACTATGGTGGAATGAAACAAAAAATTAAGACACAAATTCCAATGCCAAGTTTGGATCAATATTTAGTTTTATTCAAAAATATGGAATTATATTCCTGTGGTATTAAACATATATGATCCACATTCTTTCCAGAAGTGAGGATGTGGAAAAAAAAAATCATAAAATCTTTTTGAAAAGGGGGAATTATCAATGAGAAATTCAAAAAAATAGACTTTTCAATGATGTAGGGAATGAGCAAATTGCAGCAAACTCAATATTTCTTTGAATCACAAGAATTGTTAGGGAAACTAATTATGTCATATCTTAGAGGGAAATGGCATAAATAGCAAGGAAGTTAACTTTCTTTAAATCCATGTTGTTATACCCCGAAAACTTTTCTATAGAATGTCAGGGATTGTTTTAATTCATCCCATAAATCATTGAAAAATGATTGGCATCTTTCGGACATGAATTTCCAAAAAGAATCCTATAATTATTGTCCCTGGTGAAAGATATAATTCTTGAGTTATACACCTTTTGGTTGGATTTATCTCCCAAAAAGATATAACATATAATTAAAACATATCTTCAAGATCAATTTAGAAACTATTAATGCTACAAAGAAAAATCTTAAATGTCAATGAGTTTGACATAATTTCTTTATCCACATTTGGTGAAAAAAAGGTTTAAAGAGTTCTCTTCCTTCCTGATAATTTCCTTGTGCAATTCAATTTACAAAATTATCTCAAGGTTAAAACCCATACTAAAGATGTCAATTATGTATTGGTTAGTTGGTGATAAAGTGAGGGTGCTTAATGCCCCCAACTAACGTTCAATACCCCAAAGAAATGTTAAATTCCTATTGAGTAGTATTGCTCATGCAAGTGGGTTGTTTCATGTAGTTAGTGTTAGGTGCAAGTTCTAGGCAAGTTTTGTGGAATGCAACCCTCCCCCGCCTTCATAGCTTCTCAATGAAGCAATCTTTGTCTTATGATTCAAATACATTTCATTGTAATAATTCTCATAATGGAGAAAGGAATGTTTGACACATGAAAATGATATCAAGCATCTCCTCCTCGCCTTCCAAAAAGACACCCTTATTGAAGAGGATATCTGAAGAGAAAGACGGCTTTTGTGGTAAGTAGGTAAGATTGATATGACTAATGTTGGTGAAAGAATATCCTCAACACTATGAAATAAATGAAACATGGATGTCAATGAAAATGGATTTTGAAAAATCCTACAAGAAAGTCAATTGACGTTTTCTAAAAGTTATGCTTCTTATATTGGGATTTGACATTAAGTGAATCGAATGGGTTGTTGAATTTGTTTCTATAACATCCATTGTTATACTAATAAATAGGGGTCACAAAATCATTTTCATTACTCATTATTATATAAGAATCATTGAGAATGGGGGTCCACAAAATCATTTTTACTGCTCATTATTATAAAAGAATCTTTGAGAATGGGGTCCCACAAAATCATTTTCATTGCTCATTATTATAGTAGAATCTTAAAAAAAAAAGTTATTGTCTTGCATGAGCTCAAATTTCATGAAAGATATATGAATACTTCGAACACTTAGAACTCTTACCTATATTCAATTCGTGGGTGACATCTTTGAAAGCATAGGTGTGAATGAAGAAAATAGATTCATAGATATTATATTAAATTCATGTAGGCATTCAACTAGGAAGTAAACAAGGAAATTCCAAAGATTACTTTTTAAATGTGGATCTTAGTTCTAGAAAAAGAATTGATAATACTCTTGAATTTAGGTCATAGGTCTTCCAAACAAATGCTTCAGTTTTCCCACTTTCTATTTACTAAAACACTTGACAAAAGATTGAGCCCCAATAATAAATAAAGCTAAAGTGCAAGTTGACTTGAAGAATTCTCTATTTACCTATCGAGGTACAAATAGCACTTTTCTAATTAGTTGTTTTAGTTATTCAATTAGATAGAAACATTATTCTAATGTTGACAGCAACAATGTCACAATAAATGCAAAACATTCTTAAGACACAAATAATGAGAACAAAGATATATGTGATCTCGGTAAAAAATGGATGTATCCCAATGCACACCACTAGTTAGAATAAGCATGTCAAAACTCGTTAATAAAAAAAAATTATCCCAAACTATACTAAAAATTTTAAATAAGTAAAACCAAGTGTGAAGGTAATGAAATTCAAGTACTTAAGAAATATTAAGGATAGAAACAAGATATATGGAATTCATAGAGGATCGTGTCTTTCGGAGATTTGATTGACAAAACGTTATTTTGGAATCCTCGCGATCATAAATAAATCAACAAACTTTTAAGAAGACATTTAACAAAGCCACCCAAATTAGGAAGAGTCCAAGAACTACATAGTCAAACTATGTAAAAAGCAAATTGGAGGTAAGCAACTATGGGACACTCAATCCACTAAGAGGAAACATAATTTAACGAGGGAAACTATGTGGAAAAAATATATTTTTTTATCAAATCAAATGAAAATTAGGGAAAGGAAATACATAGAATTAAATAAAATGAAGGTCATTGCTCGAAAGAATGGATCATGGATCTTTTTATCCGATATAGTATGATAAAAACTACTCTATTAAATATGGTTATCTAAGAACTATCAAAGAAGACAAAAAAAAATTAACTAGGAACGAATCTAGCAAATCAAACCAAAAAAAGGGCACTTACATCTTGTTAAAAGATTGTTTCTCGTCTTACGAGCCACAAAAGAAGGCCATTCAATGTCCCTTTCAATGCAATGGTTGAGCCACAAAAGAAGGCTATTCAATGTCCCTTTTGATGCAACGGTCGTTTCTAAAAGGATGATTCAAGCCACATCCTACTTGAAAGCAATCAAAATGAATCTTTTAGCTTTACAGCAACTTAGTTGGTACGGGTGTGCATAAGCTCACTGTTTTGACAGCCACCAAAATAGTTTATATACGCTCAAGCCTAAGCAAAATATTTTTGTTTCAGTGGCAAACTTGTGTAAGAAAATATTGTTACCCAAAAAAAATAATTTTACGTGTTGTTAATCATAGGCAGTTTTCCTGTAAATAGAAGACTCACTCCCCTGCATGTTCGAAGTCCTCCCTATCCTCCATGCCAGCATATTGAAACACACATTTTCTAGTTTTGTCCCTTTACCAAGCATGTCATTGATGTAATAGTAGTGTAGTCAACATCTCCCCAATACCATTTCTTGGAGAGCTACTCTCCTAGGAGATGATGCCCACTAGGTTGTAGAGCTTCAAGTTGTCTAACCCATTGAAAATACAAAATTACTTTTTCCTGTGAACAAGAAATGATGACAAATTTTAATAAAGATTTCTTGAAATTTATTATGCTTGACAATGCTCTAGCTTATGTGAATTTATCCTCGCAAAATATTGTTCAAAGCTAGAAATCCAAGTTGAAATTTACCACTTGAAATAGTTAATTTTTAAGGTGAGATGGAATTTAATATTATTATAAGGTTTATAATAAATTTTATATAGATTTAAAAATAATATTAAAATTTATATTATATTTAATAACAACAATAATAATTATTATTATTATTATAAAAGCAGAGATCATGCAACAAGAACAGAGATCACCTAGCACATCCCCAAGGCAGTGAAAGCATTACAAGCAGAATTGAGGCAGAGCAGAGATCACCTAGCACATCCCCAAGGCAGTGAAAGCATTACAAGGAGAATTGAGGCAGAGCAGAGATCACCTAGCACATCATAAGGTTGGCCATGTAATGAAAGAGGTCGGCGCATCGTGGCCCCTTCTCCTTCGGCCCCTTCTCCTTGCGCGAAATAACGATGGATCTCAATGCATTGCCTTTGTTTATCTAAAAGACTGATGCTGCTTCAACCAAAGAATCACTGGTAAGAGAGTCAATTCTTTTGGATTATGAACCCACTGACATTGGTTAGGGACGAAACCCCAATGTGCATGGCACATCACCAAATGTCAAGCTCCACCCCGCTGCTTTGTTTATGCTCATTGTTCCTCTTGCCCACAATTTCACTGATTCTAATCACTGGAAACCCTTACAAACCAGCATTTACATTTCATTGTTTCAAGTGGCAGATTTAGATTACATATCCCTGTCATATGTAAATAGTACTTCTTCAAGCCCTTTTCTTCCTGCATTATTCTCACATCTAGCAAATATTAAATCTACTAACAAACGTTCAGCAATATATATGCAAAAACTTGAATCCTCTTGCCCCTTCAACTTACATATCATCCTCGTTTTCATGCTAAAAACCTTGACTCCTCTTGGCCCTTAACTTACATATCATCCCCATTTTCATGCTAACCTTTGTAACTAATGTTAAACCCACAAAATTATTTTTACAATATAATATATCTTTTTAATTTATTTTATTTTTATTTGTACTATATATTAAGTTATTTTACTTTTTGTTATTTGTACTATAAGCACAGTCATTCAGCCCTATTAAATTAAATGGCTGATAAAGGCCAACAGTCATCAAAAGTGTCATCTGTAACTCTGACAAATTGTAATGCCAAGGCAAGAGTGGAGATCAGAAACAGAAAAACTATTTGTAAACCCCTAGTTTTATCCGTTGGACAGTGTATAGAACAAAGTATACATTTAGATTATAAATCTGGACCATCCATAAATTTTCATGTTTGAAAAAAAAAACTTGTAATGCCCATTCTGAGATAGACCACGCCTATCGGCATAATTATATCCTTTTACTTTTCCAGTGTACAAAAATATAAAACTCCCTACTTCTGGAAACTCCCTACTTCTGAAACTAGATACAGTAAAATAAAATGCAATATATAAACTTGCATCATTTCGAAAATTTATGATATTCAAACTAACATTTTCAAAATTTTAAAATATTGCTCCTCCATAGCTAGCGTTTGTGCAAATCTCTCCATGAAGGTGTTCCATGTGAAGCTCTCTGTAGCTAGAGTTCTTTGGCGTAGCTTCTACGCATCATGATCTCTACACAGTTCAGATATATTGCTGTTGGGTCATTCATAATCTGACATTCCTGATATAGGTGTGGTTGTTAGCTCAAAGCCACCTTTTCAGGTAGACTTATCTTCTCTATAAGAAAAAATTATCACTGGTGTGGAACCCTCCAATGGTCCGCTCTTCAGAGTGTATAACCCTCAAATGGCTCGAAGAGAACTTTCAAAGACAGTGTCTTCATCTAGTGTTGCAATTCATTAAAAGGTCACTCCATGACCGAAAAGGGAACACTTCATCTCCATCTGTCTCCCTTGGCCAGGAAGCTGTGTATCAATTCGTATTGAATCCATCAATCCATCATTTTAAAGGTTTTTGACCACATTTTTTCTGTCCTCCAACCCTGTCTGTATGGTGAAGCCATTCATCCATCCATGTCTCTGATGAGAATCAAGACAATCAACAGTTCCGACATCAAGGTCTATGACTCACGCAAGCCTCCACATGAAATGGTGCTCTCCTCTCTCTGATCATTTCTTTGAATCATTAAATTCAACCCCAATGGGGGTCAGCTTACAAATCTACCCTTGCTCTTTGAGGACCCGAAATCATTGGTCTCCACTGTAAACACTCCAGGCAAGTTTCATTTCTGCCGCCAGAGATCCCCAACAGTGACCATATCACACCCTATGCCAAATTGTGTATAAAAGATGGATTTCACTAATGCCCTGTCCCCAAGGACATCTCGAAAACAAAAAGTAAAAGCTGGATAAACAGAGATCCTTTTGATGGAGAGCATTCTTCACATTTGGGCACGTCGCTTCATCCCTGGTGCAAAAAATAGACTCAGAAAAGCCCTCTAATCCTTTGGGAAGAAAGATCGTGAACGGTGAAGAACCACAACAGAAGAAGCAGAAGCTCTAGATAATAAAAGGACAATAGATTCAAGTTGAGCATAACACACACCAAAAGCATAAGATAAAACCCGAAAAGAAAAAATAGAAAGAGAGCACCTCCTAGTGCTCCCAGTCAAGGAAGAAAAGGAAGACACTGCACTCAATGTCACTACACCAAGGTCAAATGGGTTTGGGCCCTTTACATACAACAAATTGTGAAGAAATCTCAAGATCCAGAAATAAAATCAGCTATAAAGATCCAAAAGGCGGGGGCCCCCTTAACACAAATGATTCTAAGCTTTCAAAAGAATTAAGATCATCGAGAACTTTTGAGTCAGTCATTTCGTAGTTTGTTTCGTGTGTATTGTGCAGAAAGTACATCTGGAGCATTAAAAATGTAATCGTTCTTATTTTAATAGAAAGAAACGGAATTGTTACTGTTTTCTATTAAACCAATATGAAAATATAAAGTAGGTAAGCCCGATAGAAAGGAATTGAACTGATTTGTTATGCACGAAAGTTGATTCGCACGTGAATCCAGATCCCATAATGTCACGTGAACTTTGGTTGATAAATTCCATGTGCTAACATCGTATTACCTTTTCAAGATTACTGCTTAGGTTATTCATCTCTAGCTCAAACGCCACTTCAGACTTCCAAGTAAAATGACCAACTTAAAAATAAACTTACACAGCACTACCATATTGAATGCAGCACTAATAGAAATGCCACTTAATTTAATGCAAACTTTTGACTTCTTGTATAGCATAAGTTTGCAAGACCTTCAAACTTATTTCTGTATATATAAAATATAAAACTAAAAATATTTCAAACATATTTTACCACTATTAACGAAAAATAATTGTTTATTCCCATTTTCTTTGTCCACAATGCCCACAGTAGATTGCTGTCTTTTCAATGGATTCAAATCCTAATTAGTCTTTGGAATATAAGTTTGTGCAATACAAAATATATAAACGCAGTGCGAATATATAAATCGTGTATATACTATAGCCGGTATTTGCATTACTAAATATGCATCTTACAGAGTAGACAAAAGGGCTGGATCGCTGTGAATACAGTTTCCGAAAAACACACACGAGACATGAAAAGAAACTTTGACAACAAAGACTACCTAATACATAGGACGGCATATAAGCCACACTTCTTCTATTTTTAAATCGCTTCTTCACTTTCCGTTAATATTTCTAAATTATTATATCAATCTGCTCTTTACACCACCCCAAAATCCAGTCTTGCTTCAACTACTATAACTAGTTCCAAGTGATTGCACACAAATGGTATCTTCCAGTTATGTAGTATATCAAGTGCAACTTCCATTTAAGAGGAAATAAGGGATCCATCATGGCAATCTGAAAACAAAAATGGATTTAGATTTGGTATAACTTTACATTTCACATCTTTTGTATCTCAAGGTCGAACCTTTGGAGGAAATTAATAAATGCAAAAGCAGGCTCATTTCCTTACTCTTCATTTTGCAAGAATAAATCTAATAGCATCAGATATCTTTTATTCCCGCAAATGTTCCGTTTGCATCATGGTGGTCTATAAAAACAAGCCTATCTAGGAAGAAATTAGAGTAGGAACAAAGAGAGTCCAACGGAGCAAATCACATTTACCAAACCAGGTCTTTCACACACTTTGCAGCTGAAACCCTGTACCAAGAATAGAAAGCACAACCATTTCACTTCCAAGTAAATTATCATTCTGCAAAAACTGATGCTTTTAAGTGCATCACACGCTCCCACATATTTAGTAAATCATATAGTTACAAACTAGCCAGTGGGAGTACGAATTCCTGTATACAGCTCTCAGATTCTGAAGCTGGAAAAAGAGGGAAGGGGGGTCCCTTAAATGGGGTGTTAGTGGATAAATGCATATTACATCTGGGATGTGAAAAGATGGCCTAAATAAATTAAACCTAAACCACAAAAGGTGCAATACAGAAGCAACGAGTAACTTTATCCTTTGGCAAGTATCATGAAATGGCTGAATCCCACTATGGGAGATTTATTGAAGCTGACTAAGATACTGCATAGTACATGTGGCAAACATTATGTATTTCGACATAATGCTAATGGGTTTCTCCCACAACCTTTTGTTTTACAAAGAAAGCTTCCATCGAAACTTAATAACCTTGCTTAAGTGGACTTCCAATCAAATTGATTGTTACTGTAGCTGCCTGAAGCACCAAGACCATTCAACAATCTATTTCCTCCCAGTTCCTGTTGAAGACTGAAATTGGGATCTTGCATTGTAAGATTTTGAGGTATAGAAGGTATATTGGCTCTCCCATTTAACGACACAGAATTATTGGTCATGCCTATATTATTGGATCTGATACCATTTACTGAGCTAGGCATTGAGCCAATTGCCCCTATGTTGTTGAAGTCAACACTTACATTGTTAGTCAAACAATTTCCAGCCAAGCCATTTGAACCTTTAAGATTTGCAGACCCATTACCATTTGGGACCAATCCATTCAAATTCTTCATATCACTCCCTATGACACTATTAACACCTAAAGTGCCTCCAGTATTAGTCCCCCCACCACTGGGCTGGAAAGGTATTCCTCCATTGAGCTGAGATGACATCATCATCTCCTGTATAATGTGTTGAACAGAATTTTCTGAATCATTCCGGCCAAGATCAGTAGTTGGCACAGGCTGCTGCTGATATAGGCTAGAAGTTGCAGTAATAGGAGCCAACTGAATAGAAGTAGATGTTAAGGTAGCAGCAGAAGAAGGTTGTACAGAATTTGAAACAGATGTACCTGAATTTGCAAAAGATGGTGCAGAGTGGAGCTGTGACTGCTGGACAGAGTTTGAAGAACCAACAGAAGGAACTTGAATAGTGCTTCCAAAAGAAGTTGTGACACCACTTAAGAGACTACTCTGCCTGGAGTTCATAGAGTTCTGGTGAAGAAGTCCTGCTATGGTGCTTGTAGAGCTTGTATGGGAGGTTGAATTGACTGAATTATTTACATTATTAATAATATTATTTGCAACAAGCTTCATAGAAGTAGGTTGACCTGCACTTTGTTCACCGCTCAATGTCTGTGAACCATTCTGTTCTTGTGGCTGTGCCACCTGATTTTGAAGCCCAACAGACCTTGGAGTTCGACGAGGAAAATTGTTCAGGCTTTCTGCATTAAAAAAGCAATAATTGGATAGTAAATAACCAGTAAACATTTTTTATTTTAAACTATATCTGTTAATGATACTTGATGACAGTATCTCAAATTGTTAAAATAAACTGCAATGAAAAGAGCATGGTTTACTCCAAAAATAGACACTAAGTACAGAAATTCTAGGGAAAAAATGAGTGATAAAGAAAAACAAATGAAACTGCTAGATGAAGTACAGCTGCTACACTTAGTCACAAACAAGAAAAACCCAAATGAAGTTCTATTGGGTGAGAGTTTTTTATAAGCAAAATACCCTGTGAACTATAATTGTATACCACCAAAATGGGCTGCAATCCAATTCATCAGTGCCACGGGGAAGAAATGTTGCACATCTACTTGCTGAAGACAAGCACATCATGCATTTCACTCCAATAGGGTCATATGAAAGCTAAGGTGGCTCATGACCAAGATTACATGAGGTGGGATGTGCAAATTGCCTTTTTCTTACATTGGAAAACATTAGCGTGAAATATCTGTATATATAGAAATGTCAAAATAGTAAAGCCTACATAGAAATTAATTTTACAGGGAAGGAAATTCCACACAGTGATTAACAAGGGCAACAATTATTCACCTTTATGGTGTTTTCCTGGAACACTCTTTGAACCTATAACACCATCATCATAAAGGATGACAGGGTTTTGTTACTATCTATCTATGGAACATGTAGCCATCGCTGCAATGCATGAAAAATTCAATCCACCCAAAGAGCTGGACAATTAGTATATGACTCTTCTCTCAATTTATTTGCTCCTATACCACTTCTTTTATTACCTCTTCCCTGCCAACACCAACTCAATTTTCCTAAGCTCTTCAAAAGTCTCATTGTAAATAGTCTCCAAATACTCTTAACAATGTCTATTTATGGTATACTGGAATCTGCATTAACTTTATTTTTCTCAACTATTCCAATCATGATCTAGGATCATTCTCAAGAGACCGAGATAGGCTCACTTTGCTACAGTGTTCCTCGGGGCCGCGTGCCGCCACCTGGGGGCCGAGTTTCCTATCTCCCCTGCGCTCCGGGGACTTGGGGACGAGAGGGTGTCATTTCCCCACGCTCCCAAAAAACAGGGTACGCAAGGAAACTTGTCAGGGGTCGTTTCCTCCATTTTTGGGGTCGTTTTCCACAAAAGGGGGTCATCTCGGGTCACAAGGGATCGTCAGGGGTCATGTTCATTGACCAATTTCGAATTTTTTTAATGATTCTTTTTAAATCATGATCTTAAAAAAAATTTATTGTGTTGACTATTTCTGGCCAAAAGGGTTTTATTTTTTCATTGTTGAAGCCCGACGCCCATCCCTCTAAGTTTCTAATGCTGCAATCGCTGCTGCTGGACGCTGACGCCATCGAAACCTCCAACACTGGACGCTGGACACCATTGTTGATGGACCTGGATGCTGTTAAAACCTCCATCTCTGCTGCACACAGTCGAAAACTCCATTGCTGCTGCACACCATCGAACGACAAAACCAACTCACTGTTGATTCTTCATTCTTGAACCGCTACTTGCCTCACGACTTTGAAGTTTTCACTTGAACTGCAGGCAACCCAGGGACTTGGACACTTGGAAGTTTTTTTTCATTTGCACTTGAACTGCAGGCAGCCCATCGACTTTGAAGTTGAACTGCAGCCCCCATCGACTTCACCTGGCCACAGTTTGCACAGTAACATTAACAATTTAACATTGATGATTGCAATCTGCCGCTGCTGTTTTCTTTCATTTTTTGTAAATTGTAAATTTTTCTGAGTTGACTGTGTGCCTGTAGGCTGTCACTGCATTTTTTTTTTCAATTTTTTTTTGTAAATTTTAAATTTTTTAAATTTTTCAGTGTTGAAACTTGATTGTGTGCCTGTCACTGCATTTTTTTCTTTCATTTTTTTTGTAAATTTTAAATTTTTTTAATTTTTCGGTGTTGACTATTAATTTTAATTTTTTTCTTGTATATTTAAAAAAATTATTTAGTGTTGAATCTGTGTGCTGTTAGTATTAGTCAACCTGTGTAATTTTTGTAAATTTTTCGGTGTTGACTATTAATTTTAATTTTTTTCTTGTATATTTAAAAAAAAATTATTTAGTGTTGAATCTGTGTGCTGTTAGTATTAGTCAACCTGTGTAATTTTTTTAAATTTTTTTTATTACAAATAAGATTTAAATTTAAACGGTAAACCCTTGTTGCAGGCTGCAACCTACAGGCTCCAAGTTACATTCAACTTACAACTATGAGTCAAAGTTATTCTGCGAACAGTGGGAACAGCGACAACAGCTACAGTGGTAGTGAGACACATGATGCACAAGAAGAAATTGAAAGCAGTCACAGGAGGGCAAAAAATCAAAATAGGCTTTTGCATGGTGTAGATTCTGAAGGCCCACCAAGAGATCTGGAAAATTTTGCAGGGAGAACATATAATCCTCTAAAACCACTTCTAATCTATGTAACCAGACTTCCGAAGAAAAAAAAAATCCAAAAGTTGGTGGTGGCTCACGTTATTGGGTCAGCAATATTTGTGGGCATCACGTTGTTGGCAACTATACCAGGATGAAGCAACATATTTTGGCTATCACAAGTAAAGGAGTCAATGTGTCCCTCAAAGAACCTGAATTCAGCTCAAAGAGAGCAACTTTGGAGGCTAGAAAGGACAGCCACTGGAAAACGACTCTTTTCTAGCAGAAATGTTGATCCATCCACAGATATGCCTCCATCAAGTGCTTCATCAAAAAAACAAAGGGTTCTACTGGTGCATCTCGTTCTTGTGCAATGGGTGCTACACTGTCTGGGATGTACAATGTTCTAGATCGAGATGACACAAATAATGCAATTGGCAAATTTCTTTTTGCAAATGTAATTCCCTTCCATGTTGTTCGTTCTCTTTATTACAAGGAAATGGTCCAAGCAATCGCAAGAATAGGGCCTTCATATGTACCACCTGGAGAACATAAGCTAAGAACGACAATTTTAGATAGACAAGTGTCCAAAATTAATGTGCAAAAAGAGAGAATGAGACAATCATGATTGAGGTTTGCTTGCTCTATTGTTATGGATGTATGGACTGACATCCGAAAACGCCCACTAATCAACATCATAGTGACATCTTCAAAAGGTCCATTCTTTCTTAAAGTTGTTGATTGTTCTGGAAAGCGCAAGGATGCATCTTTCCAATTTGAGCTTCTTCGAGAAGCTATAGAGGATGTTGGGCCTGATAGTGTGGTGGAGGTTGTGACAGATGCAGCAGCAGTTCGTAGATCAACTGGGTTATTGATTCAAAGCAAGTATCAACATATTTTTTCGACTCCTTGTTGTGTGCATGCACTCAATAATGCACTGAAGGACACTGGCAAGATTCCGTGGATATCAGACTTGGTCACAGCGGCTAGAGATGTGCAAATGTTTATCTGCAACCACCACACCTCCTTGGCCATGTACAGGTCTCACACGAGGAAGGGAATTCCTCAAGCCCATTGATACTAGATACGCTAGCTATTTTCTCTTATTGGAGAGGACGCTAGAGGTACAAGCACCTCTACAATCCTTGGTTCTAAGTTCAAAGTGGGGAAGGTGGTCAGAATCAAAGACAGACCCGAGGAAGAAGGTCAGGCTTTGGGTGTTGGACAATGATTGGTGGGCAGATTGTTCTTATTTGGTGTCATTCTTGGTCCCTATTTTGGAGGTCATTCGTTACACTGATTCACATGCTCCTAGTCTTGGAGAAATCTATGAGACCTTTGACAACATGTTGGGTCGTGTGAAGGCAGTCATTCAGTAGAGGGAGCCCTCATTAGAGTTCTATACATCTCACATGCTACCCATCATTCAGCGTAGGTGGCATCGCATGAACACACCTTCGCACATGGCAGCATATGCATTAAACCCAAAATGGTATGTTGAAAGGCCTGGGAGGGTGCCTCCTATTGATGATCTTGAGGTGAAGAATGGCTTCCTAGATGCAATTGCAAACATGTACAATGAGGAGGAGGGGGCAAGATTTCGAAGACAGTTTGTTCAATTTGCATCTCTTAATGGCCCCTTCAACACACGTGGTGCACAAGCAGATCGCATAGATCTAGCCCAAGATGACCCGATTGGTTGGTGGAGGATGCATGGGGATGGTGCTCCAGAGCTCAAACATCAGCTATGTGTTTGTTGTCTCAGATTGCCAGTTCTTCTGCAGCAGAGAGGAATTGGTCCACATGCTTCATTCACTCTATCAAGAGGAACAAGCTTATCTCTAAAAGCACTGAGAAGTTAGTTGTTGTGCACAGTGCCCTACGTCTTGAAAATAGGAAGACACCTGAGTATTTGAAGGGACCAGCAACACACTGGGATGTTGATCCAGAGGATGATGCATAGGTAGATATGAGGAGAGACTTGATGAGACATAGATGGGGTCGGTTGGTGTGCTACTTAGCATGCTTGAGAATGCAAGTGATTATGATTCAGATGGTGATATGGTTGATCCTAATGTATTCATGCAGCAGCTGGATGCAAAGACTAGCAGGGCATTACCTTGAGCAATTATGCTCATTTATCTTTTGATATGTTCTTATGTTATTTTGACCCTATAAAATTAAAAAAAATTGACTCTTGATGTATCATACTTGACTTTTTAATTTTATAATTTTATTTCAATATTCAGCGTTCAATGTTCAAGTTGGAAGTGGATCATCAATATGGTTTAAAGTTTAAAACTTTACACGTTTATAATTTTAGAATTTATTTTCATTGTGCATTGTTAGTAAGTTAGTAGACTAGTAGTTACTAGTTACGCTGTACAGTTACAAACTTAATGTATGATGTATGATTATAATTTAATAATTTATACGATAATTATTAATGATATCAATGATCGTGCCTTCTGTTTTAAATTTGTTTCAGTTATATGATTCATCTATTTAGTTTTTATATTTATAAGTTTTTAAGACCCCGACGTCCCCCCACGTTTCCTAAAAATTGGTGGGGAGCTTTTGCATAGGCCGCTCCTGCCTATCCCTGCTCCCTCGCCTCCTCATCCCAGAAACTTGGTGGAACATTGCTTTGCTAAGCCTCAGCGCAGTTTTTATTAAAATGCTATCTTTTATGCGTACAGCTCTAGATTGTATGCCGACCAGTAATTATATAAGCAGGCCGACTTAACAATTTAACGAGTTTATATGTTTGCATTACTCATCAAGTAACAAATGAATTATACCAAATTGAGATGGTATCCATACAGAATGAAGCAACCCATAGATGATCAAAATCTAAATATGTATATTCTAGCATTATATTTCATTATGTTAATTCTACATTTTTCTAGAAAATACTGCTGTTTATTATCTCTTTTTAAATGTTTCTGACAGATAAAAATAGTCGGGATGAGACAGTGCCGGGTTCCCTAATCGTCACATGTATTTATCGATTTCTCCTTTCAGACAATTTTGAAATGTAAAGTCAAAGGACTTGGCTCTAGATGTCAAAGATCCCTATCATACAATCAATGCAGTGATACGCACAATACAAAACCTTTAACTACCCTTTCAAGTTTGGATTCAAAGTTGTTACTTTTAGAGCTCAACTGATACTACCCTTGCTTGGACTTTTCGCAAACCATTTTGGGGATCTCATGAAGGCTGGAACCAAAAATGCAAAGTAAGTTGTGTTTTTTATTGAAAATGACACAAATTCGTGTACTTAGGACACCGTCAGAGGAAATGGAAGAAAAAGAGGATTTCTTGTGGAACTTCTAACAATTTGCAATCAAAGGATGTAGGAGGTTCCAAGGGTTTGTATATCATTAAAGCTAAAATCATCCAAAAGTTTCAAACAAATATGTAGGCCCTTACATAGAATAATTGATATAAATCACTCTAATTAGAACTGATTTCACGTAAGAGGCAGTTTATAACAATATAATGAAACAAAGTAAGCTAGCACCATGACTTACATTACAAAAAGATGAATTTTTATGCAAAATAGCCCACTTACAAATGGTTTGGTAGTCCTCATCTTTGCAGGGAATACATAAATCATTTGCATCAATTCAGACACTTCTGATATTAGTCTGGGTAGACTTCCACCAATCACATTGTTTAATTTTTTATATATTCCACCAAAAACGTTCAACTTTAGAACTGTTTTTCTAGATTTTTAGAATCCCTTCAAATAAAGATGAAAATCATCATATCAAGTATATCAAACATTAAAAACAAAGTAATGTTATTTGTCAACATATCCATGAACAGTTTTGATTATTAAATTGCTTTAGCATTCCGACATTCCTTGCACCATGTATTACATTTTATTAACTCAGAGACACAGTTCCCAACTTGAACATTTCTCCATGCTAGCCCATTTAATATTTCTCATCCACATCAAGATGTCAATTCTGGCATGTCTTTTGTTTTTGCCACTAAGAATGTCAAGTATGCATTGAACTACAGAAAAGATGGAAACTTATGAACAAGTGCCTATGCATTGCCTGTAAAATTTTATTCAAGCTCAAATGTGCTAACCAATCCATCATCCGTGCAATCCGACAATGACGCCAAATTTTCAGAGTCACGGATTTTGGGAGCCTGGTAGTTCTTCCTGAAATGATGGCTGTGACACTAGTGCATCCAGTGATGAGGGTCTCTTCTGATTCACTGAAGTACGAGGGGTATCTCAGCACCATTTCAAAGATGACAACTGTTAACACATTGTCTATGCCTCAGTATTAATGTCTGACAGCAGTTTCATATTTGAACAAAAATCTGTTCTCTAAAATTCACTGGATCGTCATCACAAAGCACACGAAAGTTTTCTGAGAACATGGCATCAAGATGTAGCTCAAACACGAGGATTTTCTGCTTGTGAGTACTTATGCCTTTGGCTAGGGGTGGGCTTTATTGTGATAAGATCATAGTATTCAAAACCCACCGGTTCATTAGGCTGACCCATCCAACCAGTAGAAAAAACGGTTTTAAACAATGAGGGCTAGGGTTTCTGGGCCTAACCGTCCATAACCGGCCGGTTTATTGCCAGGCTTGTCGCAGGCACCACAGAAAGCGGTTTAGTGCTTTTTCAAGCAGTTTTGTGGAAAACTAGGGGCAGTTTCCCTCCAAAAACAGCCCCTCCAAGACTTTAAAAGCATGTCTCCCCTCTCATTTGCCTCACACATCTCGATTCTCAACCCTAGCAATGCTGGCAATAAATGGTAATGTTAAGTAAAAGTGGCATTTCCTTTATCTTTCATTTTCATCATTTTCCTCTTACTTCAATTTTTAAAATTACCATGAAATAACTCAGGATGTTGGAGTGGTTTCGACCTCGCTGAATTTCATATGGAAAAACCAGAATTTTAGATCTCACTCAAAATCGAAGAGACATAATAATTTTCAGGATTTCAGGATTTGGGGGATTGCAATGTTTCCATTTTATTCTGTCATGGGTGAGGGTATGAGATTGGCATTTGATCAAGAGCATGGCATGCATTGTTGAATTTTGTTGATGTTGGCAGTATTGATTGTTGTCCTCTACCATGTATTCAACAAAAATGCACCCTTGACTAGAAAGAAAATAATTGGTCAGGCATGCCAAACTTTTTCTACCATAATATAAGGTTGAGGAGTTGAACCCTTCACTCAAACCAAAATCATTGGTTAGGCATGTTAAACTTTTTAATTTCTATCATATTATAAGTTTGAGAAATCCAAGCCTGAAGACTTTAAGCTAGTTGATGTTTATGTAGCTCTTGTCCATGATCCCATTTCTAATGGTGCTGAATCGATGATGAGTTTTATGAGTGATCATGATGACCAATGACCTATAGTTTTGATGTCTAGTTTTGCAGCTACTACTGAGGTTGCAAAGGAGTTTGAAGAGTGCTCAGACTGTAAGCCAAATGATGTTTATAATATATATAGCTCCTGTTGATGATCCCATGTCTGGTAGCGGTGATGATTTTGATCATGATGAGCAGTGATCATGTTGATCACTGATATGTAGACTGGTAGTAGGCCAGTGGTGCCATAGCTTGTAGCATATTTTTGGACTCTACAGGCCATTTAGAGCCTCATTGGTTGTGTATTTTGTTGCTGATATGTATTGTACTCGGTGCCATTTTGATATATTCAAGTTTATATGGTATATACTATATAGATGAACAAACTTTGAATATTTTGTCTCTATTGGTTTGGAACATGGTTTTAAATCTTAAAATATTTTTTCATTAAAAATTAATTATTTCATATTTTTTTAATGACTGGTTCATTGAGATCTGAACAGTCCCAATTTGACCGGTTCTGGTTTGAAACCCAATTTGATAGGTCAATCGGTCTGGTCACTGGTTTTATTATTGAACAGTAATGACAATATCGCCGAGATATCGCTGATATTCGGAAATATCATGATATTTTCGGGGAGACGAGATATCGCCAAGGAAATATCACGACATTTTGTCTCCCCGAAAATATCGTGATATTTCCGAAATATCAGCGATTTCTCAAGAAAATATCACACTATGATGGAAATATCGCCGGGTATAGAAAAACTTCGTCGCCGCAACTAGAAAAGTCCGAATTCGTTTTTTTTGTTCACTCATTTTGTTTTCCGATCGCTGGAGAAGGGGAGAGCATTGTGCTTGTTGTCAAGGAGGATTCAAGGGTTGAATAGCCATTATTGCCGCCAACAACAAATATTTTGTTGATCAAAGATGGAAGAACAATGAGACAATCTTCATTTCTTCCATTAACAAGTATGTTCAAATAAACAAATATGTTAATGATTTTTTTGATAGTTTTAGTGTTATTCTTGCTTGCCTATTTGCCTACAAACATTTTTGCTTGTTTTTTTATCCATTTGCTATGATTTTCATGCCCATGAGCAAATGCAAGGGTTTTCTCCATATTTGGACAAGAAACTCCATTTTTTTTAACTTTCAAATGCACCTCTTATTTTCATTTATGATTTTTCATTGAATTCACATTGCAAATAATGTAGCAAAAAAATTATTCTGTGAAATGAGGTGGTTATTACTTATTAATTCCATTTTTTTTTGGTGCCCTAGGTTTGAGTTAGCTCACTACAAAATTCAAATATGCCAAAAGCCTTGGGTCAATTTTGGGAGTATGGCAGCCTAATGGTGAGACAAATCAGGCATATCTATCATGCAAAATGTGTGGGACCAGGATGACATTTTTGCTTGTTTTTTTATCCATTTGCTATGATTTTCATGCCCATGAGCAAATGCAAGGGTTTTCTCCACATTTGGACAAGAAACTCCATTTTTTTTAACTTTCAAATGCACCCTCTTATTTTCATTTATGATTTTTCATTGAATTCACATTGCAAATAACGTAGCAAAAAAATTATTCTGTGAAATGAGGTGGTTATTACTTATTAATTCCAATTTTTTTTGGTGCCCTAGGTTTGAGTTAGCTCACTACAAAATTCAAATATGCCAAAAGCCTTGGGCCAATTTTGGGAGTATGGGCAGCCTGATGGTGAGACATATCAGGCAAATCTATCATGCAAAATGTGCGGGACTAGGATGACAGGAGGGGTTACACGATTGAAATACCATCTAGCTAGACTCACTTGACATGATGTTGGGATTTGTACAGTTTCTAGTCCGAAGCTTATACAAAAAGCTCTTGAAGCAATTGATGAAAAAGACAGAAAGAAGGAAGAGACATAAAGAAACAAGGTTGAACGTGCAGGTAGATCTTTCGAGATACCTCCTCCTGATTTTGATGTTGAGGGCAGTGGGAGGGCTCCACAGCATCACTTGCTACTGCTAGTGTGAGGTCATCATTTTTTGTTCCACGAACAAGACATGGAGCACAACCTGGCATAAAATCAATTGTTAAAAGAAGAAGCAAGAAGCAGATTGAGTCATGGGGAGGTGTCTTTTCTGGAGCGACTTACCTCTCAGCATCACCAAAACCAATCCATTTTGGCAGCCAATGTGTGATGCAATCGCTGTTGTGGGCTCAGGGTACAAAAGTGCTCCATATGAGAAGTTGTGTGGGCCAATTTTTCAAGCAAAAAAGCAAGACATCAACTCTAGATTGGCAGAGTTGAAAAAAACATGGGAAGTTTCTGGATGCACAGTGATGTCTAATGGTTGGATAGATAGGAAGGGTAGGACCATTCTAAATTTCTTGGTACATTGTCATAAAGGTACCATGTTTATTAAATCAGTGGATGCATTAGAACATATCAAAGATACATCAACGATATGTGAGTTGTTAGATGGGTTCATTCGAGAGATTGGTGTGCAAAATGTGGTGCAAATCATAACAGACAATGTAGCTAATTATGTGTCTGCTGACAAGAAGCTTATGGAGAGGCATCGCACATTGTTCTGGACTCCGTGTACAGCACATTGTCTCTATTTGCCGCTTGAGGATATGGGGAAACTCTCCTTCATCAAGGAAGTGGTTGATATAGCTAGGAGCGTCCCCAAGTTTATTTATAACCATGCTTTTGTTCTTAGCCTCATGAGGAAATTCACTAGAAATAAGGAGTTGTGGCGTCTTGCGATAGCACGTTTTGCCACAAACTTTATTACTCTTCAGTTTTTATTTCGATGTCAATTCAAGTTGAAGCAAATGTTTGTGTCTAATGACTGGCATAATTGTAGATACAACTGGAGACAGGACAAGAGAGCCATTGCAAAAATGGTGTACTCTGACACGTTTGGCATGGAGTAGAAGAAGCATGCTCAATTAGTGAACCTACATTAAAGGTTCTAAGATTAGTAGATGAGGAGAAGCCTGCAATGGCTTATTTGTATGAGGCCATGGATGGAGCTAAGGCAGTCATTCGTTCATATTATACAGACAATGGTTCTACTGGCCTTGATAGGCATGCGATGTTATGGGATGTGATTGATAGTCGGTGGACGGGGATGCTTCATCAACCCATTCATGCAACAACACTCTTCCTCAACCCCGCATTTTCATACAAATGCATCTTTGATTTTGATGGCAAGGTGATGGAAGGGCTCCATTCCTGTATTCATAGGATGGTACCTGATCCTGAGCTTCGTAGAAAAATCAAATGCGAGATACAGTTTTATCAGGATTGTGTTAGCCTATTTGGCTTTGATGATGCTACTAGGGAAAGGACACTCTTCAGGCCACGTAAGTGACAAGTCATCACTCATTAAAAATTAGAATGTCCTTATTTATAATTCTAGTTTTTTAAAATTCAATTATGTAACTTTTATTTGAAAGTTTAATTATGTTTTAAGTTTTTGAATTTTTTATTTCTTTATTTTGTTGTAGATATTGAGTGGCGAAGAGCACCAAATTTGCAGAAATTGGCCAGAAGAATCTTGAGTCAAACATGTAGCTCTTCAGGGTGTGAGCGCAATTGGAGTGTATTTGAGAAAATACACGCAAAAAAGCGCAACAGGTATAACTTTGAGCTCCAGCGTTTAGTCGAGCAATTACACTTATTGTAATTTTTTATTTTTAATTTATGACTTTCGAGTGTCAAGAGTCAAGAGTCAAGACTCATTAGTTTTTTTGACACTCTTATAGGGTGGAGTTCGCACGCCTCAATGATTTAGTGTATGTGCATTACAATATCCAACGTCGAGTGAAGCAAATAGAAGCACCAATGGATCCAAATGCCATTTCCTTAGACAATATTGATGTATTGTCACAGTGGAGGGTGGAGTCTGAGGAGCCCATCTTGGAGGAGTCACCTTCATGGTTAGAGCTAGATGATCCATTAGAACAGGGGCAGCGAGAGGACTCAGAGGAGGAGCAGCATGAGGAGGAGGAGGAGCAGGAGGAGTAGGATGAGGAGGACATTGTGGGAGCATCAGCATCAACACCATCTGCTATAGATATAGGAGAGCACAGCACCATACCTAGCATTTGTAAAAGTCTCTGTTTTCCCACCCCGATTTTCAGTTTCTCCTTATTTCTCCCATGTAGTTAAATGCCCATTCTCATAACCATACATTTAACAGACTGAAAAAAATAAATATTGCTGAAAACACAAATTCTGGAAATTTTTCAGAATGGTGGAAATTGCAGAATTAAAAATCAGCAATCAAAAACAACCATTAAAACACATTAAAACACTGATATTTTTGGTCAACTTGACCCTGGAAAAACCCCCTACAACTCTTGGGGAAAACCAGTTTGAGAGCTCTTCTTTATTTCTGAAAATTGCCTTTTTACAGTGAAAATTATTCAGCAAAAAATCAGTAAGCAAATTTACAACTTATCTCCTTTCCCGTGCCTCACAGCAATCTGGAAATTACAGCAAACAGGACAGCAATAAATGTTGTACGGCCTCCGTTTTGTGTGCAGAAAAATCAGCAAACTGCTCCTCGATTTTTGTGCAAAAATCTGCCTTTCACTATGTGTTGAATCAGCTGTACAAATCTGCTCAACTGCTGCCTTGGAATGTGTGCCAAGCTGTTGTCTCCTCCTCCCTGCTCAGAAATCTCTTTTGCTCTCTTGCTCTCCTTCTCCCAATCTACTCATGAAAGAATGAATGACCTTTTCCTCCTTTTCCTCCTTTAATATAACTCCAAGTGACTTTTGGGTGATCCAAGTGACTTTTGGGTGATCTCTAAATCCAATGGCTGAAATAGATTTAGATCAATGGTTGAGATTAAATGCTCATTTAAATCTCACTTTCTATTTTTTAATTCACCCCACTTTAATAAAGACCCACTTAGTCATTTATTTCCAAAGTCACTTTTCCTTTCTAATTTTTCATTTACTTTAAAATTAGACTTAGTAACTTTATCACTTAAAGTCACTTTTAAATTAGATTTAACTTTATAAAATTATAAAGTCACTTTAGGAGAAAAATTAAATTCTTTTAGACACTTTTCCCTAGGCCAAAGATCAAAGCCTAAGGGAACCACCTGTCCTCCGGTACCAAATTCAACACTCCCTCTTACCGAGGAAGGTGTTCCTCACCACACCCATCTTGTCTCTGAAGTAGACATGCTTGCCCCGTGGTAAGGCTTTGGTAAGGATATCTGCAACCTGCTCATCAGTGGAAATATACTCAAGCTTCACAGCTCCCTTCTGAACATAGTCTCTGATGAAATGATACCTGATCCCGATATGCTTTGACATGTCATGAAATACTGGATTCTCCGTGAGTTTAATGCAACTCTGATTATCACAGTAAATCACTGAAGGTCTCAACGGCTGACCAAATAAGCCAAACAACATCTTGCGAAGCCAGATAGCCTCACAACTAGCTAGACTGGCTGCCATATACTCTGCTTCCGCTGAACTCAGTGCTACTGACTGCTACTTCCGGCTGAACCATGACACTACTGCTGAACCCAACCCAAAACAACACCCTGAAGTGCTCTTCCTATCAGAAGCACAACCTGCCCAATCAGAATCAGTGTACCCTGCCAATCTCACTCCATCTCCCTGCCTGTAGTCCAGACCATAATCCACTGTCCCCTACAAGTACCGCAAAATGTGTTTTGCAGCCACCCAGTGAACCTTCCTAGGCTCACACATAAACTGACTCATCGTGTTGACTGCAAAACAGACATCTGGTCTAGTGTTGACCAAATACATCAAGGAACCAATCAGCTGCCTGTACAATGTGGGATCCACCAACTCGGAATCCGAAGCATGAAGCTTCTTCCAGTTGGTGATCATCGGTGTCGACATGGGTCTACAATCCTCCATGTGGAATCTGCTAAGGATGTCCACAATATACTTCCCCTGCCCCAGGAAGAAATGCCCCTCCTCCTGCCACACCTCCAAACCCAAAAAGTAATGCATCAGGCCGATGTCCTTCATCTCAAACTCCGCCGCAAAATCTCTCTTGCAGTGCTCTATGAGTCTCTCTGCACCTGTAATGATCAAGTCATCCACATATAGCACCAGAATGAGAGGCTCCTCACCAATCACAATAAAGTAAAGGTTCGGATCTGCCTCACTCTTTGTGAAACCCATCCCCTGCAAGTATGTATCTATCCTGGAGTACCAAGCTCTGGGAGCTTGCTTCAGGCCATAAAGGGCCTTCTTCAGTCTGCACACATGGGACTCCTTTCCATGCACCTCAAAGCCCTGTGGCTGCTCAATGTACACCTCCTCCTGTATGAAGCCATTGAGAAATGCGGTCTTCACATCCATCTGGTGGATCTTCCAACCCATCTCTGCTGCTATCGGTATAATGGAGCGGATCGAAGTATATCGAGCCAGGGGAGCGAAGGTCTCCTCATAATCAACTCCCTCTACCTGGGAGAACCCTCTAGCCACAAACCTCGCTTTGAATTTCTCAATGCTGCCATCTGCAGCATGCTTTACCTTGTAAAGCCATCTGGAAGTAACCACGGATTTGCCCTTAGGCCTCGGCACCACCTCCCAAACATCATTCTTCATGATAGAAGAATACTCCTCCTGCATGGCCTCTCTCCAGACCTGCTGGCTAGCTGCCTCCTCATCGCTAGAAGGCTCAGAGTCAAGGATGCTGGTAACCATCACCATATAACTACAAAACCTCTCAGGTGATCTACTCTCTATGACCGGCCTCTTCGGCTCAGCAACAGATGTGGCATCTCTCAAGGTGTCCTGAAGCCACTTGGGCTTCCTCTTCCCTGAGCGCACTTCTGGAGAATGAAACTGTAGCCTGAACTCTGACTGTCTGTCTGCTGTCCTTTTGCCTGCACCTGAACCTGTAGAAGCTGAGGTACCGTGTGAACTGTCCATCAGTGGACTCCCTAGTGAACTGCTCTGTGAACTGCTCTGCATGCTGCCCGGAGCACCACCCCTCTGGCTCGGCAAGCCACTGCTCACTGATGGACCTGACATCCTCATAGATGTACCTCCGGATCCTCCTGATCCCTGCCCACTGGATCCCTGCCACTGACTCAACTGCTGCTAAGGGTCTGGCTGATCCAGATACTCTAACTCCCGTGACCTCCTAAAGGCCCTGTCCTCCTCGAACTTCACATCCCGTCTGACAACAACTCTCCTCTGTGCAGGAATGTAAATCTGAAAGGCCTTTGAGGTCTCACTGTAGCCCACAAAGATACCATTCTCTGCGGTGGGCTCTAGTTTGGTCCTCTTCTCCTTGGGTATATAGGAGTATGTTATGCATCCAAAGATATGAAGATGACCAATATCAGGCTTCTTCCCAGAGAAAGCCTCCTCCGGAGTCATGTACCCCAAGGCACGATGCGGACTCCTGTTCTGCAAGTAAACAGCTGTGTTGCAGGCTTCTGCCCACAAGAACAATGGCAACCCCTGATCATGTAACATGGCTTTGGCAGTCCCTATGATGGATCTGTTCTTCCTCTCTGCAACTCCGTTCTGCTGGGGGTTGTAAGAAACAGTGAACTCCCTCCTAATGCCTGCCTTCGCACAATAGTCAACAAACTCTCCAAGGGTGTACTCTCCTCCATTGTCCGACCTCAAGGACTTGATCTTTCGACCTGTCTGAGTCTCCACAAGAGCTCTGAACTCCTGAAACCACTTGAAGAGCTCACTCTTGGTCTTCAAAAAATAAATCCAGGTCCTCCTGGAGTGATCATCAATGAATAACACATAGTACTCATATCCACTCAAGGAAACATGAGACATCCGACCGCTCACATCGGAATGAATCAAATCAAGTATCCCCGTTGCTATGCTGTCACTGCTGGGAAAAGGGGATTTGGCAAACTTGCCCATCGCACAACCTCTGCAAGTATCAAAGTGATCAGTACTGAAATCTGGCACACCTGTAGTGATCTCCCGCAATGTCCTCAAGGCTCCATGATACATATGTCCCATCCTGCGATGCCAAATCTCACACAGCGCAGAACTGCTAGCTCTGCTGTCGGTACTACTGCTCAATGCCAAAAGGGGTTGGAATGCAAACTTGTACACCTTTGCATGGCGTACACCTATCACTCTAGCTGAATCAGCTGGAGAGCCCCTGGGATACATCAACACCTGTCCTCCCCTGAACAGTACCTCATATCCTCTGTCCTCCAAAGTTGAGACGGATATGAGGTTCTTCCTCATCCCTGGCACATAAAGAACCTCTGACACCTTCAAGGGAGGTTTGGACTCCCTCTGAAATGTCACTGTCCCCACCCCGACTGCTCTAACAACTCTGTCATCACCGAGTACTACCTCAATATCAGTGCCACTCTCTAAAAGCTCTGAGAAGTACTCACGGACTCCTGTCATGTGACGTGAAGCCCCAATGTCCACATACCACTGTAGATGCTCCGCTAATCGAGGGAAAAGCACGCTCCCTCTGAACCTGTGTGGCAGGTGATCCTGCACTAGAGGACTCACACGTAGTGAACGCAAACTCTCGGTCAAAACGACCAGCAAAGTCCTCAATCTCTGCTGAAGCTGCCACGTCCTGGTTCTTCCCCTTCTTCTTCTTCTTCTCCGGACACACAACTGCATAGTGTCCCATCTTTTGACAATTCCAACACTTCACCTTGGAATAGTCCTTCTGTGTGTTCCCCTGTTTACCTTTACCTTTGCCTTTGCCCCCACCACGCTTGTGGAAGCCTGCTTCTTCCCTTTGCCTTTCTTGCCTCCTGCCACCAGTGCTACGTCCTCATCCTACTCAACTGGCTTGGCTGCCCCAAGCTGTCCTTTCCTGATCTCTGTCTGAATACAATCATCTCAAAACCTCTCCCATGTGGGAAGGGTCTCACGTGCACAAACCCCATCAGCAAAGTTCAACCATGAACGGGGTAGGCCATTCACTGCAATACGCACCAACTCAGTGATGGAATGGCCTCTCCAATCGCTGCCAACTCATCTCTCACATTAGTAATCTTTGTGAGTTATCCAGCTGCACTATCATTCCCCATCTTAATGTTCTTCAGCTTCTCCTTCAGGACCATCTTCCGGTTCTCATTGGTACTCTGGTAGAGATTGGACAATGTTGTCCACATCTCATGGGCATTGCTCTTTCCTCTCACATGAGGAATGCAATGGTCTTTGATTCCGTCTAGAATCAGCCTCTTACCCTTATTGTTCTTCTTTTTATACTCAGCCAACTGAGTAACATCAGTGGGCACAACAACAGGGTTCTGTGTGGTATGCACCATGATATCCCAGACTTCTGCCTCCTCAAAGATACTTTGCATTCTCTCCTTCCAAACACTGTAATTTGTATGCCCATCCAACCTATCCTCCACCCTCAATCCCAATGACATCCTGCTGTCCTAAAACTGAAAAATAGCACTGTTGTAGTAAAGATAAAACTGTTGTTTATGAAAAAATCAGCTTGCTGGAATTTTCTGAGTGAAAAATCAGCAACTGTAATTTTTCTTTTTGCTGTCTCAAACTGCCCTTCAGCACTCAAGCTCTGATACCATGTAAAAATCTCTGTTTTCCCATCCCGGTTTTCAATTTCTCCTTATTTCTCCCATGTAGTTAAATGTTCATTCCCATAACCATACATTTAACAGACTGAAAAAAATAAATATTGCTGAAAACACAAATTCTGGAAATTTTTCAGAATGCTGGAAATTGCAGAATTAAAAATCAGCAATCAAAAACAACCATTAAAACACATTAAAACACTGATATTTTTGTCAACTTGACCCTAGAAAAACCCCCTACAACTCTTGGGGAAAACCAGTTTGAGAGGCTCTTCTTTATTTCTGAAAATTTCCTTTTTACAGTGAGAATTATTCAGCAAAAAATCAGCAAGCAAATTTACAACTTATCTCATTTCCCGTGCCTCACAGCAATCTGAAAATTACAGCAAACAGGACAGCAATAAATGTTGTACGGCCTCCGTTTTGTGTGCAAAAAAATCAACAAACTGCTCCTCGATTTTTGTGCAAAAATCTGCCTTTCACTATGTGCTGAATCAGTTGTACAAATCTGCTCAACTGCTGCCTTGGAATGTGTGCCAAGCTGTTGTCTCCTTCTCCTTCCTGCTCAGAAATCTCTCTTGCTCTCTTGCTCTCCTTCTCCCAATCTGCTCATGAAAGAATGAATGACATTTTCCTCCTTTTCCTCCTTTAATATAACTCCAAGTGACTTTTGGGTGATCTCTAAATCCAATGGCTGAAATAGATTTAGATCAATGGTTGAGATTAAATGCTCATTTAAATCTCACTTTCTATTTTTTAATTCACCCCACTTTAATAAAGACCCACTTAGTCATTTATTTCCAAAGTCACTTTTCCTTTCTAATTTTTCATTTACTTTATAAAAGTTACTTTAAAATTAGACTTAGTAACTTTATCACTTAAAGTCACTTTTAAATTAGATTTAACTTTATAAAATTATAAAGTCACTTTAGGAGAAAAATTAAATTCTTTTGGACACTTTTCCCTAGGCCAAAGATCAAAGCCTAAGGGAACCACCTGTCCTCCGGTACCAAATTTCAACAGCACTCATTATTTGACATTAAGTGCAGAGGCAGGGCTAGGGCCTTCTACTGCTAGGGGCAAGCCTGGCAAACGTCCAATCATGTTTTCCCGTAAAAGGGGGAGAGTGCAGTGATTTCAGATAGATAGTTGCTAGTTTTATTTGTTTTGCTACATATAACTCATGATGATGAGATATTTGTATATATGTGATGTTATTTGTATTGGTTCTCCACATTTGAGTCCTTGATTAGACAATTATCAGGGATCGACAGGATTTGGTATCGCCTTTGATGTATCATTTCTATTTGACATCATATATATCAGTGCTTTCTTCATATTTATGTGCCAATGTGTTTATTTCATGTTGTTATTGCTTTATGTGTTTAAAACTCTGAAAGAAAACCAAAAAAAAAATGAATATATTATGAATTTTTTATGCTTGCCGATATTTGTCGATATTTTGCCGATATTTTCAACACTAGTATTGAATACTATGGCTAAAGTTGCTAGAACCACATTGGTAAATGTTCATTGACAAGATATTTTATTAAGTATGTTTATTCTCTTATTCTACATAAAAAAAGCTTGCATCAAATGAAATGTTGGAAAATGATTATACCTGAAAGGCTTGCGTAAATCCACATGAATTGACATCATCTTGAGAAAGACCCTATTAGTTAGCTTGTCAAAGTCAAAAGTTGTCTAACGGGAAGTAATTAAGTGGGTCGTATCCCTCAACATTTCATCAAACATATCACCACATATGTGTGCCTATATGCTTGAAGTGAAGATGAAGATGAAGACGATTCTTGATTCTTTTTAGCCACTGATGTGGAGGGGAAAGAATTCATAAAATATTAATTTAAATCGGTGTTTTTATCTACCTCTAACATTTCCTTTTTTATATCTTCATTGATATACTATTCTTATCTTTCTCTTCACAATTTGTCTCTTTATGTATCTTATTTTTTGTTTTCCTCGCCATTTATCTAAGAAAATCTCTTCAAATACTTCCCACATGAAAGGGTCTCAAAATTGTTCAAGTTCATAGGAGTTTTCATGATTGATTCCCCATGTGAATGCTTTTACCAATGAGGTATCCATATATCAACTTAGAAGAACAAAACCCTTCTCCAACTAAAGTATCCATATATAAACTTGGAAAAAAAGAAATATATATATATATATATCCTAGAAAAGGTAAACTCATTAGGATCCATCGTATATTCTTTAAAGAAAATGATGATATTATCATAACTTCAATCAAATGCAAACTTCAACTCCCAAGTATGAGAACAAAGGTTTTAGGCCAAAAAGAAGGGAAACTTATAATGGATTTATATTTCTTTATATTGTGGATGTAAAGCTAAAATTTTATATGGATGTAGATTGGAATCTCACCTTCAAGATACCTAAAATCCCCACCTTGATCAGAGTCCCAAGGAATGATACCAACTTGCAGCAGATTGGTTTAGAGAAGAGAGAGAGATCCCAACCTATACTATATAGTGGTTGGTGGAGATCCTCTTATTCTCATTCTAAATGTGAGTGGTCTCTTTATTGCAGGGTTACAGAGGCTCATAGCTAGTTGAAAGTGAGATGTTGCTTCAAAATTTGAGATGAAAGATATCGGGCTGATGCATTATTGGCATTGGAGGTAGGAACCAAGATATTTTTTTGGGACAGAGAAAGTATGCAATTCACATCTTGAAGAGATTCCAAATGGAGGATTGCAGACCTATTTCAACACCACTGATAACCAACTGGAAGAACTTTAATACTTTTAAGGGTGAGTTGGTGGATCCCAACTTGTGATGTCAGCTGATAGGACCACTGATGTATCTGGTCAACACCATGCTAGATTTGTGTTTTGTTTCAACACTCTCAATCAATATATGGTTGAGAAGAGTTGAGTTCATTGGATGGCAGCAAAGCATGTGCTCAAATACCTTCGGGGTACATTGGATTATGAATTGGACTACAGGCGAGGGGATGGAGTCAATTTCACTGGTTACACAGAATCAAACTGGGCAAGCAGTGTAGTGGACAAGAAAACGCTTTCGAGTGTTGTTTCAATTTGGGCTCTGCAGTTGTGTCAATGTTCAACAAGAAACAAAAGTTATTGTAATGCACCATATTAATAAATCAATAAATAATAACAATAATAAATGAAATAATACTAATTTACAAATAAATAAAACAATAAATAATAGGGGTCATGAGACAAGGGACTCTGCAGTGCACTGGCATGCGAAGCCACATCCTTTTCTCACAGCTCACTAGCCGCAGGAGTCCTATAGTTTTCCATGTGTTCAAAGTACTCCCCTCTCCTTTTCTTGGGTTTTTGCATGGTTCAGGAGGGTTTTGTAGTTTTCTTTCTCGGTAAACTTTCCTAAGGCGTCTAGGGCTAGCTCCTGTTTTTCAGCAGTTGTATGAAGCAGGCACTAGTCTAAAACAGGATCTTTTTAACTAGGTGGTCTGTCGTTGGCAATAATCCAATCCCTCGACGAAACATAAGCATATCCTTTGTTTTTCAGAAGTTGTTGGATTTTAGGGTTTTTTGATCTTTATCGCTTTCTAATTGTCTTACCCTAACCCTGCAGTGGAAATCTCGAGTAACGGTGGTCAGCTAGAAACTAGAGTTGCGCTACTGCATAGTGTTGGGGATTTGGATTTAGCTTTGTTTGTAGGTAAACTGCTAGCAATCTCAGGAGTAGGGTAGAAGGGTCTAACACTGAGGGGGTTATGCGCATGGAATGGATGAAAAAGTAGACTATTCCTCTGACCCTTTTGAATTTGTATCCATCTGGCAAGATTTTCCTCCTCGGTATCTAAGAATGGAGGTGAACATGGCATCTAGCTCCCCGAAATTCGAGATATTCTCTTCTCTTCCTCTCCTGGAGGTAATTCTAGCTAACCAAGTTTTCTCAAGCCCTCAATCAAGCAGCATTTTGTATGGGTTAAAGGTTGTCTTTTAAGAGTGTCGATGGCCTCCGAGCGGTGGTGCAATCCCAACCCTGGGAACTCTGCCCTTAAGAGATTCAAGGATAAATAGGGAGGCGTTACAATTTGTAGATAGTTGTTTAGCGCCAAATGTTTCCGGCGGAATAGAGGATGTTGCGGGTTGTTTTAATGTGGTGGAAGAGTTTCGGTTTCAAAAGTTTGCAAAAGTCAGTTTCGTTATTTGTTCCCAAGAGGTGGAAGGAAGCAATAATCCTATATCTTAGTTTGTCCATGAAGGATATCAGGGTTCCTTGGAGCTAAATGCCTCTCATGGTGGTTTTGGCTTTTCAGGTGTAGTTGGCAGTTTTGTATCGAGTCTAGACTAAGGAGCTTTCCAATCTAAGTGTGTAGCAAGCTTGGGGTACTTCGCAGATCTCAAAACAAGTCGACATCGAGCATTAGGAGTACCATAAGCCATTTGTAGACGGGATCTAGGAGGAGGCAATCCATGATGCATGACACTTGTTTTTTGTTATAAGATTTTTGACTTTCAACATCTCAGCTATTTCCCTCGTGTTTTTTGTTCAAGTTTCCCTGTCAGTTACAGAATGGCAGTGCCTTAATGTTATATAGTTTGCATATACATGGTCTAATAATGAAGCCCGAATAGATATATTCTTTTTTTATGAACATTATGTATCTGAACTATTTATGATATGAGTGGGGACTAATGTTTTGTATAAGTAGTCCCTGTGATACGATGTATGAAACCTGTAGCATGTAGTTTTCAACTCTATCTTAATGAAAATTGCAATTTTTCCTTGGGGAAAAACAATAAATAATAAAGAAAAGATAATAATAGCAAATAAATAATAAATAAAGAAAAAAAATATAATAATAATAAATAATAAATTGATGTTCTAAATAAATATATATAAAAATAGTAAGAATAAGTAAAGCTAACAAAAACTAACACAGAATAAAATAAGCAAGATTTAAATTAAGGAGGAGGTTGAGTTCAATAAAACTTAAGACAAATAAATAAACGTTGGAATGTTGACACATAGATTTTGTGCATGTGCACTTTCCAACCCCCTTCCATTTTTAGAATAGCATGTTCTAATTAATAGCTATGAGAAGCAATCATCTTTTCAGAAGACAATGGTGTGAGAAAAAGGATTCCCTGGCAGTAGTAGTTGATTGAAAGCTCGGGAGTGGCTAGTTGTAGAAAAATTATGTATACTTGAGCCTATTGTTCAACAGGGATTCAAGTAGCACCACGGCGTCGTAATCAACAATGAGATATATCTTCACTCTACATGTAAGTATTCACTGCTCATGGTTTTCAAAATTTATATGCTCAAATCAATTGAATATTTTGTATTGATTATTCATAACACCCTTTCATGTAATTAATTTGTATATTTTAATTCTTGGCCATCACATATGGTATCAAAGCCTTGTATTAATAATAAATGAAATAATATTAATACACAAATAAATAAAACAATAAATCATAAAGAAAAGATAATAATAGAAAAAAATAATAAAAAATAATATTATTAAATATGTAATAAGTTGAAGTTAAAATAAAATTTCATTTGTATTTCAGCAATAGCGGCCTTCTGAAAATATGGTGTATCCATCACCACTCTCCTAGGAAACCGGATTTGTCCTAAACCCCCTGCGAACCCCGAATCCGGCGAATCCGACACGATTCAGTCTGGATTCGTGTCCAAATCACAGGACACGTCGTGTCTGTTTCGGACACGTTGTGTCCGAGGGCGTGTCGCGATTTTAGGACACGTGTCCGGTTTCCAGGACTTGCTAAGCTCAGCGCGGGTATGAAAAGGGCATGTTTGCTCATTAATATTTTCATTTGGTAAGTGATTTGCGCTGTTGCAACAAGGAGTAGAGCATTTTGGCAGCTTCATAATCAAGTCTAGGCCCTAGTATTGATATGCTATTCATGGTAATGTTAAATTCTTAAAGTAAAAGTGACATTCTCCTTAATCTTCATTTTCATCCTTTAATTGAGAGTGGTTCCGGCCTCATTGGATTTCATATGGAGAAAGTAGAATTTTAGATTTCATTCACAATCCAGCAGAATTATCAGTTTTTCAGGATTTTAGGATTGGGGGATTGCAATGTTTCCATTGAATTTTTTCATGTATTAGGGTATGGAACTCGTATTTAATCAAGAGCACCAAACCAAGAGCTTCTGAATATGTCGCTCCCGCTCCCGTTTTCGCTGCCGCTCCCAAGTAACATTGTTCCTGATGATATGGGTCTGGACACCATTGTTGAGTTGGCATTGGCCAACATGGATCTCAATGATCCAGTGCTACAGCCTGTTAGATTTGATGACTTAGAGGGGTCAGCCTCCATACCAGCAGATGCAGAGGCGACTATGGATACAAGGGAGGAGGAGGATGTAGAGGAGAGCAGTGGGGACCATGATGATGGGGACAATGATGCTGATTCTGATGCTGATTGATGCCTTGAGGCTTGTATACCTGTAGTTGTTTTATATTTTCTATTTCTATTTGCCATTGGCTTGCACCAACACTACCTATGTAACACATTTTGATTTGATGACTTAATGAGAAAACTACAGTTGTCAGTGTGTTTATCTTACTATCTTGTAGTTGTAAGTTGTCTTTCAGTTATGAATTATGAATCATGATTTAAATTTTTAATAGATTTATCATTTATGTGACCAGTACCACTAACATTTATTTGAATTTTGTATGTACTATGCATGCTAATAGCTATAGATGAAGATCTATGTTTGAAATCAATAAATTTGTATCATTAATTAAAATTTGTGTAAGAAATATGATAATATCTCATTTTTAATATATATATATATATATATATTTAAATATTATATATATATATATATATATATATATATATATTAATAAAATAATATATAACGTGCCCTGTTCCGGGGGGTCAGCGTGTCCCGAATCCAACACCACAAACCCTGAATCCTACGTGTCCCGAATCCCCGTGTCAGGTGACTTAGCCACTCTCTGTTTGGTAATTGAACTCACGACCACATGGTTTAAAACAACATATACACCACCAACTAGAATGAAACAAGTTTTGTTCACCATCACATGGTTTAAAACCACGTGTGCGCTACCCACTGAGATAAGAAAACTTTTCTTTATTTTAGGAGGTTCTGAGATTAAAGGGGTAAATGTGAGGTTCCCATAAAATAAAGATGTTACATCTTATCAAGATTAATATTGTTTTTATTTGGAAGTAAAACAAATAATTCTCATATATTGTGCACATGAAAAGATACACTATATGAATTAAAAGATACGAAGGAGGTGACTGTATTTTATTATTGTAAAAAGTGGTTGTATTTTATTATTGTTGTTGTGTTTTCATTGTTTATTAATATAGTATAAATATGGTTTTTTTTTAATTTTTAAATTAAATTACTGTAAATTAAATAAAAATAATGGTAATGGAGGTGGACATTGAATTGAATATTAATTATAATTGAAATTTTTTTAGACACAAGATATAAAAACCCTTTTATTTAATTAAGGTTAAAAGCCTAAGTACATTGAATAATAAAAATGAAAATTCATGTGAATACTTTCATTAACATGTGTAGTTAAGAGATGTTCTAACTTCTAAGCTAATTATAATAATGATGTATTCTAAATAATATTGTTATGTTCAAAAAAAAAACTAATAGTATTTTTTACAAATAATTTAGTTTTAGTAGTATAATCAATACTTTATTATATTAATTAGGGTTTTTCATCATGAATAGATGTGTAGTGTTTTGTGGCACTTCATCCAATAACATACATGTACAATATAACTCTTCCTCTTTAAATGATTAAGTACCATAAAACGTGTCTTACATTTTAACATAACATTTTCTTTCATTGCATATTAATTATAAACATGTTCATTGAACATTGGAAATGTAGATGTTAAGCTTAGTTTAAGAATCATTGTTATGTACATATTCATTACCTAATAAAGTCATAAGAAAAGTGTCATGGGACCAATATAACCTCAGGTCAGCTACCTAGGAGGAAGCAAGAGTTATTCATAGTGACTTTCCTTATCTTTTTTATTATTAAAATGTGTTATGAACCAAATAGGACTGTATAACTTAGACTTGATAGATCTCTGTCTTATATGGAATTTCCTTGTAACAAAGGACCAAACAAAAGAACAAAACTGAAACATTTAAATCATGTCCTATTGCTTAAATTTTATTGATACACTATGGTACTATGTTCGAGGCTATGGTTTAAGTTATTTGTCATATCAACATAGGAATTTTTAAGTATAACGTTGTGATGATGTTTCAAGATGTGATGGTATGTGGCAATTGGACTAGTTCTGAAGAGAGGTTAATGATGTCATGGATATGTGCTTCTTAATTATTTATTTGTTATGATAATGATGTTGAATTTTCATGATGGATATGATATGTCAAATAGAGCATATGGATTATTTTCTATGATGTTGTGATTATAACTAATGCATTGGTTTCATGTTGAAATGTGGTGATTGACAAGAAATCCACAAATGGTCTGAGGGGGCCAGTTTATTGGATGATCTTGTGGGAACCCATACCTGCGAGGGAGAATATGTAACGCCATATGTGTTGGGGGCAGACTCGGTCAACATTACATATGTTAGTGGTTCTTTTGTCCTGTATAGCTCTCAAAGGGCTATGGGGCTATCTTGAGGAGGCCTAGTGCCTGATATTGGATTGGCATGTCGAAGTCTAGAAGTGTGTGTAGGACTTTGTTGCCTAGGGTTGTGCACCTTAATGAGTCGTGGAGGGAGTTGGGTCATCCTTTCGAGATGACTAGACTATTGGGTTTGATGTCTACCTTTGGGTAGATGAGGTCTGAGCCTTGGGGTTATGGTATAAATCGATGAGGTTTTATGTCTGGTTTCCGAAAGATGGGAAAAAGGACTCGGGATTCCTTGGGATTTGCAAGTGTTGTGTAACATTCAATGCCTGCTAGTATAGTAGTTCAGTAGAGGGTGTTGGGAAAATGCAGGGTAATAAGTAAATAATTAAACTTAAACTTTCGAACGAAGTTCCTTAACTAAGGGGGGTATGTAATGTCTTGTATAAATAATAATAATAATAATAATAAATGAATGAAATAATATTGTCCACAAGGTCTTGGATAGACGGTGATCAGTTGCTTTGTTAAGGCACTCCTTGATGTGAAGTCATCAGTTCAATTCCCTGCACCAATCGAGGTGATATATTGGACATGATAAAGATGTAATCATGCCAAGTTTACAAAAAAAATGAAATAATATTAATATACAAATAAATAAAACAATAAATAAACGATAATAATAGCTAATAAATAATAAATAACGAAGAACAGATAATAGTAGTAACTAGTAAACTAGCATAGATCCATCATAACTCTAGCTTTATCAAGCGCCAATAGGGGTCGAATCTCTTTTCACTTTAAAATAGGTTTGCATATCAAGAGATTTGATCCCTCTCGACGATTGGTAAATCTGGAGTTAAGATGGATCTACACTGATTTAATTTCCCCCTTTAAATTAAATAGGCTATATTCCACATGAATACCATGGGTCAATACCATGTGTTCTCAATACCATGGTCCAATACCATGGGCCATTTTTATTTTTATTATTATTTTATTTTTGTAGAGTTATTTTTATTTTTCTTTTTGATTGTTTATTTTATTTAATCTTTTTCATTTTTTTAATGTAATTTGACTTGGTCAAAATGTGAAACATTATATTACAACATCTCTACCATACTACGTTGGAGAGTGCCTCTCTACGCAATAAATATAATAATAGATAATAAATAATAAACTAAAGTTCTAAATAAATATATATAAAAATAAACCATAAAAAAGGTAGGAATAAGTTAAGTTAACAAAAAGCAAAAAGGAATAAAATAAGCAAGAGTTAAATTAAGGAAAAGGTCGAGTTTAGTAACACTTAATACAAAAATAATAATTGGCATGTTGACACATGGATTGTATGCATGCGGATCCCTTTCCAATCCCCTTCCATATTTTGAACTTGTTCTATTTAACAGTTGAAAAGAAAGATGACAACATTCATTCTTTTCAGAGGAGAATGTTGTGAGACAAATGATTCCCTAGTAGTAGTAGTTGATTGAGGGCTCGAGGGTGGCCAATCGTAGAAAAAAATTTGAGGGCTCGAGGGTGGCCAATTGTAGAAAATTTTTGTGCACGAGAGCTTACGATTGGGCAAAGAGTCGTCCTAAAAACTTTGTTGCGATTAACGAGATTCAAGTAGCACCACAACATCGTGATCGATAGTAAGAGATATCCTTGCTCAGGTAAGTATTCATTGCTCATGGTTTTCAAAAATTCTATGCTAAAATCAGTTGAATATTTTGTATCGATTATTCATAGCACCCTTTGATGTAATTAGTTTGTATATTTTAATCCTTGGTCATTAGAGTCATTGGCACTAAGCCTCGTTGAGGTTGAGTATATGACAGAGAGTCAGGTGAGTTGTGAGGCCATATGGCTTCGCAAGTTACTATTTGGGCTTTTTGGTCAGCAATTGCAGCGAACAGTGATTTACCGCAACAATCATAGTTGTATTCAACTCTCAAAAAATCCAATATTTCATGACAAGTAAAAAGATATTGGGATCAGATACCACTTCATTCGAGATTATGCTCAAAGATAAATAGTTGAGCTTCAATATATATCTATTATCCACAGATAAGAAAGTTGCAGACATTCTCACAAAGTCGTTGATGAAAGGCAAGTTTGTGCTTTTCAGAGACAAGTTAAGAGTGGTGAAGAACACCTTCTTCGCTAAGAGGGAGTGCTGAAATTTTTAGCTCAGACAATTGTCTTCCACATTAGCTTGTTTTCTGGCGTGTGGGAGAGTATCCAAAATTGGTCTCTAGAACATTAACTTTATTTTATAATGTTAAAGTGACTTTTGTGCATTATTAATGAATAAAGTGACTTAACTGATTTAAGTTGTGATAATGAGAGATTATAACATAGATCTTATTGGCCAAGGATTTAATCTAAGCCATTAGATCCTAGGTTTAAGTTATAACCATTATACTGAGACATCAGAGCAGATTCTATGGAAAAGGCACCATTATTATTACTCAATCATTGGGGCGACAGAGAGAAGAAGAGGCACAGAGGAAAAAGGAACAGCAAGAAGGGGCACAAGTTCCAAGCTAAGTTGCCGGAAATGGCTACCCTAACCCCCAAAATGGCATTTTCCCGTTTCAGATCCAAATCCAAGAATGAAACGCCAGAAAAATGCCGAAAAAACGTTTTTGTGACTTTTTTTTTGGATACGGGACTTTTTTTCCAGACGACGTTTTTGTAGAAAAAACTTGTCGTTTTAAAAAATTGAAAACGTTTTATGAAAATATGAAACATATTTGTAAAAAGTTTAAACGTATTGGTAAAGGAAAAAAAAAAACGTTTTTGAGGTATGCCCGTCGGGAACAGCTAACCGATTTTTTTACTACGCAAACCTAACTTACAAACTACATTGCACGCATTACTAAACCTACACTTTACTTGTTGCTGCCATAAGTTCATAACCCGGTTACCGTGAAGAAAATCGTGGAACTTGGAAGCCGCCGTCGAGACAGGTCACAGTTTCCAGAACTGTTCAGTAACCAGTTTGGTTGCGGACATAATAGTTCAGTTTGGCCGCATAGAGTTGAGAGCCGAGTTGAAACTTGAGACTCGAGAGCTGTCTGTTCGAAGAATCGAAAGTCGAGTTGAGACTTGAGAGCCACGAGGTATGTAGTATTGACTCTCGATATAGGGATGTAGTGTTTGCTAAGTGCTTGTGCATGAAAATTTAGGATTGGTTGATTAACATTTGATGCTCAAGGAGTTTATAAAACACGTTCACTATGACAATGATTTGAACTTCAACCACCCATTCACATTTTCTCAACTCATTGTCTTATGTTTAAAGTATATGGTTTCAGAATCGAATATGCTGGTGAATAATGATGCCTTTGGGTTCTGATAAGTTTAACAACATACTTTTAGTTGGGACAAAAATTCTTAATTATCAGTATCTGGCAATGAAAATAGTGACAACAAATTTAGGCTTGAGCACATTAAGGGCCAGCATCGATTTTTGCAAAACACAACACACAAAAATTAGTGGTATGCATGCAACCACACTGTATTACCAAGAGAAATTAAGTTATAAGCCGGTAATCATTAAGTTTAATACCACTAGTGAAGAAATAATGATCATTATCAACCTCAAACTTTGGGGCATTTTTGGTTGAAAACACACAATTTTAATCATGCTTGAAGTGTCTGCTTTAGCAGCCCCTTTTTGGCATAAAATACCATGTAAGCAAAGCATCTTATCAAAAAATTACAACACACATCTGAGTGACTATATCTTTTATGGTTTTCTCTTCTAACTCTCTGAGTGGACTCCACCCTCTTTCTTCTCAGTGGTACAAAATTTTGAAGTACTTCTCAAAAATATGAGCAATCAGAATTATTCCCCTTAGCCTGCTCTGAAATTGGGTATTTTCAACAATTTTCAGAAATTTTCCCCAATTTTTACATAGATCCGAACTCGATATTTCTATAAAGTCCTCAACAACCTCTTTAGTTCAACCCTATACTCTATCATAAGACACATTAATAATTCATATAATGACAATTTTATTTTTAAAATTTTACTCATTGCATGAGATCTTCATTGATGCTATTTTGTCTCCATCTAAATTGTAACTTGTTTTAAGTTTTAACTTTTAACTTTTGAACTTTTGAAATAAATATATGATAAAATGATATTTGTCAATTTTCTTTTTCAGTTTCATTTACAGCATCATCATCATCATTCATGGCAACTTCAAGTTTAGCCATTCATGAGGCAGATGAAGTGGCATAGGAAATTGAATCAACCCCTGGGCCTAAAGTTGATCCAAAGTCACCACTTTGGAAATATGTACCTATTGTTGGGAAGATCCAAGGAGATGGATCATTGGAATGGGTTTACAGTGAGTGTAAAAAGGAGTATAAGGGATCATACACACGGGTTAAAGCACATTTGCTTGCGTTAAAAGGCAATGGGGTTCGAATATGCAGTGGCCCACCTAAAGAGAATGGGGCAGATGGAAATGGTTTAAGCAAGGTAAAAATTGCAAAATATCAGAGAGAACAAGACGAGGCAGATGCTAAAGCAAATGAGGCAAATCTTGCCTCCCATTTAAAACACCCAACAAGGTTGGGAGCATCTTCATCAAAGCCTCCACTTCATTCTCATGGAATTGTTGGTTCAAAGCGGTCAAATTAGGGACCGCTTGAGAAGAGTTTTAATAATGATGCTCGAGAGATAGCAAATGCAGTTGTAGCCCAATGCATTTGAGCAAATGGCCTTCCCTTTAACCTTGTGCGATCTCCTTACTGGGCAAACATGGTAAAAAGTTTGAATGAAGCCCCAAGAGGGTACAAGAGCCCTGGATATGAGAAGATACGCACCACATTATTGAGTGCTCAAAAGTTAGATTTGCAGGAGAAATTAGCCCCCATTCATGATTCATGGCTCATTTTAGGGGTGTCCATCATTTCTGATGGACGGAAAGATCAAAGAAATAGGCATTTGATTAATGTGATTGCTCAGAGCCCACATGGGGCAATGTTTTTGAAGGCAGTGGATTGTGAGGGGCGGATGAAAGATTCTCAATTCATTGGTAACATCTTGATTGAAGCAATTGAATTGGTGGGGCCTGAAAATGTTATCCAAGTAATAACTCACAATGCAACGGTGTGTAGAGCAGCAGGCCTAATTATTGAAGGCAAATATCAACACATTTTTTGGACCCCTTGTGATGTACATTCATTGAACCTCATGTTGAGCAAGATGGGGAAGCAAATTGAGTGGATTCGAGTTATTTTTGAAAAGGCAAAAGAAATTCAAGCCTTTATCACAAACCACCACATGTCCCAAGGAATCTACAAGGAATTTGCTAAGTTGGAGCTCCTTAAGGTACCTATACTTTAAAGTTTAAAGTTTATTAAATATTTCATAAATTCTAATTTCTTACTCTAAATTCAAATATCTAAATTGGATTCTCAAATGTCATGATTCGTGAATCATAATAGGTTATTCAATCAAATTATGATTTTTAATTTGTTGAAATTTGAAACATTGGCAATTTGACACCTACAAGTTGCCGAGACTCGATTTGCTTCTCACATCATAGTCTTAACAAGACTCATGCAGGTGAAAGATGCATTACAATCAATGGTATGCAGTTCTCTTTGGAACCAATGGAGGCAATCCCAATCTGTTAGAGCACAAGCAATGAAACGGTTGGTTGTTGATGATGAATGGTGGGATAGGGTGGAGTACCTCTTGGCATTTACTAAGCCAATTGTGGATTTGCTCCGTATGTTTGACACAGATATGCCTAATCTGGGAGAGGTGTATGAAGACATTGATTCCATGATAGAGAAGATAAGGTTGGTTATAAATGCCAAGGAGAATGACCCGAATGAATTCTTTTACAAAGAAATAAAAGATATATTGACCAAAAGATGGAACAAGATGACCACCCCATTTCACCTTTTAGCCTAGGAACTGAATCCAAAATATTATGCTACAGAGTTGCTACATGATCCAGAAAGAAGTGCACCAAACAAAGACCCAAAAGTCGCAAAAGGATTTAAAAATGCTTTTAGAAAGCTTTTTGTAGATCCTGAAATTGGGCTTCGGATTCGCGCATAGTTTTCCCATTTTGTGGGATCAAAGGGTTGGGGTTGTGATATTGATAGTATGCGGGACAAGAGCAGATTAAGTCCAATTGAGTGGTGGATCTTCTATGGTGGGGCACTTCCACATATCCAAAAGTTGGCCATCAAGATCTTGTCACAAGTTGCTAGTTCCTCTTCAGCAGAAAAGAACTGGAGTACATACGGCTTCATCCATTCAGTGAGGCGAAACAGATTGGGCTCTAAGAAGGCTGAGCAACTAGTGTATGTTCATTCAAACCTTCGCCTTCTGTCACACAAGATAGATGAATACAAATTTGGGCCCACCAAATTATTGGACGTTGAACCAAAGTTGCCTGACTTGGATATGACATTGAATGCCATGTCTCATATGAATTTGTTTGATTCGGAGTCACCAATAGGTGGATCTTCAAGTGGACATGGCAGCAATGTTCCCAGTGCCACTTCTAGAGAGGATGTGGAAGTGGAACATTATAGTGGAATGAATGAAGACATATTTGATGATATGTAAATGTAATTTATGATGGTGTTTTAACTTTTAAACTTTTGAACAACCATATGAATTATGAGTAATGATAGTAGACTGTCAATCATAGTTCATTTTATACTTTGTACTATGTAATTAGTATGCATTATTAATTTTGGTAATGATGGTGCCCGTGTAACTTGTCATGTTGATAACTTGATGTTTGAAATTTGAAACAAAAACTTGATGATATCAATATGTTGAAACTTGAAACTTGAATCATGAATGTTATAATAATCGTTAATGATGATGACAATGTTGAATGTTTATGGCATATGTTGAATTGATGATGATGAATCATGATAGATTAGTGTTGCACTAATCACGATATTATCGTATAATCACGATAATTTCAATGAAAAGAGAAAATCACGCTTGGTAATCGGATTTTTTTTTGCCCGATTTTTTCGGTAAAAATCGCGGGAGGCTCGGGCAGCGCGTGTTAAAAGGGAAAAACGTGATTTTTTTTTTTTAATTTCATTTGGACAGCAAAGCGCACGGTGGGGTTTGGAGACTTGGAGTGTTGGAGGCTTGGAGATATTGCCATTTTGGAGCTAAATCAACTACGTGGAGGAGAAAATCAAAGAGTGAGCTAAGGAGGAGACCGATTATATTCATAAAAACGGTATGGGCACCAATGTTTTTTGTTTTCATTTTTTTGTAACTTTGTTTTTGGTTTTTTTCAATGTTTTTGGTTGGATTTGGAATGGGGTTTTTGACATTTGTCCAATGTAATATTTTTTAGTTTTTTTGGTTGGGTTTGGAATGGGGTTTTTGACATTTGTCCAATGTATTGTTTTTTTAGTTTTTTTGGTTGGGTTTGGAATGGGGTTTCTTAAATTGTACGTAAAAAAAATTTAGTTTGTGTACAATGTAAATAGTAAAATATTAAATTGTAAGTTTGTAACTTGTAAATACTAAATTGTAATCCTTATTTTCCCATAGGTTCACCGAAACACCATTCAAGTTTTCAACTTCAAAGTTCAAAATCAAACATGCCAAGGAAATTGGACCCTTTCTGGGAATTTGGTGAACCTAATGCTCTGAATGATAGACTAAGCACCATATGTCTGGGGGGGTGTATAGATTGAAGTATCACCTTCCAAAAATCCCTGGATTTGATGTAGGGCCTTGCAAAAATACAAATCTTGAACTCATCCAAAGAGCCATGAAAGCATTGGAAACTTTAGACCACAATATAGAGGCCAAAGAAGAAATGAAGAGGCAACCAATCCGGTAGCTGCCTCATCATTTTTTGTTCCTCGAACCACACCTGGTTCACAGCCATCTATTAGTTCAATGCTAAAAAAAACTGAGAAAAAACAAGCTGAAAAGTTGCTGGCAAAATTTCTCCTTTGGAGTGATATTCCTTTCAGCATTGTAAGGAATAATCCATTTTTCCAACCTGCTCTTGATGCTATTGCAACTGTTGGCCCAGAGTACAAAATCCCTTCTTATCATGACATGAGAGGCCGGATTCTTCATAATGAAAAGCTTGACTGCACCAAAAGATTTGAGGATTTTAGGGCATCATGGGCACAAACATGATGCAATGTGATGTCAGATGGTTGGACTGACGAAAAGGGGAGAACCCTTATAAACTTCTTGGTTAGTTTTCCCAAGGGGACTGTTTATCAAATTTGTTGATGCATCTGCACAAATCAAAGATGCAAGAACTTTATGTGATTTGTTAGATGTGTTTATTTTGGTAGTGGGTGCAGAAAATGTTGTCCAAGTCATAACGGACAATGCTGCAAATTATGTTGCTACTGGCAAGATGCTTATGGATAGGCATCCTACTTTATTTTGGACACCTTGTGTTGCACACTGTATTGATTTGATGTTGGAAGACATAGGGAAAATTCCCTTTGTCAAAGATATTGTTGAGTCATCCAAAAGCATTACAAATTTATATATAACCATACATCTATGCGTAGCTTGATGAGAAGATTCACCAACAACAAAGAGTTAGTGTGCCCCGCCATTACACGGTTTGCCACCAGTGTCATATCTCTTCAATCCCTCTTGAATTCTATGTGGGATGTGAAGAGAATATTTCTTTCAGAGGAGTGACGTGCTTTGCCAATGAGCCACAAACCAGAGGGAGAGGCCGTATGCAGACCAGTTTCATACCAGGAAGACTTTTGGGCGGGAGTGCAGGAGGTTGCGTTGTTACTAAACCTTTGGTAAAGGTTCTTCAGTTAGTTGATGGCGAGAAGCCCGCAATGAGCTATTTGTATGAGGCCATGGACAGGGCCAAAGAAGCCATTCGGCCTACTATGATGATAAAGGAGATGAGGGGTTTCAGAGACAACTCCTCCTATGGGGAGTGATTGATGAGCGATGGAAAAACACACTCCATCGTCCCATTCATGCTGCTGGGATTTTCCTCAACCCCGCATTTTCTTACGCATGTGGGTTTGTATTTGATGTTGAGATCATAGTTGGATTCTTATCCTATGTCTAGAAGATGTTGCGATCTCCAGCAGAACGTACAGAGATCTCTAAAGGAATTGAGACATATAGGATGGCAGGTGCAACATTTGGCTTTGACATGGTTGTCACTGATAGGACGATTAAAATGCCAGGTATTTTTTAGTTTGTAACTTTGTTTCAAATTTCATTGTCTCTTCAAATTCCATTTTTTTCTTATGTTTATTTAAAATTTTATTTGTAATTTTGTTGTAGATGCATGGTGGAGAATGTATGGTGTCAAGGTACCCCTTCTACAAAAGAAGGCCATTTGAATCCTTAGCCAAACATGTAGCTCCTCAGGATGTGAGCGCAACTAGAGTGTATTTGAAAAAATACACAACAAGAAGCGCAACAGGTTAACACTTAAAAATTTAAAATATTGCAAATTTCCAAATAAAGTTTTGAATTCATTAAAAAATATTTTTTTATAATTATTATTTCATGATCTTTGTACAGGTTGGAGTCCCAGCAACTTAATGACATGGTCTACGTCTACTACAATCTTCGATTGTGGGTGAGGCAACTTGAGAGGACACCTGATATGGAGGCCATCTCATTGGATGGGATTGACACCACTGTTGCATGGAGGGTTGAGGCCGAGAGGCCTCCATGGAATCCGTTGATGATTGGTTAGTGCAAGATGTAGTGGAGGGGGGGGGAGGAGGAGGAGGAGGATTTGGAGCAACAGGAGGAAGAGGTGACACCACCTGCCTGAGCTACCCTACCACCAATAGAGGACGTGGTCTACCTCCTATAGCTCCTACTTCTAGTTCTTCAGCTTCTAGAGCACAACAAACTCCACTGCCAACTCCACCAGCTCCAACATCTACATCTAGAGGGAAAGGGACAGCTATGGCATTTTCTCACAAGAAGGGCAAAGGAAATCAATAGTATTAGACTTTAGTTATTTTTTTCATTTCCTTGTATATGACATTATGACTCATGAGATACATTATTATGTTTTTTGTTGATATTTTGAGGTTGAGTTGGGACTTAGGAGTCAGGACTTACTATTCAAGACATGATTCACTGTTATGTGTGATTTTAGCACTAGAAATGATATTAAACATCTTATATATTACTTCTTTTATCATATTTATGTGTCAATGTATTTATTTTAGGAGTTTGACTTGCATTGGGATTCACACCACCATTTCCACTTGTTACATTAGATTTTCATTGGGATTTGCTCCCAAACTTGTGTAATCCAACCCTCTTAGCTTTCATTTGCTCATGGTTAGAAGCTTATTCCTTGGCTAAACTATGTTGAATTGTTTTGTGTTAATTTTTGGTACGTTATATGCTTAAGATAAATTTACTTCAATTTTTCTTATTAGCCCAATATCAATTTCCAAATTAGCAATCACCCCAGCATGATTGTAAAATACAAATAGAACATAAACATAAACAGTAGAAGACAAACCAAGACAAGAGGACTAGAGATGTGGCACCAACCAGGGAAAAACCCAGATGTGGGGAAACCCTTGATCAATTCTTATTATATTCTTCAATAGTTCAGCAAAGAAAGAGATAGTACAAATATACAAAACTAATATTTATGACAGCAGTAGAAAGTCCATCATTCTGCTAATGATGATTGTTCAAAGATGCAACCTTGATATCTCATGATAGTGTTCAATCACTAAGAGTGTTGTAGCATATCCTTTGAGGAGATCATCAATCTAGAAACCTTCAACATAATGTTGTTGCAACATGTTAGTACAGTGGTTAGCTATCCTGTAGCCTTAGATCCACCACACAGTCAGGAGATAAGTCCTTTTAGGAGTGAGATTTACCTTGGAGACCCTTCTCTCATGCCACGCTGCCTTCCAAAGGTTCTGACCACCCTAGACTGCTCCTAACACAACCTCTAGTTGTACTAGTTGTCACTGCTTCAATCCTTATCCTTCACACAGTCAACAATAGTTTTGTTGTTGTCACCACAATGATTGGTTAGGGCATCAAATACCACTGTAACAGTCCTCCAACAGTGATCAAAACAGCGCTTAATCTTTGAGGTATTGCCTCATAGGACAACTCCTTGGTTATGTTGTTGATCTTGGCATATATAAGCCCTCAAACATTTTGTCATTTGGAGATCAATAAAACAAAATACATTGGGGGTCATTTGCATTGGGTTTGTAGAGTTATTCTTGGCATTTGGGGGGTAACTTAAGTTTTCCAATGGTTCTTACATGCTTATATTCATGATACTGTATTTGCTTGCATCTAGTTTTGGTATCCTAGCCCATAGGAGCATTGTTGCCTAAGGGAGAGGAATTCAATTATTTGGATCTCATCTTTGACATTGTTCACATCCTAGGCTTGTTGTGACTTGTTTGATCTTGGTTGAACAACGAATCCATCCTTGCCATCCTATGAGCAAGGTCTCAAAGGTTACTAATTATTGTGTTACAAGTGTTGGGTTTAGCATGTGTAGATTGCCTAACAAGCTTGGAGATTAGTAAAGTTTTTTGCTAAACTAGCCATCTCCAAGAGAGCTAAGGAGCCTCAAACTCAAGTTGACAAACGCCCAATTTCTTCTTCCTTACACCTCCTCAATGGTCGCTTTATTTATGTGCATCTAAGCTAAATCTGAGCATCTAAGTTAAATATTATATTCATGTTCCGACAATGGTCTATATGCCCAAATGGAAGCCAAGTTTTCTTGGTTTCCTCTTAAGCAAATTAGAGTAATAAACATCTCTTTAATTTTGGTTAATTAGATATAATATATGTCAATTTTTGGGGTTGATTTCCAAGTTTTCATCTAGTCATTTACTAACTTACTCATTTGTTGTCTTTTGGGCATAAATTTCGAGGCATTGGGATATAACACCAATGTAGTATGTTCTTCGTTGATTTACTTGACCTTTTTCTAATCATTTGCTCAAATTGCTATGTAACTTGGGGCCAAGGATTTATCGTGCTTCTAACAAGATTTGGAAAGAGTTTCATTCCTCTTTTGAGGGAAGTACTCTTAAACTCTTTCCAAAGACTCTCTTCTTCCCTCATCTCATAAGAGGGATGAAATTTGAATAAAAAGACAAACTTTCTTTTTGAGAACTTGGGAATGTTCCCCTTGGCATCCCTCTTCACCATTTGGGGGAGGTGTCCCTTTTGTAATTACTCGAGTGTTTATTCTATTACTTGGGTTTACTTAAGTAGTTTAGAGTGAATATCATTTCCTTTAACTTGCCTTTCATGCATCTTACTTCTCTATTTGACATGCATCTCTAGTCTCTCTATCTTGTCATTACATGTTACATGCCCTTTAATCTAATGTGTTGAAATAATCTTGGGTAACTTGGTGCACTAATTCCATTTTGCACTTATATCGTCATGCATTTGTCTCTTTCTTGCAATTAGTAGATTAACTTGCTTTTACAAAATTCTTGCAATCTCATTGTTTTAATTTGTTAGTCTTACTTTCAAGTGTCATTTACTTTGAAAATCATTTATTTCATAATATCTGGCAATTGTGGCACTAACAAATCTACCTCCAACGTAAGTTGGTTGAAGTAGACAATAGGGACACTCCATCCCCTATTGACTCCTCACTCTCAGATCATGGCCCAGGCGAAGGTGAGGTCTAGAGAAACGGAGTTATTTGAGACATGCTTTAGAACTTAGGATTTAACTTAAAATTTACCAAGATAATCTCATAACACTACCAAGCAGGTACACCATAAAGCATCACCAATATTTAAACTTGTTTGGAAATGGTTATATATCTTGAGTAAGCCTTATTTACCATGTTTAGCACTTGATCGTTTTTCAAGTTGATGAGCATTTATTTCATTCTCATTTTTCAAGTTGATGAGCATTTATTTCATTCTCAAGCATTTTTAAGTTAGTGCACTTGCTAAAGTTATAACTTACCATTTTACTTTAGAAGCAACCATTTTTTGTGGCGCTTTTCCTTCTTTCCAAGCTTTTTTTTTGCAGAAGTATATATTTACTTGAATATTTCAGCAAGTGCTTCCATCTAGGCACTAGTCTTATCTTGATATTTATTTTGTGGATGCATGTGCTCATTGAGCCTGTAAATGTATGTGGATGCTATATATTTGAAGTGTGTTTTAATCATCTTGTATTAACTCTTAGGAAACTGACTTGCTAGCTTTGAGCTGGATGAACCTTATCTTTTAAGGACTACCCCCCTTAGCTTCGACTAGGAGCGAACCTAGACGAAGGATTTGAGAATTGAGTAACAACCTTAACTTGAAACTTGCCCCCAAGGCCACACCAAATGGAGTTAAGGATTTTCTCCAAGATAATCCCAGGTGTGGATTACGACGGCATAAAGCAACATTACCTCTGCTACATATTAGAGCAAGCTCAAGGGAACATTCCCCTTCCCCAAAGACCTCAAAGACATCACCAAACCAAATCCCTTACTAGCAAGCAGATGAGATGACCTAAACATTAGTGGTGAATTAATTCTTCCAAGTAGCAGCACAGTAGCAAGTTCAAATCTTACCCCAACTCTTCCTCTAGGCACCATTCTATTTTAAGTTTCCTCCAATTGACCTCGAATGTTAGGAGAGAGATATAGTGGTCCGCAACCTTGTCCATGGATCCCTTCTCTATGTACATCTCCCTCCTATAGCAGTTGTCAGTATATGGAGTTGACAGTTCTCCACGGTTTCACATATAGATGTCATGTTTTACTTTCCTTCTTGCTTTATATAGGAAACATTTTGGTCCTCTTACTTTGCATCGACATCGTTGTACTCAACAATCCCATTGACCTACCTTTGAGGTTATTCATTGGCCATTAATACAATTATCTTATCTTATCTTACATTTATTTTAGGATGCCCTTATTCAACGCAACTATGGAAAGAGGTTGAAACATCTAATTTCAATTCTACATTTATGGAATGAAGCAACGCTAAAATATTGCTTTCAAACGTTCTTTATTAGAAGGGAACTACAGGAATATATAATACTTCTGAATTGATTACTTGGGAATCTAGTTGGCAAAGAATGACAAGATTCTTTCAAAGTTTCATATAATCTATTTCATTGTTTTCTTCTTCTAAGCCCAGTCATGTGGTAGGAGAGGTGATTATGAACAAGTATTATGGAAGGAGTTGCTTTGATGGAATCTACTAAGGTCAACGACACTTGTACAGTTTGGACTTTGTGATATTTATTATTAAGGATCACCATTTCAATGATAAGGCAAATTTGGGTACTCGGACTAATAATCAAGGACAATTTAGAGCATTATTCTTTCTAATGAAGTGTGCTTTAAAGAAAAATGTTACGCAACTAGCTATTGGGACACTTTGTTATGACTATCAAATGGATGAAAAAAGAAATCCAAGTCCACGATATCAACCAAAATGACATTTGAAGTATATCTTTGGTCTTTTTCAAATGATTATTTTACTCATATATGTAGATAACTAAACAATTTTGTCAATCCACTGTCTAAGAATGCTCTGCACTTGGTTGAAGCTTTGCTTGTCTTAGATGAATGTACTAAGGGGCATTTAGTTTCCTCAAGGTCTTGTAACCTCTTAGACCTTTGATCATATTTGGCTATTGATATTTAATATGTCAACTGATGATGACATATTTTGATTAGAAGTTGATCAAATATTTTAAGGTTTTTGGACATTTACAGAAAAGATATTAGTAGTGTGCCCAAAGGCCACAGAAAACTAGGCATACATTGTGTGTGCATCAACACCTAAGCATTGTATTTTCAATTCATCATGAATATAAAGTAGGCAATTTTTTCTTGGAAGAAAAAACTTCCATTTGTGCTTTTATTTTTTAGATGTATCTCACTTCGAATGAGATTGTTGACCAACTTCTAAAGCTCCAATGGAAGGAACACTATTGCCAATATTTCATGATGTTGCCTCATACCATATATGCCAAACAATGTCAAAGTTCAAGATTTGTCAAGCCACACTCTACTTATATCTTTCTACCTAAACTTTTGCAATCAAAATGACTTCAACATACAAAATGACTTGAGCTTGAGTAACTAATAAGTTCGCCAAGGCTAGATCGAGTGGTTGAAACTCACAGTGTTAATGCACTCACCTCCCTTCAAAACCCTCAATAGTCCCTAGTGCATGACAACAAGCTTTCCATGAAAAAATCGATGGCTATAGTGGCAAACTAAGAGTTTCAACCCTATGTTGAGCCAGTGAAATTCTACCTAGTTATTGATTCCCCCAACTAGTTCATAACAAAACAAAACAAGAAAAAAGATGAAGAAAAAATTGGTACCTAATAAAGCTAATTTTGCAAATCAAACCTTCGATAAACGAATTTTGGCACCAACGTGTGTTGTTTAATAAATATTTGATATCCTCTAGCAATACTACACACTTAGGAAGATAACTTCTACCTCTTTGTTGTTAATGAACAAAAAGTTTAGAAATCTCTATGCATTTGCTCTTCTTAAAGCAGGCAATGGCAATTCAATCAAAGGGATTTTTTACATAACCAACAATATATGGATGGAGTGAAATCAAAATAGATTAACAATATTATGGCAATGTGAGAAAGTGATATCAATAGAATTTATTAAATAAGTTCACTAATTTGTAGCTTTTTCTCAAATTTCTATGGCAACTAAAATTGCTTGTAACATCATAACTAATGAATTATATTACTAGATCTATGAATCTTGGGGATGGATACATAGATACATGAACCAAATCCGCCCAAGATCTGTTTCATAAATGTTTCTTGCATTGATGGAAATGGATCTATCCACTGTGAAACACATCTCAAGATTATTTGTGGATACCACAATTTTTGTTTTTTTTTTTTTTTTAATTCGAGCTTTTTCATCTTGCAATGCTTCGATCTCAAAATAACGAGACAAGGGAACATGAGCTCTTGCGTTCACAGAAATGGATATATCCATTGTGAAACGCATGTCAAGATTATTTGAGGATACCACCAAAAAAAAAAAATCGAGCTTTTTCAATTTGCAATGCTTCCAACTCAAAATAACGAGACAAGGAACATGAGCTAGTAAGGGGGCAAGCACCTATGATCAACAAAAGAACCTTAATGTTGGCCTATTCTTTTTCGTCATTTTGTTGATCAATCAGAGTTTGTTATATGTGCACATTCAAGGTGTTTTTTGCCTAATGGTTCTTAGCTTTTTGTTCACAAAAGAGGGTTTTTCTTCTGCCCTGCCTAGCTCTTCACCTAAAGTAGTAAGACGCCCTTTAAAATTTAACTATTTGCCATACAACTTTGCTAAATTTCGATCACTTTGCTCATTTGCAACTCAACCGAAACTCATTCAAATAGGGTCCCAACCCAGTGATCAGAAAATACACAACAAGATGTCACTATTGAAGAGTTGAATTTCCCCCACCCCATAATGCCATGCTACATGAAGCCATAATGCATCAATCTTTCCCAAGTCTACATAGCTTTCCTAGACTTGATGATTGTTAAATCTTGCTTTATTTTATGTCTGATCCACTAAATTTTTGAAGTGTGTGTGTGTGTGTATATATTAATTAGATTTTATAACCTTATATTTTTAGGATAAGTTTTATATCACAGTATTATACTTTATAAGTTATATATTAAATTATAATTAATAATATATATATATATATATATATATAATTTAATATATTATTTTATTTTTTATAAATATCATATACATATATATATATGACACAAATTATATATTAAAATTTTAATAACGGCCCAAGTGGCATTTGACAAGAATGAACTTTGCCCACTTACGTATCACCAATAGGTCATTTCATGCAGTCATGTGTTGTCTACACATAAATATGCAATTGCATGTCAAGGTATTTACATTGTATCAACAAAGATTAAGTTAGTAGCCCCGAATATAGTATCAGAAAAAAGGCTACAATACTTATGACTACTGACCTAAACTCTATTGATATAATTTAAAGACCTCAACATGCAACTGCATCTTTCTGTGTAGACAAAACCTAACCATATGAAAAGTGATTTCATTGGTGGATCGGGAAAAAATCGGTGAATTCAATAAATAAAGATATACACATCTATTGAACTAAAAGAATAAAAAAAAAACATTTTTCATTGATATTCAATAAAGCCATGTCCAAACAATGCATAATATCAATAGATGTCCAAAATATCAAGAATGGATAAGTATCTAATATATGTTACGAGTCCAAACATGATCCAAAGTACTGAGTCCTAACTCCTAACCAGTGACTACATAGAACCAGAAGCATTTGCTTCTAAAAGTTTATAAAATCCTGCATACTAACCAGTAAAAATAGTAACTGAAATCTCTTGATTGTTGCTGAGTCCTAACTCCTAACCAGTGACTACATAGAACCAGATGCATTTGCTTCTAAAAGTTTATAAAATCCTGCATACTAACCAGTAAAAATAGTAACTGAAATCTCTTGATTGTTGCTGAAATGATGCAATAATGGTTTGCTACTGAAATTTCTAACAGAGCACACGTTGAAGCTAACATTGGAGCACACTACGCCTCTATTACGCAGAATAAATTGAAACTAAAGTCATGCCTCTATTGCCTTCTTAGTGTATGAGTTGCAGGCTTGAGCAATAAGAAGTGAGTTATGGACCGACGTTTAATTTTTATCCTAACTAAACCACGCAGCGAAAAATGCGGGAACCCTAAAAGTTAAAACCTGTGCTTGCTGACCTGAGGAATGAAAATCACCTCAAGCACCTAAATCGTAATTAATCGGTCAGTTGTAAGTCAAACTCGCATTAACCACAAGTCAAACTCGATCAACACAAGTTTGAATTGCCAAGAGTTGAATCACATTCTTTGAGGGAAGAGTAGAGTTCGCCTCGCGATTAATCGCGAGTGATCGAAGATTTCATGTTTCACTGATATATATATATATATATATAGAGAGAGAGAGAGAGAGAGAGAGAGAGTTTGTACACATGTCATTTCCCTATTATACATGTATCCTGACTTTTCAAAATTCTGACATATCCATATCCGAATTCAGGTAACTTAGCTAATAACCAACCTACCCATATGAGAACATGAGCTCCCTTTACAAGCCATTTATGACTTCATTCTAGACTCTGTCTCACCCATTCTGAATCATATTCAACTAAGTCGTTGGTTAACCATTCAAGCCACATTTCAATCCTTCAATCTTTATCAACTCCTTGATTATTAGGAAATAGCCTTCCTTTACACAGTGATTGCATGAACTCAACAAGGTCACTGATTAATCATTCAAATCATTTCAATCCTTTAATTTTTCAACTCCTTGATCATTAGGAATTATCCTTCCTTAAAAAGATTGTTCAATGAACATCATAGGTGACTAGAAATTATACCTTGAACACAAAGCGATTTGCTAAATAATTTAGTTAGCATATACCTTACGACTTCATGCTTTAAATCAACAAAGCTATCCTATGAAATGGTAAATTAGCAATTCATCCTTAGACAATAGGTTAGTGATTGTTCACAATGCTATTTTCCTTCTTTACTCTACATCCTATTTTAAATAGGCAATCTTAAATTGTCCAAGTTTGGTTGATTAACCACCATAGCAATTGTGCATTAACGTAAAGTATGAGGTCAGATGTCTGAACAGTAAACAATTAAGAGCAGGATGGCAACCCCCTCAAGCTGACCACACCATGTTGTTCAACATCATCCATTCTCTACAGACAATGTCTTGGCAATTGAAGAGATTTATAGGTATTATTGGTTTGTTGGGACAGCAGTACTTCATTCCAAATTGCATTGTTGCACTTGCAGATGAATTAAACACACACAATAGTCATGACAGATACACCGCACACCATTTTCAAAAATGGTTTGCAGTAACTTGGAAGATAGAAACATGGGCCTTCCACAACAATCATATTGTTCAATGTATCCACATTGCTAAACTTTTATGCGTTGCTTTGCGTTGGTACTGTAGGTCAATCATTCTTGGCCAATTGTAATTTTGAATATCATTGTGCATTCAAAGTTATGGATGTTAAATGGATAAGGGACTCATGTTTTCTTCTAGTCTATTATGGTCTATTGTGAAGTCTTTCAAGTCACATTCTAATCTCTTCATATTCATACTTGGTTCACTATGGTTCAGTCTATGCGTCTTGAAGCTCTAGGCTTTCAGCTAGCAGCTTTTCATTGGCTCAGTGATTGTTCTGTGTAGCATAAAAACTATCGCTGAAGCAAGAAAACTAATATGTAATAATAATAATTTATTTTAAATATATATAAAATGTATAAGATGATATAAGATGTTACAATGAGCCCCTGCTTTTATATCTCAGCAGGTGACCTTTCGTGAATGGGCATGTCCTTTAGACATGCCTTTTCACTTAATTTAATGACTATTTAACCTAAATAATATTTAATTATTTAATATTTATATTTATTTTATTTATCTAATTGTTATGAAATATATTCATAACATAGCCTCTCCCTTCAGAAGCTTTGTCCTCAAAGCTTTAATGCTAGGGGTTTTCTCCACTTAGTGTACATCGTCTCGTCGAATATAATATGGCCATCCTCTTCTCTTATAGCTCATCGGTAATATTTCCTTAGATATCTTTTTTCTAAATTTTTATTTTCATTTTCCTTTTTAATAATTTTTTAAATTCTATTTCTTTCTTTTTTATTTAATATAACTCTAATAATTTTTTTAACTCTAATTTTTTTTGTCAATTATACATTTACAATTATATAATTATGAAATATAAAAATATAATTATATAATTAAAATTTATATAGCTAAATGTTTATATAATTAAACTTTATATAATTAAAAGTTATATAGTTTTTTTTCCGGTCAGACACGACTCTACAACGGTGGAACTGGGTTTACCATTTCTAACTCGGTTGACCGGAGTTGTTTAATGGCAGGCATGTTATTATGTGGAGTGTTATAACAGAGGGACGCCGACAGGGATGTCCGTTGTCGGAATAGCGGCCCGTCAACAATGATTTGTTGTGTATGTGGATAGGTTGAAGGATGACAGTTTGAAGTGTCCAAGGATCGAGCATAGAAGAGCACGCGACAGGAGTCCAGGAAGGACAAATGGCGTGGAGTGTATGGGCAACGAATAGAGTTGTCGACGGAGAGAAAGTTTGTGTGGCATGACAACATGAGGACAGGGATGCGGGGACTAATGTGGAGTCAAAGGCGGCAGTTGATTGTGGGCAGGGTCGACTATTGCAACCAGTACAACCCAATCTTCTCCACAAAGCCACACGAACCCGTACATGCCGGATAGATAAGGATGATAAACAACAGTCTATGACAAGATCAAAGTCAATATTGACAATGTCAAAAGGGTTATCTGGTTCAGTGAAATCGTATCTGTGTAGCAAAGCAGCATTGCTTAAGGTACCATATGTATTGAAAATCTCACTTCCTTCTTTGACATCCTTCACTAGAATCATTTCCAGAACCTCACCGCTGCTTCTTGGACTTTAGAAGCATGTGCCCTTAATGTCATCATTGTCATTCCATCGCTATAAGATGCTTCAGGATTGTCTATATCAGTACTGTAATCGATGGGCACTAAGGTAAAGTGAACATCCCTTGCTGTAGTCTTATGGTTAAATAAATCTACCAAAGGTACCATGCCAAAACCATGATAATCATCAATTTCAAATGCACGTGATCCCACAATAGTTTTTGCTGCAAAATACCGTTCAACAGAAAACCAATCTCTTGGAAATTCAATTGGATCCAAGGCAATGAGTGAGGCAACAGACTCCTTCAAGTCTTCATGGAAAAGTTCCATATCTCCCTTAACTACCTTGTGAAGTTCAGTGCCTGCGAGGAGGGTATCCACCTCATCGACAGTCCAAACTAAGGGACCGCATTCCTAGTGAGGCAGAAGCTGGAAGTAGGCGTACCAGGGGGAATTGGTTCCCTTACTCCTTTCGTACATGAAAGCTACAACCAGACCCAAGGCGCCCCCCAGCCCGGCCTCTTCTATCATATGACCAGTCGCTGATGTCCTAATGGTGAGACATGCCTTCTTTGGTATTGTAGCGATTACATCTCCCTCCTTGAGATCGACAATAGCCCTTACCCCAATGCCTAAAACACTTCCTTCGTCGTGACAAAACACCAATTTTTCATTATTGAGGTCCATTGTCATGTCAATTTCAATTGAAGACATGTCCCTGTTAGGAGCAGTAAGTAAAGTGTGCCTTGATTCTTGATTATCAGATTGCCCCACAACTGAATTCATAGCCAGGCATGCTTTATCTTCTTTTATAGATTCTACATGTTTAAGTGTTGTATTTTTAAGGACTTCATCCTCTTTGACATTAATATCCGCTTCATTGGAATCACTATCATCATTCTGGTCAACATCTTCTTCTCCTGCTTCACCTTGTTCTATTTCCTCACTATTGCTATCATATTCCTCTGCATAACTTTTCTTTAGACATGGTGAAACTTTTGCACATGATTTTTCTAATCGCTGAAATGCTTCTTGAATTTTACTAAATTGTTCAACGCATTCAGGACGTGAATGTATGGCACATTGTGTTGCGAACAACGTTCAAAGACTCGCATGATTATATCGTGTGCCATGGCTCTGATACCACTGTAGCATAAAAACTATGGCTAAAGCAAGAAAATTGATAGCTTGTAGGCTTGAATTTAAAAATACACACAAGTTTTTAATAATAATAATTTATATATATATATATATATATATATATATATATATATATATATCATTGTTTTACAACCAGGCCGGCTCAACTCGGAAACGGCCGAGTCAAACCGAGCCGGTAAAAAAATGTGTGACCAGGCCAGCAAACCGGCTCGGTTGACCGAGTCATTGATGACCATGCCGAGTCATCCAATGACTCGGCCTAGTCATCAATGACTCGATCAACCAGGCCGAGTCCGTATTGACCAGGCCTAGTCATTGGAAAACGGCTGGGCAGCGTAAAAAATAAATTTTATTCACTTTTTTTTGGATTTGTGGTGTGAAATTAATCTGTTTGGATGTCTATAATTTTATTATGAAGTACACAATGCATAAAGTATGCCATGAACCATGGTATGAAGCAATAATGGGAAAATGATAATTATAAATCTTACGAGCCATGTCTGAGAAATGTCAAATCTGAAGTTGATATTTTCGAAATATATCAGGACTGAGGGCCAGCTGAATGCCCTTCTCTTGCTCAGAATATCGGATCTGAAAATGAGTTATTTCAACTCAAAATGATCTCGGAAACTTAACAAAAATGCTGCCCTAGCAATGAAAAACTTGGTTGTGAAGAAACCAACGCTGAAAATATGCTTAAAGTGTTCTATAGCTGTGCTTTCTGGTGAAAAATCAGGTCTGAAAGTGTGCTCTAGCTGCCATAGAAGTGACAAGATGAAGCTTGATTCTTTGAAAATCAGATCATAAAGTTTTTGCCTTAACAGCTAGCTGGTGAAAACAGCCTGAGAAGTGCAAATTTGTGCCCTAGCTCCCCAAATTAGTTCAACAAAAATCACAAAATGTGCCTGAGATGCTATTGCTGTTGAAAATCTGCAGTATTTAGTTTACCCTAAAAATAGTAGAGGTATGTTGTAGTTGTGTCCTAGCTGCTTGTTGGAGTTTGGTCTCACCAATAAAAAATCCCTTCACAAAAACAGAAAAAGAGCTGAAATGGACAACTTTGGCATTCTACTGGAGAGTGTCCAGTTGACAGTGGTCTGTGGGTCAGACCACATATGTCTTGACTTGACCTGGTTTTTAGGTCATTTGTGTCTGAGTGCCAGCTGTGGTTTGAATTTTTGAATGACTTTAATCATTGCATAGAGGATCAATGGTAAATCTCTAGATACCAAGTTTGTGACCTTCCGTGGAAGAGATGGAAGGTTTAGGTATTTCACCTCTTGGAAATTGAAGCTCCATGAGCCTACTTTGATCATATGTTGTCTTCCATCTATATTATAATGCTATGTGTTTGGAAACATGAATGAAAATCTTTAAAATTATGTTTAAAATATTTAAAATTATGTTTTTTTATAAAAAAAATAAATATTTAATGTATTTTTTACAACGACCGAGTCATTGAAATCGACTAGGCCGAGTCATTACCGATTCGGAGTCGGAGTCGGAGTCGATCCTCGGCCGAGTCGGAGTCCTGGTCGGAGTCGGAGTCGGAGTCGATCCTCGACCGAGTCGGAGTCCTGGTCGGAGTCGTAAAACACTGATATATATATATATATATATATATATATATATATATATATATATATATATATATATATAATGTATAAGATGATATTAGATGTTACAATGAGGCCCTGCTTTTATATCTCAGCAAGTGACCTTTCATGAATGGGCATGTCTTTTAGACATGCCTTTTCACTTAATTTAATGACTATTTAACCTAAATAATATTTAATTATTTAATATTTATAATTATTTTATTTATCTAATTGTTATGAATTATATTCATAACACTCTAGTTCTCCTCGGCATTTAGTTGTCATAATCCCTCTTTTTGTTGACCAATCATAGCAGCAATGATCTAAAACTTTTGTGGATAGGTCTTTCAGGGTCCCCTCCTATTCCTTTTGGAGAAGTCTACTTTCATGTTGTCACGAGTCCTGTGGGAGAAATCTCACTTGAATCCCTAATCGCTTTTTTCACTAATTTTCTTTGTCTCTTCTATCTTTGGTTCTCTTATCCTTGCTTGAAAGCAAGTGTTGGTTCTGACCATGTGGTGGATAGTCTATGCGTTGAGATTTAAAATCAATTTATGTGATCTAAAATCTTGTGTTAGCTTGTCGCACACTTTTCTGAGTTAGGTCATTTGAAGTGTTGTCTGTAAACCTCATTCTTTTCTCACAGTACCCATCACTTTTCACTAGACAATCACCATGCCTCAAGGAAGAGGCTCTCATGGCAAAAGAGGTTTCTCTAACAGCAAGGGTCCTATTACAACAGTGTAGCATTTAGCACATATCTATTCAAGCTACCCCCTAGCAATCCAAAGAAAAATTGAGGATGTTCATAGGGTGTTGAAAATAGTAGCGAGAAAGGTCTCCTTGACTTGTGCCTTAGTCAAGAAAGACCTCAATTAGTCCTTCTTTAGCATGCACAAGTTCAAGGAAAAGTTGATGGAGCAATTAGATCTCGATGATACTGTTGTGAAGAATTCTATGGTGCAACAATGATAACTTCTATGCAAGCATAGCAACTATGGTCTCAGTGAAGAAGCAATGAGTATGATCTCAGATAAGCTGCTACAGTAATACTATGATGACATCGATGTACGCAGCATTGATGATGATGATCTCAGCAACGGTAAGAAAGAGGATTAATGTCTTGGTCTTGGAGAAGCAGAATATGTCAAGGGTCATGGTCTTGGTATTCGTCAACGGAATCGCTATAAGAAGAATTTATGCATTGGTTTTCCTCTCCAAGAAGGATCGGTGTTGGCCTTGGCAGAAAGCCAAACATTGGTGCTCGTCTCTTTAGTTTTTTATAGCAATTTGATGAAGTTAAATTACACGTGCTAATAATGAAATAAACATCAAGCTAAGATAAAGATTTCATTAATACTTCACAAATTGTTATCATGTATCGAAGAATAGTCTTAACTATGCTTGCCCTAAATTCTTCAACACACAAATTAGATAATTTTCCTTTCAGAAATGCGCTATGATATAGGAGTTAATTCCTAAATAATAGGGATACGTCCAACACTAGGAAATAGGAGATTTCCAATGCTAGAAGATAAGAGCAGAAAAGGAAAGAGGGGTTGGCTCAAGTTCTTGCAGGGAGGTTTTGAGCTAAGTATTAGCAGAGGGAACAACCTTGTTTTCTGTTGAAACAATTTGCCTTGTAAAGAATTATATTTGCTCAATTTCTGTCTATAAATTTCTACACCTAGCAGAGGGTTTTATAGGTTGGATTCCCTAGAAAAATAGTGTTATTGTGCATAATTGTGTTTCTTTATCTTTGTTTCTATTCTGTTGCTTATCTTTCATAGAGAAATCCTGTGTTTTGGTGCAACGAAATTAGTTTCAGATTTGTTCATTCAAGCAGTTGCAAGATTTCAAGAAATTTCTCCATGGTATCAAAGCAGAGATCAGTCTGAAGAGCAATACTGAGAATAGTTTGTGACCAACACAGATCAGTCAAGAAGGCTAGCACTAGATTGTGAAGAAGAGATTTTTCCGTAAGCGGGATGGTGTTCCAAGGATTGAGATCAAACCAATATTTGGAGGGAGCCTCTAACTTCATCTCGTGGAAAGGGAGGAACATGATAGTATTGGAGGATAATGGGGTGGTAGAGTTTGTTAAGAACGCTACACCACCAACACAAGATCCCCAACAGTTGACCCAACATACTAAGAATGATATCAAGGCTAAGAGAATTATTCTAGAAGGGGATCAAAGATCATATAGTTCCTCATATCCATCAGAAGAAGACAGTTTTGAGATGTTCAAAACTATTTTAGATCTATATTAGAGTATCAATGATGCGAGGAAGCTTGCTCTAAAGGAGAATCTGAGTATTTGGATAAGACAAGGAGAGACCATTGCCACATATCTTACGAAGTTCACTCAGGTTCGAGTTGAGCTAGGTGGTGTCAGTGTCATTGTACTTGAGCGGGGCCTTGTGGGTTTTTCTTTACCAAGACTTCACAAGTCTTGGTATGATTTCCAAGATGTTGTCAGTCGCAAGACAGAACAAGGAGTATTTCAGCCAGCTCGAGGAGAAGAACATGCAGCTTCAAATCAAGCTGGGAGATGATGGTGAGTACGCGTCTAGTGGAGTTGGTATTGTCAACTTTGAGAGGGATTATGGGAGCCCTCTCCATCTCAGAGATGTCCTCTACGTTCCAGGACTAAAGAATAACCTTGTTTCAATAGCTACCCTTGAGGACAAGGGATATGATTTCATCTTCAGCAAAGGTAACTTGTACCTCAAGCACTTAGCTTCTAAAGCAATGAATCAAATTAGCGTGAGGGTGAAGAACCTTTACAGTTGCAGGTTGAGACATGTGCAACCTTGACCAACAAGGCAATTGGTGAGCAGAGTAGAGATGTTGGAGAACTATGGCACAAGCACATGGGACACTTACATCATGGTGCACTAAAGATTCTTCAAAAGATAGCATAGAATTACCAGCATGCAGTTTTGACCAGCATGATGTGTGCAAGGGGTGCACAATTGGCAAATATGTAAAGCCTTGCTTTAAGGGCCGAGACAAGAGAACCAAAGGGATTTTGGAGTTGTTGCATTCAGATGTATGTGAGCCTTTCTCTTATCCGTCTCTTATAAGACAAGAATTATGTTAATTTTGTTAATGATTATTCTCGAAAAACTTGGATATTTTTTATGAAGAAGAAAGATGAGGTCTTAACCAAGTTCATGGAGTTTAAGGCCTTGGTAGAAAACCAAACCAAGAAGAAGATCAAGGCAGTGAAGAGTGACAATGGTGGAATATGTCTCCAATGCCTTCAAGAACCTCATTATTGTTGGAGCAGCCAAGGCCATGTTGCATGATCGTGGGTTGCCTATGTTCTTGTGGGCAGAGGCATCCAACACTGTAGTATCTCTACAGAACAGGAGTCCACACAGGGTTCTTGGTCAAGTTACACCGGAGGAGGCTTTCACAAGCAAGAAGCCTTATGTTTCACACTTTCGTATCTTTGGCACAAAAGTTTATTGCCATGTATCCAAAGATAGCAGGAAGAAGCTGGAGCCCACAACAAAAAAGGGTATTTCGTGGGATATAGTGAGATAGCTCAAGCATATAGGGTGTATCTACCAAGACTCAAGAAGATGGTTCTCAGGCGAGATGTGAGGTTTGAGGAGTCTAGAGCTCTGACAGAGTCCTTAGAGCAAGAGCAAGTTAGAGTACCTAAGATCGAGGAGCTACTTGCTCCTAATGAGGAGCCTCAGACAAGTGGCAAGTGGCCCACACATCATGATCCACAACAGGATGTGTTGAAAATGTAACTGGTATCATTCTTCATAATTGTTGTCTAGCTCATGGGATGATGTAATTCATATGTATTTGTAGAAGGCAAAAAAAATGAGTATTCAACCAAGAGACTAGAATTTGATCATCAAATCTGAAGATTCTAGCGAAGGTACAGAACTAAGCCAAAGGGGCAGAACAGGCTGAAGGTATAGAACAGGTCGAAGGTACAAAAATGAGGGAACATGTTGAAGGTACAAAACTAAGGAAAGAAGTCGAAGGCACAAAACTAAGGGAACAACCAAAGGTGCAGAACTGAGGTAATAGGCCGAAGGTGCAGAACATGACGGAGGTGTAGAACTATTTTCTTGGGAGGATGACTTGGTGGTTAGAGGAGGTCTTTGTCAAAGGGTCTTGGTTGTCTCATTTGATTTGGTTCTAAAGGAAAAGAATAGAATATTTGGGTATTCCCCTAGAAGAGGGGTTTTGCCCTGGATGAGAGCCTACATCCTGTCTCCTTGTTGTTTTGATCTTCATGCATTTATGTTTTGATAGTTGCTTGATGATAAGAAAATAAAATAAGTTAATAAAATTGCAAAGAAATCACAAGTAATTATCAAGATAAGAAAACCTTTTTGGATTTCTAATTTTCTAACAGGATGATGAGGAGAAGAGACCAAGACAAGAGCAAAGAGTTATTCAGGTAGAGACTCCTAGCACAAGGAGGAAGAAAGCCAAGTGGACCAAGAAGTTGATTCAAGAGGGTCAAGATCAAGTTGAAGCTCCTAGCACCATGTTCAAGCAGAGCAAGCAGCCACATAGGTACACAAGATATATGGCACTAATGACAAGGGCGGTGTGCGCTAAGCCTTCTAGATATAAGCAGGCAACTTCTCAACAGGTTTGGCAAGATGCCATGCTGGAGGAATATTCCTCCATCATGAAAAACGATATCTGGGAGATTGTACCATGACCTGAGGGAAAATCAATAGTAAGCTCATGCTGGGTGTACAACGTGAAGCATGGAACAGATGGGAGTGTGGAGAAGTACAAGGCCAAGTTTGTGGCCAAGGGCTTCTCACATATTGAGGGCATAGACTATGATGAGACATTTGCCCCAGTAGCATGATATTCATCCATCAGGACTAGTTTGGCACTTGCAGCACAGATGGGGTGGAAGATCCACCAAATGGATGTGAAGACATCATTCCTCAATGAACTGGCTGAGGAGGAGATTTATATGGAGTCGTCGGAGGGGTTTGAGCAATTTATCAAAGACACATGCATGCAAGCTGAAGAGAGCTCTTTATGGGCTAAGCAGGCTCCAAGAGCATGGTACACTCATATTGACAACTACCTTCAAGGATTAGGCTTCACTAAGAGTGAGGGAAATGTCAACTTGTACTACATCATGGTTGGAGTGCTTCCGCTCATTCTAGTGCTCGATGTTGACAACCTTATATTGACTAGAGCAGACAGCTTAATCCAACATTGCAAGGAGGAGTTTGCAAGGGAGTTTGATTAGCTCTTCCTCTTCTTGAGATTCCTCCTTTTCTGAAGCTTTGTCTTCAGGAGAATTTCTGGTACTAGTTTTTCTTGGTTGAAGTGGTTTGACCAACAGCTCGTCTTTCGATTGCTCCTCGAAAGGCATTTCTCGAGATTTCTTGAAAGCTCTATCCTCCATGAACTTGACATCCCGCCAAACTACTACCTTCCTACTTCCCACAACGTATCATTTCTCAGCAGTTTGATCTAATTTCTTTCTCTTTTCTTTGGGTATACGGCAATACGCTAAACTCCCAAATATCCTGAAATGACTGACTTCATGTGTCTTCCCTGTGAAGACCCTCTCCGGAGTGATTTTTCCCAATACCCTATGTGGAGTCTTGTTTTGGGCATAAATTGTCGTGCTACATGCTTCTGCCCACAGAAATTTAGGCATATCTTGATCATACAACATTTCCCTAGCTGCATCCACAATAATCTTGTTTTTCCTTTCTGCTACTCCATTCTACTTTGGATTGTAAACAGTTGTCCACTCCCTTGTGATGCCTTCCTTAGCGCAAAATCAGTAAAATCCTTTTCAACCTACTCTCCACTTTTATCTTCTTTCCTGTCAGATTCTCCACTAGAGCCTTGGACTCTTTGAATCTAATAAAAACGTCATCCTCGTTTTTCAAAAAGTAGATCCAAGTCTTTCTGGAATGGTCATCGATAAAGGTGACGAAGTATTTGGCACCACTAAGAGCTTTTGTGGACATCGGTCTGCAGATATCTGAGTGTATCAATCCTAGCACACTCTTAGCCCTATTGTTACTTCAGGAAAACGGTGTTTTGGCATACTTGCCCAGAGTGCACCCTTTGCATACATCATCTCATTCGGTACTTAGTTCTGGAACTCCTGATATTGTTTTCCTGAGAATTCTCAGAGGCCCATGGTGTAAGTGTCCCATCCTCATGTGCCATAGTTCATTCAAATCTTTGTCTCCATTTTATTGCCTATCAGTACCATTGGTGATTCTAGTTGCAACCTGTACAAACTGTTACTTCTAATTCCAAGCTGGGCCTTCTTTTTCCAACTCGGGTGTTTGACATATACTTTCTCCTTAATGAACGAAAAGTCATAGCCCTTGTTTTGAAGTTGAGATATGGAGAGTAAGTTCATCCCCAATCCTAGCACATGCAACACATTGGTTGCTCAAAGCCGCTCTCTTGCTTCGGTTTGAAAGACCACAGTACCTCTTCCTACTGGAGTACACTTTACCTTATTTCCCATGGTGATCTGAAAATTCATTCCTTCTTCATGATAATCTGAAAAACATTCTCGGATTCCTATCATATGCCAAGAAGCTCCACTGTCTATATACCAAACCTCAGAGGCGACAGAGCCTGCCAAGCAAGCGACTTCATCTTCCAATCTGTAAGCTAACATAGAATAATCATAATTCATGTCCCTTGTGCATTCTTCTGAAAATTTGCGCTAGTCCCCTTGAGTTGATGCCTCTGCATCATGCTCTTGACCCATAGTTGATTTTCCTCGTGTTGTCGGATCTTTGCTCTGATACCATGTGAAAATTTCTAAACTGAAATTCTACTGCAACAACTAATTTATTTCACCTACTTATTATTCACAATAAGTTATTTACGAAATCCCTTCAACAAATAGTAAAATAAATTCTACTGCAGTTATCACACAATTACCATAGAAAAATACATGCACAAGAACCAATCACATCAACACAGTGTTTTTGGGCAATTGTCCTCGGAGAAACCCAATGCGGGAAAACCGATGCAGCAGATGAGGGCTTTATTAATCTTCAGCAACAATTGTTTTACTAGGAATGATTTTACAAAGAAATTGAAAGAAAACACCTAAGACTTTCCCTTTCAGACATTCAGACACTTTGGAGACCCTGCTCCCACTTCTGTGTCACCTTTGTGTGGCTCAGTTTGGCTCTAAGTGGCTCTGCATCCCTCTGTGTCAGCGTGCGTGAGGGTTGCGTCTCTCCTCTCGATTGCGTCTCTCTCTGCATTGTCTCCCACCATCCCTACATCACCTCCTCCTCAGTCACTACCTGCTGCTAATGCCCTCCTCTTCCTCGACCCTGCAACTCTCCCTCTGAAATCGATCTCCTTTACTTGAGAATCGATTTTCCTAGAGATACTAAGCATTTGTCGGTGTGTCTCGAAATGATCCTCAAGTTTTCTCTTATACTTTTCCTATTGATGAATCAACAGTCGAGATTAAGTCTCTAATCAACGGCTAAGATTAAAACAAACTTGATCCTCGTCTCTTAGAAGCTTCTCACCGTTATCTTTATTAATACTCATTAATATTTTTGTTTTCCTAAGTTTAGACTTAGGAACCCATTAAAAATATTAATTATTTTAATAACTCCTCATCCGGGTGGAATTTCTGAAAACGATTTCTAGGCCTTGGAGATCTCATGTGCCTTCTTAGCCTCTCCTCCAAATTTCAAGGCTAGAGCACATCCAATGCTACCAAAAATCAACATGTCCAGCACTAGGAAATAGGAAATTTATAACGTTAGAAGATAGGCTTAGAAGCTACGCAAGGAAATAAGGGATGGGTCAAGTGCTTGCATGGAAGTTTCGAGCGAAGTATTAGCAGAGAGAAGAGCCTTGTTTTCTGTTGAAACAGTCTGCCTTGTAAAGAATTCTATTTGCTCAATTTATGTCAACAAAATTCTACAACTAGTAGAGGGTTTCCCAGTTGGGCTCCCTCGAAAAATATTCTGTTATTGTGTGTCACTGTGTTTCTTTATCTTAGTTTCTATTCTGTTGTTTATTTATCGAAGAGAAATCATGTCTCCTGGTGCAATGAAATTAATTTCAAATTTGTTCATTCAAGTAGTTGTAGGATTTCAAGGAATTTCTATATAGTGAAGCAAGAATTAAACGCAGATTCATTGCCAATGAATAAGTCCAAGAGCTAATTTGCAATTGGGTGCCAGACGCATGCAGCACAAGTTCCAAAAATACTAGATACATCGAATCGATGGACATCTACTAGCAACTAGAAACAATATTGGGCAAGATATTGGTGGACCCCCCACTAAATAAGCTATAGATGATGGCAGCTGACAAAATACTGATTTTTGTTATTCTGACGCTAAATGATGTTAGAATAGCTCTCATGCCTGTAGGATTGATTATAATGTTCAGTAAGTACCATATAATAGGTTTCTTTAACAATTTCAAACATGTTATAATGACAAAAAACCATAAAGTTATGCTTCTTGTATCGTTCGCCTTCTAGCAGGGCCATTTAAACATACAAGAATTATCTCATATTGCTCATTTTGATATAATCTAATACAAATTTCTTGCCTAGCTTACACCCAAAAAAATAAATTGGCTTATTAAATTTAGCATTGATGATTTCTTACTATTTCATATAAAAAACTTCTTTTGTTATCACTCATTTACCAACTCTATGACTCTTGCAAGTATTCACCAACTTGTCTAAGAATTCAATGAAAAGATTTGCACTCCCTCCAGACTTGGTTGCATTATCGCTTTGAAGCTTTCCAATGTTCAACACTTCAAAAATTTGTTCTCCCTTTGTTTATAGAGTTTCATCCATTCGGTGATTCATCTACTTTCTCCTTGTTTTACCACTACTAATTCATACATCTTTCGTGTTAGCTTGGATTGATGTGACCTTTAAGCGATTGATTCTATTATTTGTCAAAATCAACTTCCAAACTTCTGAATTGATTTGGATGTCAACTTAATTCGAATTTGCTAATCTCAACCAATTTCAATAACTTGACTTGAGTCAATGTCTCTATCTTGGTCACAAATTTTCTTTGACAACATTTTCACTCTAGCAGAATTCTTCAAACTAATCAACTATCATTTTAAATTAATTTCATCATTACCTAGATAAAAGAAATAAATTAATTTAATAATACTTAGATAAAAGAACATCTTCTCAATCTTTTATATTCGTAAAGGGTGGCTATGAAAATCCAACAATTGCCATCCAAGTTAAAAAAAACTCCTAATATGTGGAAATTGCCTCTTTTAACAATGCAATATAAAGTCTTTTCAATCAATTGTTATCAACTAATCCTTTTGTCATAGAACCTTGGAGTGTTTTCAACTTGAATGCACCATTTGCTCAGTGTTCTTCCATTATGTAAGATTCTAACCAGAGCACTTGCAGTTTCCTAAATTTGGAACATTTGATCCCTAACAATGAACTCTATTGATTTGATAAGCCAATCACAACAAAACTTTCTACATAGCTCTATCAACATCTTCATGGCATATGTCAAATAGCTTAAGAGTGTCTAGTCGACTTATATGTTGTATTATTTCTTGTAAATGCCTATAATTTCATTATGTCATCACAGGAATTCTAGGGATGAAGCGATTCATTCAATTGGAACAGTAACTTCCTCACTATTTATTAGTTCATATGGATTGTGTATCTTGGAGCTCCTAAAAGTTGTCTTATGAAAGTACATTAGGGACTCCTCCATCCTGGTCATCTCAATCAACAAAACATTTTTTAATGCCAAGCCTAGAGGTAATCTTTTTTAAATTCTTCAACAAAACCATTTCCTCGAAGGTGAAAAACCATCCATTCGTAAAGCATAATTTTTATCACTCTGAAGATGCTTAACTTGGTCACGAGAGATGAAAGGAAGATAATCAAACGCTCTAATGATATTATGGTAGATAATCCAAACAAATGCATGAGTTGTGTAATGTTCATCATATCAACTTTCTCCCTCTTGGACAAGAAATTTGGTGGTGTGAAAATGTCTCTAAATTTTTTTAGAATAGGAATGGCCTAATAAAGTTGATTAGCCATTTTTATAATGGCATCTACAGAAGAATGAGGTTTAGGCTCTAGAGGCATTTATTCTTTATATTTCAGCATCTCAATTCTTTGACATATGACTCACTTCTTAGATAGTTGTGGGAATCCTTGAACATATATGCCTTCATAACCCACCTTTAACTTTCCTTCTTGTAATGATGCCTTATAAAAGGCCATCTACAACTTTTAATGTGCTTCTACCAAAAGAGATGTTAAGAAATCTAAAGGGCTGCAACTAAGATGATTTCTTTTCAGCTTGATAACTGTTTGTGATGTATTTTTTATTTTCTTGATTATTAGCTTCTCTTATTATTATGTTGTTTTATCATAAAACAGCTACCAAAACAACAAGATCAATAAATCACAACACAAGATATAGTTTGCAAGCCAGGGCCAAAACCTCTCCACTTGAGAGGAAAACCCGCAAATCTCCTCTTCTTATAGATTCTTCAAATGACGAATTCCAAGACCTCTAGACCAAGATCAAGTCAAACCTTCTTGATGACGTGCTTCCTCTGTCCAAGTCAAATCTCTTTCTGTTATAGAACATCGACCCTAAGCTACAAAATTTCAGCCTCCACTACAGGTTTGAAATTTTCTACGTCTGCAACAATTACTGCTTCCACACGTGTGAGTAGTTTCAAGGCTTCCAAGACTTCCTTTGACCTTCGCTTGGGTTCCTCTGTCTTTTAGGGCTTGTAGGTGACCTAATAAACCTTCTTTCTGCAGTTTCCTTAATTTCGAATTGCAGCATCAAAACCCAAACCTACACCCTTTGCAGATGTGAGAGAGAGAGAGAGAGAAAGAGAAATAACCTAAACACTTGTCCTTCATCCTTCTTCGCTAACCTTCCTTTGTTTCTCCTTCACTTGGATGATGAGAAGAAGAGTGAGTGTCCATAGGAGGTCAAGTTCCCTCCTATATATAGGCTTCCAAGGAGAACGCCATGCCCTAATTGAAGTCGACTTCTTAACTGTAAGGTTGACTTGGTCTTGGAGGGTAGTTTGACACTTTTAAATACAAAAATAATTCTTTTTACAAGTTACAATGTGCCCGATGGGGTCTTCTTCATATGACAATGACTATTTTGCCTTCTTGACCTTATGAAGCATTCAATGGGTGCTTGACCTTTAAATAAAGGACCTTCAGTATGAAACCCATGCTACAAAAATAGCAATAATAAATTTTCTTTCTTTTTACAATATACAAGAACCAAAAGTACATTTCATATTTATGAAGACCGAACCTAGTCACACATTTCAACACTATCTTAATAGGGAGGTATTCATAATGGTACATGGACATTCTCAAACTGAAGAGATCTCATAAGAAGAGTCGGATTGGTAATCCATCTCATAAGCTATCATTTCAACTTATCTCTTTGCAACATATCTACCAGCATTTCACATAGCAAGGCCTTGACTAACAGCTGTATCTATCCACAAGATGATAGCACAATGTTGGCGAGACTAATGACTGATAAACAACATCATCCTTGTCTCTAAAGGCACATACCCCACCAGGGTGTTCACAATGTGTGTCCTTTTAGGACGATTCCTATCTTGGAATAACACGTCCTCAAGGATTTTCCTCTTTGATTACTCTTATCTTGAATGCCCCCTCTTCGATTACTCTTATCTTGAATGCCTACCTCATCCTCAAAAAGTATCAGTAACGAGGAGCCTGTTGAGAAATCTAGGGCATTAGCATTAGGTGATCTCTCTTCTATTAGTGACTGCATGTTAATGCTTTTTACTTCTTTAAATTAGGATCTTCTTCTTGTTAGATTATTAGTGTTCTTCTTCATCAAACAGTAACAAATGCATGAACATAAATAGACAAGAGACACAACATGTATGCTATGAGCCAGGGCCAAAACCTCTCCATCCTGAGAGGAAAACCCACACAAATTCTTCTTAAAGAGATTCAAATTGACGGATACCAAGACCAATACCCTTGACCTAGTAGCCACTCCAAGACCAAGACAAAAGTCCTCTTCCATGGTTTCATTTCCTCTTTCTCGATTCCTTCTACTTCAATTCTTGCATCATATGAGATCATTGTAGACATGTAGTTTCATCAAAACTGAGGTCACTGTAATGAACCTCTCCTTCAACAGTAGAACCGAATTCTTCTTCCTGGGAGGCACTGAATACTTCTCTGTTGTGAGATATACCAAATCATTGTGGTATAATACCGAACTATAGGTCCTTATGATACGAGCATGTTACTATTTCAAAACACTGAACTGTGGCCTATAGAGAGACCATTCTCTCCTCCGCTGTCATTGTGACCTGAACTTAAGAGGGATCTGTGTTTCCTACCCAATCATGTGCCTTAGACGAAGCTCCTTTTCTCACATCTGAACTCTGTAATTGTTCTACGAAATCTCAGAGATATCTAAAATCTTTTACAATGCTAATGTGAAGAGCCTAGCCTCATATATGTAGTAATTCATCTATATAATTAAGCCGACATGAGCATCCGAATGGGTGTGTCTCCTTAATTGAGGAGACATGAGTTTGTCACCTTATTTTGAAGCCAACATGAAGAAAGGACTTTGTGCTTGTCATTGGAGGGTTATATAGACTCATATAAAATTGACACATGATCAAGAAGAGCTCTTCATACATAACATGACTCTTTGACTCAATGATAAATCCTAATGCTCTCAATGGGAGCCACTAACAAATAAAATCTCTTACTCATGAAACCCATGAAGCAAGGCATTACAAAATTAATTTTATTCTCTGTTTTCATCATTTACAAAGATCATAATTACATGCCATTATGAAGATCGAACCTAGTTACATTTTACAACAATGCTTACTCAATTCTCCATTCTTTCTTCACGAAGTGAAGACATGAAGGTCTATCTCTCCCTCTCAACTAGGGAGGATATATCAACCAGTGCAAGCTTGTCTCTCAAATACACAAGCTTCTAATTAGGGAGAGATTTTGTCAAGATGTCAGCTACCTATTCATCAGTGGAGATATACTGTAGCTGCAACACTACATCTTGCACCAGCTTTCGTATGTAGTAATACTTGTTATTTATGTGCTTTATCTTTCTATAGAACACTAAGTCTTCACAAAACCTTATACAGAAAGTGTTGTCACAATGTATCACCATAGGGTCCATTGATCCTTCAAACGGGTCGGATAGCAGCTTCCTCAACCAGACAGCGTCTTTGCTTACTTCACATGTTGCAATGCTCAACACTACTCAAAGCAACCAATTCTTTCTTTCTACTCATCCATGATATCATGGAGGATCCCAAACTAAAACATCCTCCAGTAGTGCTTCTCCCATCCATCTCACTGCCTCCCCAGTCGGAATTTGTATATCCAATCAAGTGGGCATTATTCCTTTTATCATACTTCAAGCAGTAGTGGATTGTTCCTTGCAGATATCTCAGTATATGCTTGGTTGTTATCAAATGATCACAGCTTGGGCTCTAAATGGAACTGATTGAGAATATTCACTACAAAACAAATGTTTGGTCGAGTATTTACCGAATACATCAGTGAGACAACCAATTATCTATACTTTGTCGGATCTGCAGGGCTTGATTTAGAACTTCTTAGCCTCTTTAAGTTTGCAATCATAGGGGTCGTCATAGGTTTGCAATCCATCATGGCAAAACTTTTTAGCATCTCGATCACATACTTTCCTTGACCTAGATAAATTTCATCAGGTCCTTGCCAAACTTCCAACCCCAAATAATAGTGCATCAACCCTAGATCCTTCATATCGAATTATGCTACCAGTTGTGTTTCGCAATCTTATATACAACCTTATACAACTGTCATGAAAATATCATCCACATATAGAAGAATGATTATGGGTTCATCCTACACAACCTTGATATAGAGATTCTGATGAGTAGAACTCTTTGAGAATCCAAATCTTTGTAGGTATGTATATATCCTTGCATACCATGCCCTTGGTTCTTTCTTAAGGCCATAAAGTTCCTTCTTCAACCTGCATACATAAACCTCTCTACATTTTACTTCAAATCCCAAGGGGTTTTCTATAGAGACTTCTTCATGAATATTACCATTCAGGAATGTTGTCTTGACATCCATTTGATGGATGTTCCATCCTATCGATGTTGCCAAAGAGACTAACGAACATATAGTTGTATACCTTGTTGTAGGTGCAAATGTCTCTTCATAATCGATACCTTCTTGTTGGGAGAAGCCCCTAGCCACAAATCATGCCTTATATTTATCAATATTTCCATCTGTTGCATGTTTAATCTTGTAGAGCCACTTGGAAGTTACCATAAATTTGTCTTTAGGACTAACTACAATCTCCCAAACTCCATTCTTTCCTATTGATTGATATTCTTCATTCATGACATCTTTCCATTCTTGATGTTTGAAAGCCTCTTCAAAGGTGGGTGGTTTTGCTTCTATTAACTTCATCATATAGGTTGCATACCCTGAATATCTTTTGGGATTCTTACTTTCCCTGAATGTGCCTTTGGCTGCTCCATGTCCTTTTGCATTTAGAAGCGTAGACTTCAAACAATTAGGTCTCTCTCTGCTTCAGATATAATCACTTGTTGCACAGGTTCACTGGGACCATCTTCTTTATGATTTGAATTATCTTCCTCCCTAGTGCATTCTTCTTCAAATATTGGAAGTTCATCATCAGAGTCCATCGGGAGGTCCTTTGATTTCTTGAATGCAATAATTTTATCAAAGATCACATACTTCTCTTCAGTGTTCTTCCTTTATGTAGATCCTATATGCCTTTGAGGTGTTACTGTAGCCAACAAATATACCCTTCATGCTTCTGGGACCTATGCTTACCAATCAAAAGTACATTTCATATTTATAAGACCGAACCTAGTTACACATTTCAACAATAGACTCTCTCATGTTCTAATAGGCACTAATGTGATAAACAGTCTTGACCCAACTTATACATTTGGTAAAAACCTTTAAAATTCACATCTAAGGCTCTTTTTCATTGAGTTGAAACTTGACATACCTATAGCTACTTGTCATTCTAAAGAAAAATTTACGATATCTGAATCTTCAACGGGAATAACTTCTACTCTAAATAAATGTGTGTTTATTAAATAAGAGCTTATTCCTGTTGCTTCTTCTCCTGACCCAAACCTAGATAAAAGGCATGGACCAGAATGTGACACATCTCATTTCATAACTTATTAAAAGCTGATTCCTGAAAATAGTAATATAGAAAATTGACTCAATTTGTTATTTAAGTTACACTCAGAAATTCCAATTATTTGCTATCAACTCTTCCAAATTTCCGAAACAGCATTGAAAAAACATCAATGAAAGAACATGGAACACTATAGCCTTGTACTCTAGAAATTACAAACATCATATTAATCTAAAACATATCAAACAAATGAGAGAATCAACCCAAAATATGTTCCAAGTAATAAAGAAAGTAATGGTAAAACATACCAATGGGCCCAGTTTTATTTTCTCTGCTAAAATCAATTAGATCCTTCATGCTGTTCACTACCTCTGATATCTGAATCATAAGACAGTTCTAAATCAGCACAAGATGTTATTAAGTCAAAATCCAGTGCTTTATTTTTCCCAAGGAATCTGTATAATACAGCTTTATTAGCATCAAATCCAACACATGCACAAGAATATCTCTAGCAGTAAACAAAATGTGAACATAAATCACCTGAAGGCATCGAACATATCTTTTTGTATACCCAAGATCATTCACCAAGGGCACCTCCAATGTTTTTGCTAATTGACGAGCAGTCGCAACAAACCTGCAAACCATTTTGCAGAGTCAGAAACACTGACGTCAGATTCATTTGCTTTTTTATGTTATGTTTCACCAAGGTTTGTTGTAAAAAGGAAATGGGTGTACAGCAGTCCACAGGTAAGAGATCACCCAGAATTCAGTGAATAGCATAGGGACCACAAATATAGTAAACATATTACCAAAATGAATATTAGTAATTATTCAAAATACAACCCACAAATATTCGATAAAATATTAACCAGCTTAGTACTAACTCTAATCACAAATATAGAGTGCATCATCCAATTAGACAATTTTAGAAATCTGAACTGTTTCTCTCCTTAATAAACAAAATGAGAATACAAGGATACATAATGTTTTAAAACTCACACAGCTTGAAATTGAAGGGTGGATATATCAAGACGGCATAAGCGCAATAAATATCTGAAACAAAATACATAATCAACGAGGCTCTAAATCTAGAGTACAAAAAAGCAACATGCATGAATGTTAAAAGCCACTGGCCTTATACATATCACTGACCAACATGATCAATCATCAATATTGTCACTGCTACAAAAGCAGGATCCTCAGTATGGACTACAGGATAAAGTGGGATCCTCAGTATGGACTACAGGATAAAGCGGGATCCTCAGAATGGACTACAGGATCTTACTCAAGTCCTCAGATGAGTGAGCCTAATGGTTAAGAGCATGTGTTTCCTCCTAAGACGTCACAGGTTCAAAACCAGAGGGTGGTAGAGTATGTATGCCTTTGTAGACTTAGCAGTCAAATCGCTGCACGGAAGTGGGCCCCTTGTCCCACAAACACCGGGGTCCCATACACCGATTTGGTATCTGACTTGGCCGTGACCTTAAGGAAGCAAGTCAAACTGGAACAAAACACGCCACCAGTTACTCAAACTATGACAATGAACAAATTTAGTAAAAAATTGGATGATTTTAAGAGGAGATTCAGGCAGACTGAAGAGAAAGTTCTGAAGCTACAAGAAAAACACAAGAGTTCATAGAATCAGCTCAAGCAAAATTATAGTGAAATTCAGAAGAACCGTGCACACCTACGAAACTTGGCTGATCATAATAATCACAATCAAGTGATGAGCATGTTGGGCCAGATCCTTCAATCAAAGAATAACACAGCAGCTCAACAACAAGACTCTTTGAATATGTCAAATCCATCAAATTCACATCACATTCTCAAATCTCCGCATTCATCTACCATACCAGATCTACAAAACAGTATATTGAATCTTCAAGATATGATAATTTCAAACCAAATTCCCTCATACAATCAACCGAATGTCACATACCAACGAAGAGCAAAGCTCGAGTTGTCGAAATTTGACAATAATGAGAAACACGGTGTAGCATGCTTCAATACGGCAGAAGTATTTTGAGATTCACAAAATTGACAATGACGATCAAAAAATCAAGCATGCATCCATGCAGCTTAAGGCACAGCATATGACTGGTTCATGTGGTAGAAGAAGTCAGCATATGTAACTAGTCGTTAAATTCAGAGACGATTTCTTTAAGTGATTCTAGGGTATCAAGTACGAAGAGTTCTTCACAGAACTCACTAGACTACAACAAAGATGGACAAGTATACTAAAGAACGGGAAACATTAGCTACACTAGTACCCGAATTATCATAAAAACACCTTATTCAATCATATACATCACTGGACTTAAACCCCAGAATGAACTTAAGCTCCATGACATTACATATATGGAAGATGTGATACGAAAAGCAAAAGCTACAGAAAAGAAATTCAAAAAAATACCACTGCCAAAAGTTGAAAGAGTATATTCCAGACAAGATTCCCCAAACTTTTAACATAGAGAATAAAAATACCTTCCACTACATCTACGAGGAGGAAAATCTAATCTGGAGATGCAAAGAATAAAAGAAAGTAAATGCAAACGTTGTGGCGGAAAATGAGACCCCAGACACAAATGTTTAAGGGGAAATGATACCAAGAACTTATATAAATGTGAAGCAACAAATTATTCAGATAGTGAAGAACCAAACATAGAAGAAGTTGAGGATTCTCAATAAATTTCCCTGGATTCAGACAATGAAAATGTTCAGCAAGTATTGCTATCAGCCATGACAGGAATAACCCAGCCCCAGACTTTAATGTTAAAAGGGCATATCAAAAGGAACAATGTAATGGTTCAAATAAATACAGGAAGCACTCACAATTTTGTGGATACAAATCTTGCAAAAACACTAAATATTTTCACATATCCAATGCTTAATATGAAAGTGATGACAGCAGATGGAAAGAAAATTGAAGGACAATGGAAATGCCATAAGGCTACATTGCAGATTCAGGACTACAATTTATAACCCCCATTTTACAACATACCACTTGCAAGAGTGGATGTAGTCCTACGTGTCCAATGGCTACAAACCTTAGGCACTTACTCTGCCAACCTAAGTCACCTGACATGGGGACACGAGACACACAAGAAGCGCAAATTCAAGTGTATGACATAGGGCACATAGACCCCCCGGAACAGGACACTTAGGACACAAAATTAATGCAATCATCATCTCAATCAAATGAGTTGTCCCAAGGTGGAATTTGGCCCTAGTTGCCAATTTTAACATAAAATGATCTTCACCCTAGAGACTCGATCCCTCTTGACACATTATAGATCTGGAGTTATAATGGATCTCTCTCTCTGTATATATATATACATGCCACATGTCCACTCCATGTTTAACACAAAAGCATTTACACATCTATGTCATACTGATAAACATGCCATTGAAATGTTTTAAACAAGATCTATCGCAACTCCAAATCTATCTATCGTGCATTGAGAGGAATCAAATCCCTTGAGGTACAAACCTTTTCTCGAGTTTTTTTTAAATCTAGAAAAAGGTTCACTATAGATCCGAAGTTAATGTGTTATCCATCGGGTCTAGCTTGGGTGCTTGGGAGGAATGATTATTATCCTCCCCTCCCAAAGTCAATTCACACAAGTTGTTGAACTTTTAGTGTTCAAAAGCGTATTATTCTAGTGTTAAAATAGTAACTAAGTTTGGTCTTCATAATTATTGTACTTATCAAGCATGTTCTTCATGATTTATTTTTGGCCAAACAAAGAATTCGAAGGGCATGTTCTTCATGACCTTATGAAAAGAAAAAGAATTTAATGTTTGTAAGCATCATTTGTTCCTCCATGTTGCTAAGTCGGCCCTCCACATAGTCAAGTCGGCCTGCCCAAAGAACAGCTATATATTGGCATAGATCCTCCACCATTTGGCATCCAATTCGGGAATTTTCTGAGGAAGGAAATTTCAAGTCTGTGGCATGAAGTCCGAAGCACATAAAGCGAGTTATCTATGGCAACATATCTTTCATGAATCCCAACTATTGTGACTACATCTTCGTGACAATTCTGGTTACCAGAAGCTAGATATTTGTGACAATTCGAAGCTACCTAAGGCTAAATCTCCATGACAGTTTGTGGCTACCTAACACTATATCTCTATGACGATTCAAGATTCCTGTAGCTACAACTCTATGACAATTGGGGGTTCTTGTGGCACCTTCTATGTGATGATACTCCATGTTCAGATTTGTTGGAGGGTTGACTTGGCATTTGGATTATTGGATTGTTTGACTTGGATTTCCCCTGTTGATGAATGATCTATAAGGAAAGGTTTGACGGGTTTTCCCCTTGTGGGTTTTGCCATGGCTTAGAACGTAATTTCTTGTGTCGCATATCTTTTTGCAAATTGTATGTGTAATTGCTCGGTGATTTAATGAATGAAGTAAAACTAAATAAAAAAATACAAACATAAACACTCACAAGTAATTACCATGAGAAGAAATTCATCTTGCATTCAAATTTCAACACCTTGTACCCTAATGATTATGGCATTTTCGCCAAACAATGTAAACTAGAATACATACATACATACATATAAATGCGCCACATGTAAACCCCTTTGGGATATATCCTTTCATAATTATTAATTATACTGCACTAAATATCATTATTATTATTATATATATTTATTTTATCTACTTAAGCTCATACTAAGTATATATAAATATTTATATATTTATATTTGTTTTATACATACGTATGTTCATACATACTTTTATTTAACAATCTCTATATTACTAAAGAAGATAAGATAATATAATTATATTAATGTCCAACAAGTGACCACAAAAGTAGGCCAATCGAACTATTGAGTACAACAATGTCAACACACTGTAGGAGTACTAAGAAGTTTCTTATATAAAGAACGTGAAGTAAAGTAGAAACTAGAAGTCTATATGCAAAAACATTAGAAAACCCTCGAATGCAATTACATGCAGTCGCAACAAGGGGAAGACGTGCAAAGGGAAGAGATGCATGGGATGGATCATGATACACCAAATCTACCTCCCCTAACATCCAAGGTCGAATGAAGAAAACTTAAGATAGGAATATGCCCTAAAGAAGACTTAGGGGGAGGTTTGAACTTTGGACCCTTTCCTACATGGTTTCCTGGCTGATGTAACTCGCTACTGATATCTAGGTGATTTGATCTACTTGTTAGTAAGGGATATATTTGGTGACATCATTAATGTCTCTAGGGAGGAGTGGTCACTCTAGTCTATTGAAACATGTAACTAGGTTCGGTCTTCATATGCACTCTTGATTCATGTATATTGTAAAATGAAAAAGAAATTATTAATATTTTTTGTAGCATGGGTTTCATGCTCAATGTCATTTTATTTTAGGTCAAAGCACCCATTGAGTGCTTCTAGGTTTCGTCATTGAGTCAAGAAATTAAACAGTCAGTATCATATGTAAAAGACCCCATTGGGCATTTTATAACATGTCAAAAGAATTATTTTTGAGTCAAAATGTCAAAAATAACCCTCCGAGACCAAGTCGGCCTAGCAGAGAAGAAGTTGACCTAATTAGGGCATGTCGTCCCCCTTGGAAGCCTATATATAAGAGAGCATTCAACCTCCTATGGACTCACTCATTCACTCATCATTCAAGTGAACGACAAGAAGAATAAAGCAAGCGAAGGAAGAAAGAAGACTAAGTTTTTGGGTTTTTTGTACTCTCTCTCCCTCACACGTGTGAAGGCAAGCTAGGGTTTTTGCAGCATCAAGGCCAAAGTTCTCAAGTAGCAAGGAAAGGGTCGAAGTTGGAAGAAGATTAGTCACTTTGATCTCTCATAAGGCATAGAAGAAGAGGTTGTCCAAGTGAAGGAAGGAGGAAGCTTTAGAAGCTCTAAATCTCCCACACACGCGAAGCTACAGCTAGTTGTAGGAGGCCAAAAATTTCAGACCTACAATGGGCGCTGAAATTTTGAAGTTGGGGTCAAAGTTGTGGAAGAGTATTGGTCTTGGAAGGGTATTGGTCTTGGTCTAGATGTCTTGGAATTTGTCATTTGAAGAATCTATAAGAAGAGGAGATTTGTGGGTTTTCCTCTCTAGAGGAGAGATTTTAGCCCTATCCAACAGCCTACATCTTGTGTCCTTGTGTATTGATCTTCATGCTTTAGTAGTTGTTTGATGATAAGAACAACATAATAATAAGAAAAGAAGAAGATAATAATCAAGAAAAGTAAAAGAACATCACAAGCAATTATCAAGTCTAACAGAAATCACCTCTTTTGTAGCCCTATTGATTTCTCAACATAGTCCACACTAATCTAGAGCTAGAAACAATGTTATCATCAACCTGTCCTTTGGAGCCCCTGGTAATGGAAGCACTATAATGGAGGATGTAATCCTCTAAACAAGATCCAACTGACGAGGACACTAAAGAATGTGGGTACAAAGTCTAACGACCTCTTGCAAGTAAAGGGCTAGACATCTCTGGTTTGAGTATAGGAAGCCGCTGGAAATGGTGTAGACAACTTGACTAAGAGTTCTTCTCGTCCTTTCTCCAATCAACGTTGGAGCTCTCAACCCGTTCTCTCTCCAAACAACTATGGAGGCTAACTCGCTCAAACTGAACTTGTAACTACCACCCCGTTTTGTAGTCAAACTGATGAAGACTCCTCTTTAACTGAAGCTCCAACTCTACGCATGCTAGCTTGATGATTATTCCATTAAACTGGAAATAACCCACTAACTGAAGTCTAACTTGTGAGATTGCACTCATATTGATAGAAGAACACTTCAAGGTCTTCACTAGCTAATGCGCAAGCCAAAAGACCTTGCTCGCGACATTTTCAACACTCCCTCTTAGCAAGGAGGTACTTCTGGAAGAACCTCATCCACCTGGATTTTTCTTCAAAACGACCACGTTATCTACTGCTGCAACTACTCCCTCTGAACTAGAAGTCTTCTCTCCTTCATGCTACGAAATCTGATCTAAAGACTTGTTCCTTCCAACCATGCTCGTATGATCTGAGTCTATCACCTCAGTCGTAAGTGCCAACATGCTCCTATGATCTAAGTCTATCACCTCAGTTATAAGTGCCAGCATGCTCCTATGATCTGAGTCTATCACTTCAGTCATAAGTGCCAACATGCTCCTATGATCTAAGTCTATCACCTCAGTCATAAGTTCCATGTACCTTGTGTAACTTTACGGTTGCTTACTCTACTTGAATGTGATACTAGGAGGTCCAACTCTCCCCTGATCCCCCTCAAACAACTCGTTTGCCCACCTAGCTCAAACTCTCCCTATATTGGGAGTCTCTAACTAAGTGGCTGCCTCCACTCGCCCTGGTCTCTTCTCCTCATCATCCTGCTGGTCGGCCCACTTGCCAACTAGTTGAGACTCAAACTGCGATATTGGTTGAAATTACTTTTTGGGAGCTCAAACCTACTCTCGCCATAAGGACTCTCCCTCAAAGCCCTACTCACCTCAACGCTCATGTCGCTACTTTGCACACTTTCCGCCTTGTTGCTCAAGGTTGTTCATGTCTCAGCTTGTAGCAAGTATAGATTCTTATACCTCACACTTATCTGCTTCTTACATCCAGAAGCTAAGTGCCTAAGGTAAGTCTTACGTTTGTTGAAGATGACATCATAACCCTCTAGGGTAGCGACAGAAACAAGATTCTTCTTCAGGCCTGGAAGATAGGAGACATCTTTGAGATGGAGAGAGCTACATGACTCATAATTGACAATACCAACTTCCCAAGTCGCGTAAGCCAATCTCCTAACATAATCTGAAACTGCATGTACTCCTCCTTTAGGTAACTGAAATACTTCTTATTCCCAATCATGTGGAAGGATGCTCCTAAATTGATATACCATACACTACTTGTCTGTTGAGGTTGCCATGCAAGCTATCAATGAGAAACCTTTATCGAATTGCGCAGAAAACACATCTACCTCAGCTAATGCAGCTACATGATCCTCTCTAGTTCTTCTTGAACGCAGTCACTCCATAACCCTTCCCAACTAAGAATATTCTCTCTATCACTTATTGCATCCTGGAAACCATACCAAGACTTATGGAGTCACAGAAGCACAAGACTCATAAGGTCTTTTTCTGCTATTGTCTCGCCCACACCACCTAGCTCATCCCGAACCTGAGTGAACTTTGAAAGATATATGATGATGGGCTCTCCTTTGCTCATCCAGATACTTCTAAACTTCTCCTTGAGAGCAAGCTTCCTAGCATCACTCTAACCCTGATACAAATCTAAGATGGTTTTAAACATCTCACATGTTGTCTTCTTCTCAAGGAGATGAGGGATAATATGGTCTTTGATCCCTTCAAGAATGATCATCCTTGCCTTGGTGTCATTCTCGTTATGTTGAGCCAACTATTAGGTATCCGTAGGTGGAATTATTTGTTGCTTCACAAACTCTATCACCCCATCATCTTCCAACACCACTGATATCTGCTCCTTCCATCAACAGAAATTTGAGGCTCCCTCTAAATTGTGGTTTGACCTTAGTCCCAGGAATGCCATATTGTTATCCAAAGAATTGCTCTGCTCTTCAAACTCTAGCACTAGCATATTCTTTGGATATTCAATTATTTGCTCAGCTCTGCTCTTCAAACTTTGCTCTTCCTCTTCCTGATTGATCTACGCTCTTCATTAACTGATCAATTTGGTGTGGTCTTTATGTTGATTTTTGCTCTGATACCATGTTAGATTTCCAGGAAACTCTACAATTACTTAGATGAATAGCTCAAAATTGAAACTAGTTAACTTTCACCAAGATACAAAGCCTCTCAACAACTTATAAGCAACAAAATAAAAACACTTCACACAAATTGACACACTTATTTTTCTCTGGAAACCCAACAGGGAAAAACTACTTGTTTGATGTGACTATTTTATTGACTATTCTTGGAGCAATTGAATCTATTACAAAGCAATTTGTCTCTCTTGAGAAAGTGTTTTTCTTCTCACACAATTCTCTGTTGATCAACTGATCTCGGTTGGCCTTGATCTCGATTCTTGCACACAATTCTTCCTTTGTTGCCTCCTTGACTTGTTCTGCAAACCCTATCATCCCTCTTCAATTTTGCTCCTGTTTCCCGGCGCACTTGAGCCCCTTATTCCTTGCCTTGATCTCCTATTTCCTAGCACACTCTAGGCCCTATTAACTCATTTGTGCCCTATTTCTTAGCACACTTCAGCCTCCTATTCTTTAGGATGCCAGCTCCTCTTTCTTGCGCACAACCATCTCCTAAATCCTAATGCACTTGTGCCTCCTATTTCCTAGGACACAATTTGTGCGCCCCACAATCAAGGCTCTCTCACAAACTCGTAAGCTCTCTTTTAATTAATTGAGCAAGGTTCACACCAAACCCCAACTTTGGGCTTTTTTTGTTGCCCCAAAACTTGCCCAAACATTGGTATTTTTGGGTTTTCCCCTTTATCAAGGGCTATACCCTATGGGATCAATAGGTTACTTCGTCCCTTGTGTTGATGTCCCTCAAACTAGTTTTGACAGTGGCCCTAGAATCACGAGTTTCACATGTTCAAATATACAGGGATTTGCTTCTTGTTATATAGTGGATGTTCAAGGAAATAACATTGGGAAACTTTACTTTACATCCCCTGCTTAATGAAGTTCAATCATTATTACCAACTTTCTCACAAATATCATTTTTACACATATATAGAGACAAGAACATGATAGCAAATGAACTTTCCATATCTCAAAGAGAGTTGGATCAGGGAACCTGAATGGCATCAATTTCATAGTAAGGGGGCACTTCTATTTATTTATGCACACAATTATTTATGCACACAAGTCCTAGATATAATTCTTATTTTCCTTATATGTAGATTTGGATAAAAATCAATGCTAGAAGATAAGACAAAGTACATCTATACTTTTGGTATCTTTTTAAGATGATGGCAAGACACCTAAGTCACCTGACACGGGGATTCGAGATTTGTAGGATTCGGGATTCGTGGTGTTGGATTCGGACACGTTGACCCCCCGGAACAGGACACATAGGATTCGTTATATATTATTTTATTAAAATATATATATATATAAATATATATATATTTTTTAAAATATATATATATATATATATATATATATATATATATTTATTTATTTATAAATATATATATATTAAAAATTAGATATTTCTTACACAAATTTTAATTAATGATACAAATTTATTGATTTCAAATATAGATCTTCATCTATAGCTATTAGCATGCATAGTACATACAAAATTCAAATACATGTCAATCTATTATCTATTTGTTATGCTTGGCCCTCTCGCCACCACGAGAAATGTCTAATTTTTTAGTCTTGTTGGAAAATCAGGATCTTTGTCATTAATATCACCCTCCAAGCATTAATATCCAGAGGTATCTTTGTCATTACCTCTGTATCTGTATAGGGAGCTTTGTCATTAATATCACCCTTTAAGCATTAACATAAGATAGAACAAGAATAACATGTCAAGTCAAGATTTTGTTTGAGTGATGCGTACATTTTTAGGAGGGTCATGATACAGGAGTTCGACAACCAATGTCATTAACATCAAAGTACATAGAGGGATTGGTGCTCTTGATTAAATACGAGTTCCATACCCTAATACATGACAAAATTCAATGGAAACATTGCAATCCCCCAATCCTAAAATCCTAAAATTCTACTTTCTCCATATGAAATCCAATGAGGCCGGAACCACTCTCAAACATCCCGAGTCATTTCATGGTAATGTTAAAAACTGAAGTAAAATGATGAAAATGAAGATTAAGGAACATGTCACTTTTACTTTGAGAATTTTAACATTACCATGAATAGCATATCAATACTAGGGCCTAGACTTGATCATTAAGCGGCCAAAACGATTGCCAAATGAAAATATGTGTGGCTGTAACGACCAAATGCGGCCTTTTCATACATGCGCAGGTCACTTTTGCCGCCTAACGAGTCCTTGAAAACAGGACATGCTGCCAAAATCATGACACGCAGTCGGATTCACGTGTCAAAATAGGACACGACGTGTCATGGTTTTTGGACACGAATCTCTGAAGAGAATCGTGTCGGACACGATGGATTCGGTATTCGTGGGGTCTATAGGACAAATCCGGTTTCATAGCAAGACACTGTAAAAGTTTTCTTCTTGAACATTGTAAATACTATATAGAGAATGAAAATGCATATGGGAGGCAAAAGCTATTCTCAAAGCTGAAAATTCTATTTGGAATGAATATAGCGTCCACTACATTGTAATTTTGCAAATGATTGTTAGGTCAGAACTAGCATAAGTTATTGAAGTTTTTATATTATTGGTTGACAACTAATGCATTCTAGTTGACATTACTTATCTGTGGCTTGTTGTAACTCAATTATTACAGTAACTTATGTGGTTGTTGAACACCTTTTATATCATTGAGTATATCTACTATTATGGATAAATGTGCATTGTTAATCTGTTAAACCCTTGACTAAAAAAGAACTAGGGCAATAAAATTCCTTGAAGATATTACAATGGTATCAGAGTTGGCTCTCCTGCCAGCCTGGAGGGTTTGTTTGGGCAGAATCTTTTCCAAAGTGTGAAGAGTTTCACAAGAAACTAACAAGAGAAGCTGCAGCATGGACGAAGCCACACCCAAATGATTGGTCATGGTTATCCCCTCCTAAAAAGAATAAACCACCTCAATCTTTTGAATTTGGTGGTATGAGCAAATCAGAATCTTTGCCTTGCACTAGTGATGGGGCTCAAAACAAGTCTGGAAATGGCGATAAATCTTAACAGAGTTTATCAAAGAAATAGGATTCAGCCTGTAAAGCTGAGTTCCAGTGTTTGGTTGATGAGAACCATGAGTGTGAATCTTAGGGTATCTCAATGGGGAAGAAGGAATGGACTAAAAACGATAGCCATCCTGAGAGAAGTGGAGGTAGTAACTTATCTGGAAATGAAATCAATGAGGGTAAATCAAAAACAGAGGATGAGCTGGAGGAGGATGAAACAGGAAATTCAAGCTCTCTTAACAGAGAGATTGCAGTAAAAAATGGCTTCTCAGTAGTGGCAAAATTCCCCAAAAAGGATCAAGAGGAGGAACCTTGTTTATTACAATAAATTATTGAGAGAAAAAACACAAGTAATAAGGTAGGATGGTTTGTTGATTGATGATCAAGCCCAAGCAGTCTCAGCAATAGAGTTTGAACTGGATTTTGCTGATAAATAGTGATAATACTTGTAGAAAATGTAAAGCAAATGACAGAGATTATCAAGCATATATCAGTGTTCAAGAGGACCCACCTGATGGAGGAGGGATAGGTGATACCAGTATAGAAAATCTCCTATTTGATGCTGCTATTGAATTCATGAATCATGATCCTCACCAGAGTAACATGGAACACCCGAATAGACAGATTTTTCATATATTCTCAGTTATATATCCTCAATAAACAGTTTTGTATTGTTTTGGACTACGGCGACAGCTTTCATCAGTAGTCATTTTCAGTTTATTTTATGACACTACATGCTTTTAAGCCAGTGCTTCCAAGCAATTCCTATATGCCTGCTTATGTATTTTCAACTTTTTGATGTGCCTTCAGGTATCTACAGCATATAATTTTCATTTTATTTATGAAAACTACGATTTTTCCTTGAGGAAAAAACATGGAACACCCGAATTATAATTACTGTATTGGAAACATTGTCTTTAGACTGCCCTCTCTTACAGAGCTACCAGAAGAGTCCAGTATTGTTGAATCATCAGTTGATGATAAGGTGTGTCAAAATTTCTCACAACTTGAGAATTGTATGAAAACAGAAAATGAGTCAAATGTTGTGAAAGATTGTGAAATGGAGCCAAAACCTAAGTAGACCTACCTTCAGAACTGAGATATTTGAGGAAACAACAAAAGGCCTTAGAAGATCAAACTAGTGATGATAAAGAAATTGAACTGGAGCCAAAATGTGTAAATAAGACCAAAAGTGCAGAGCCAATTTTCTAGCAAGGGTCTTCAAGAGGGTGTAAGGCTAAAGTAGGTATGAATACTGAAGAATCAGATTTACCCTTGATTGGAATATTATAGGTCTCCAAAATGGGGCTATTTAAGTGATGTGGGCAGGTGGAATGACTTCAAAGGTTGGACCACAAACAATTTTGGTAGTTGGTAGGTAGGATGATATGATATGGAATTAACTCAAAATAGTTTTGAGGATGGAGATGCTGCAGGTTGGCAAACTGTTGATGATAATACAAGAGACGCATTTGAGGCTGATAACGAGTTGGAACAGACTGTAGAAGATAATTCAAATCCAATTATTATTGAGGGAAATCATGCTATGGGAACCATAACATCAGATGAAAACTTAAAACAGTACCAATGGTGGCCCCCCGAGTTGTAACAGCCAAGCAAATGGAAGTCATACCTAGGCAAAACAAGGTAAATTGCATGACAACTCATAAGGTACAAGCCCCAGATTGTCAAGTAGCAGCTTACAAGCCTATGAGATGGAACTCAAAAAGGACATTGGAACTGACATATGCATGCTCATGAGAGATTGGAGCACTCAGAACCCATCTCTTAGTAGAGCACTCCAAAAATAGGTTTGTCTGCAATTTGATGGACAGTCTCATCCATGATGACAAGTACAAGATAGAAGTTGAGATCATTGTTTTTGAAAACCAGATATATTTTGTTCCCAAATCTACACTCAGAAAACGACTCGTTAGGAGTCAGGACGACACCCAGCAGACCAACTCATGTCACACTGAAGTCGTACCCTCAAGACAGGGATTGCACAAATATGGCAAACATTTGGCAAAAGCAGGTCCAATATTGATGACAAGGACCACAAAGAAAATGTGATTGCAGCAATAGATTCTCCTAAAGTTCATGGCAGTCTTATAAAATAGGGGAGCATAAGACATTATGGCTGTGAGAAACATCTTGAAATGTGTAAGAGAGGGGAAGCAGTTGAAAAGAAAGGCAGCACTTCGAGAGTTCTCTTTGAAAGAGCTGCATGTAGCTACAAACCATTTCAATTATGATGATAAACTTGGTAAAGGTGGTTTTGGCAGTGGTTACTGGGGTCAACTTTGGGCTGGTTCACAAATTGATATCAAGGGATTTAAGGCATGGAGTACCAAAGCTGAAATAGAGTTTGCAACAGAGGTAGAGATTTTTTGTCAAGGCAGACATTAAAAATTATTGTGCTTGCTTGGATACTGTTCTAAATGTTAAAAACACCTTATATTCTATGATTAAATACCTTCATATCTCCATGGTCAACATGTTGCTGTTGAAATACCATTTCTTTTTATATCTGTGATTTATTCCTATCCATGGGTAGTACGTTTAATCTCTTTTTTTTATCTCTCCATGAATGGTATGCTTGTAACAATAGGGACAAAATTTATTTGATTCCAATCGAATAGGTGTATTGCGTCGATTTTTCCGAGTCGTATATCTAAATGCTTTCTTGACTGACCTAGAGCCGCAAGCAGTTCTGCAGAGAGTCTTGCTTATCTTCACTATCATACAACACCTCATATACTTCACACAGATATTAAGGCAAGTAATGTACTGTTAGAAACTTAGACATAGACTTTAAAGCTCCAGTTGCTGATTTTGGAGTTTCCAAAACTCCTTCCTGAAGGGGCAGCACACACTAGATTATTTTGCCCCTGAATATGCTCCATGGGAAAGAGTTTCTGGGAGTTGTGATGTTTATGGTTTTAGAATACTATTGCTTGAACCAATAGATAAGATGGAGTACACGATTATTGACTGGGTACTTTAGAAGGAAAATATGATCAACTAGCTGATCCAAAGCTCCATGGAAAATACAAAGAAGAGGAATGTAAATCCCAAATGATTGATATAGGATGTGCTGGTGAAAAAACTCTTATGAAGCCTGAAAATGCAGGGCTGAAAGCAGAATTCGCTTCAGCAGTAGCACATATTTGTACTCTTGACAATTGTGCTATAAATGAAAACAGTGACTATTGCATGGTGAAATCTCCAACCAGCATGTTGTTTATTGGACGGCAAGAATTAAAGAAGTATGTTGTAGAAGAGAAGTTCTCATTGTCCACAGGGTCTTGTATAGACAGTGATCAGGTGCACTGTTAAGGCACTCTTAGATGTTAAGTCACCGGTTCAATTCCCTGCACTATTTGGGTGTTATTCTTGGACATGACGATGATGTAGCCTAACCGTTGCTAAACTTACAAAAAAACAAAAAACACGAAGTTCTCATTTTTCAAGATGGAAGGACAAACTTTGCATCACCCATGTTTGCAATTGCTCGGGGACAATCAATGTTGGGAAAGTGGGACTATAATGTCCCCTTTTGATTAATTGCCCAAGAGAGGATGAAATAGCCTAAGATAACAAAGATACTTGCTAAAGCAAGAACTACTATTAAGTCCTGCTTGCAAATTGCAATTGACGAACTGCCAGGTTTTCAATGTACTTAACATTTGCCATAGACAAACTGTTAATTTACAAAAATGTCGTCAAATTAAGCTGATTGGATTATGTAAGACCATGTTTTTGCTTGACAAAGGTTGTCCCAAAGTGATGAAGTTGGAACACACTAATTTCCCTACTTTGGCAACAATGGAGTCTTGCAAGTGAAATGCATCAACAGTAAAGGCTCAACAATCACAGCACCCTAGGTCATATTATATAGGTAGAATCAATTCTTTGAAGTTAAGTTAGACAAATGCTTATGCAGTTCATTTACATTTCAGAAATGTGATCGTTGAGAAATCCTCACCATCAGCATATACAAACGTAATTTAACAATCCTACTTCAACCCAGAACCTGACAGTTACACTAGTGCAGTTTCTATGAAAATATGTGCTTCAGGAATATATGTGTTCAGCAGTAACACATATTTGTACTCTTGACCCATAATTGAGCTATGAATGAAAACAGTGACTATTGCATGGTGACATCTCGAACCAGCATGTTGGTTATTGGGCGGCAAGAACTAAAGATGTTGTAAGGATTGAAGAGAAGTTCTCATTGTCCACGGGGTCTTGGATAGACGGTGATCGAGTGCGCTGTTAAGGCACTCTTAGATGTTAAGTCACCAGTTCTATTCCTGCCCTATTTGGGTGTTATTCTTGGACATGACCATGATGTAGCCTCACCATTGCCGAACTTACAAAACAAAAAAAAAAAAGTTCTCATTTTTCAAGATGGAAGGACAAACTTTGCATCACCCAGGTTTGCAATTGCCTGGGGACAACCAATGTTGGGAACATGGGACTGTGATGTCCCCTATTGATTAATTGCCCAGGAGAGGATGAAATAGCCTAAGATAACAAAGATACTTGCTAAAGCAAGAACTACTATTAAGTCCTGCTTGCAAATTGCAAACTGACAAACTGACAGGTTTTCAATGTACTTAACATTTGCCATAGACAAACTGTTAATTTACAAAAAGGACATCAAATTAAGCTTATCAGATTACATAAGACCATGTTTTTGCTTTAGAAAGGTTGTTCCAAAGTGGTTGCACGCACTAAATTTCCCTACTTTGGCAACAATGGAGTCTTGCAAGTAAAATGCATCAACAGTAAAGGCTCAACAATCACAGCATCCTAGGTCATATTATATAGGTAGAATCAATTGTTTGAACTTAAGTTAGACAAATGCTTATGGGGTTCATTTACATCTCAGAAATCCTCACCATCAACATATACGAAAGTAATTTAACAATACTACTTCAACCAAGAACCTGACAGTTACACTCATGCAGTTTTTATGAAAATTTTTGCATTATCCAGAGAAAATTGGGGCAAAAAATTAAATTGGGCCCTTTCAATCATCATAAGTATTTTTAAGGAAACTAAAATGGGGTAGAAACTAAAATAACACTCCCTGAATTTATATTATTCTAAGAATGATAACAGTGAAGAAGTGCCATTCATATAGAAGGAGCAAACCTACTTTCCTGAAATTAGTCAAATGACTGCAGTTTCTAAGTAAAGAGGACTTCACTAGGAAACTGAATAGCTGTCCTTTTAATTTAGAATTGTTCCACAGCTAATAAAAAAATTGGGTTAGCCCTGATATCCTACAGAAAAGCATAAAAAACATAGAACGACAACCATGATCTCAACCAGATTGTTGATATGCTTACATGTTACAGTTTGATTGTAAATCCTGGGGAGAAAGATTTGTTGTGCCATTTTGCACTGAAGTTTGATACTTCTGTGCAATCGCACCCAATTGAGATACCTGCATAAAGATCAACCAAAACATAATTGCAAGTGCGTATACCATGGATGAGAAACTTGCACACCTAAATATTTCAAAAGCCTAGTCATGATGCATGCAAGATTTGTCTGATCTATAATTCATATGAAATCAATCTACATGGCAAGATTAGGTATTTGCATTACACAAATGACAAAAATGGGGCAGCAAGTGTGAGAAATCAGAAACATTTCATCCTGGAAAAGAATTCCCAAAAATTATAAACGTAGAATAAATTCATATCACAGGATTTGATATCCACACTTGTATAACAGATTGATCAAAATATTTCAGTCATAAATTAACAAATCCAAAACTCTTAAAATATATATATATATATGGGGCAAGGAGAAAGAGAGACTAACATGACAAAACAAAACAAATAAACAAAATCCAGTGAGAAATGAGCAGATAATTTATAGATGTGTTAAAATTGAACCGTGCCAAGAATCTCTACTTTTGACAAACTTAGTCAAAGTACACACTCTGATTCAAAGATTGCAAGAAAACAAGAGCTAGAACTAATAATATAGAATTTACAGCTAAGAAAAAGATATACTACCTGTGGTATCAACAACCTTCGAGGAATGAGTTCCTCGTGACTTCTTGCACAAAATTCCCATGAAAAAATCTAACCAACAGAACGAAAAAGTAAACTGTTCAAAATCAGCCAAATTTTGGATCAATGAAACCTTAATTTGATATTTCTCTCATTCATTTATATACTTTTGGCTATCAAAATGTTTGAGTGACAGAAAGCAACAGGCATGCACAATCTAACCTTAAGGTCTGAGGAAAAAACAATCCGGAGTTGACCATCACGTACAACACGAAGTTGCTCAAATACACTTTCCTGTATTGCTTTTTCATACTCTAGCACAATGTGGCCTGAAGGAGTAGTATATTCACGAGGCATATCTACGTACAGAAGTTCTTCCAATGTTCCACTATCATATTTGATTTTGCAAAGCCTTGGTAAAACCTCCACCGTAGTTTCTGACAAAAACATTTCATAAGCAAATACAGTAGCATTGCTCAAAAGTGGTCCAAGCTGAAGCCAAACATATGAAGGTGTAGAAGGGCTCCTCTTTAGATTTAATGGAATCCAAAAAGGTAGAACATGAGATAGCATAGCAATTATAATGCATTCCTATATATAATTATTAGCATAGCGGCTAATATTGTGTAAAGGTCAAAACAAGCTTTCACTGAAGATAACAGCCCAAGTAGCTCAATTATAAGCATTCACGCACACTGACAAAGAATAGACTACAACTTAAAAGCAAGGCTTTGAACAGCTTAAAAAATTGTGTTTCTAGACCTCCAACACATGGAACCATTTATTTTTGAGCTTAGGGCATGCATAAATTACAAAACAGTACTCTTCCAGATGGAAAAACATACCAAAGCCTCTGCCAGGTTTTGTACCACATATTTCACAATGCCACACATCCTGCCAACAGAGACAAATTAATCACTAGCAATTTTACCCATGTAATTTTGATCGTAAAATTCAAGTTCAACAAAAGGGATAGCTATGACAATCCAAAAGGAATCTGATAATATATGTTCTCGCTTTAATATATTTCAACAACATGTGATCCTATTGATATTCAAGCATAATATGAACATACGTTGTATCATTATAACATATTTTCACAACATGTAGTCCTATTTATATTAGTGCATGTTTTCCCAAGGTCAATGGAAGGAATAAATTCCAGTGCAAGCTCTGAATTATTGCAATTTCCACCTTTTAATTGGCCAGTGAATATAAGATATAAAGTCAATCTATAGCTTTTACAGTACTGCACAATACTAAGACATTCACAACAAACACAATGGTAACAGATAACAACCTGAGGGAAAACACCTGTTGTTTGGCGACCACTTCCATATAATGAAACACACCAGCGCTTCTTTGCTTGCGGACCAAAATACTCAGACACAAATTTTCTCCAGAAATCAATGCTATTATCCTGGGGAAAAAAGAATATGCCCAGCTTACTGTGAAATGTCACCAAGCATAAATATCAAGCTCTGCATGCATATTCTATGTTAAGGCGTCTACAGCAAATCATTTGCATGTCTGAGTAACTGCTTACTTCAGGCCGATGTTGCTGATGAAACATGTACTGCATCAACCGCCGGGCACACATTCCAGGCTCATATACAGGTGATTTTGCAGGGGCCCCAACTTGCAAATTCTGCTGCTGAAATTGCTGTAGTGGTTGCTGTTGTAATTGAGATCTTTGTTGTGGAAGCGTGTGTAAACGCTGCTGATGCTGCTGCAGAATACGCTGCTGCTGCTGTTGTATGATATGTGCTGCTTGAAGCTGTATTTGTTGAGATGGCTGTCTCGAGAGCTGCAAAAGCTGCTGCTGCTGTTGATGTTGCAGAAGCAATGACTGATCACCTGGTTCCATTTTCACAGATGCCAAACTGCGAAGAGATTGCAGCTGTTGCTGGTCAAGCTTTCCTGAAGCCAAAGTTCGCAAAGATTGCAGCTGTTGTTGCTGCCCTGCTTGGTCACTAGCTATACTTCTCAGTGACTGCATCTGCTGCTGTTGGCTTGCTCCTAGCCCCAGAATATGCTGGCCTTGAAATTGTTGTAAGCCTCTTGGTCCTAGCATATTTTGACCTTGCAGCTGAAAACTAGACACCATCTCCTGAGCTTGTTGTCCTTGTTGCAATTGTGTTTGCTGTCCCTGCTGGAATTTATGTTGCTCAAGCTGTTGTGCCTGCTGATCTTGAGAAAGTTGAGGATTAGAACTTGTTAAGTGCTGCATCTGGGGCTGACCAAGGTGTGGACCTGTGGCGCCAGATCCTCCAGGACGAACCATGGATCCACTGGGCCTAGATGATCCATTCATGTTCAGATTAGTTGACGAAAATGATGCTGCAGATGAAGAAAAGCCCATACTCCCAACGACACCTGCTAGTGGAATCGAATCATTGCCCATGGCCATTCCTCTTTGAAGGTTTGTCGATCCAGAAATCCCAGAGTTAGTTGCACTTGTCTGTGAAGCAACATTGCCTCCATTGTTGAAAGCTTGGTTCATGCCCATGTTTGAATTTCCGGCACCAGAAATAGAAGAAACATTGGGCAAATTTCCGAGCATGTTCATATTACTATACTGGGAACGTGAGTTAACAAGAGAAGGATATCCAGGTTGGGACGGAGCACCCCCGCCTTGTCCTCCCAAAAGGCTGGAGTTTGCGCGAAGCAGAGTTGCGGGTGAAACTGTTGGGTTTCCACCCACTTGGGTGGGAGGCCCCGAGGGAACCATTTCTCAATGAGCAAGTACGTAGCAGAGTTAGAATTTGTTACGGGGAAAATTTTGAATCAAAAACGAGTCACATGCCCCGAGATGGACGTACACTTGCACAAATTGCCATTGTTTTCTCCCGTTTTGGTCGAATTATACCTATTCCTTACAAATCCACGGACAATTGACGAAAGCCCAACATTCCCTTCTCAGGTTCGGCTCAATTGATAAGATTGAAAGTTGAAGTGAACCCCTAAAGGGCGCAAAAAGGTTGATTTTCTGAGAACTTCCCTCAATCAGGCCAAAGTGGCGTCATAATAGGCCTGATGTTCATAATACCTACAATGAGCCTTTTCCCTGCGATACACCGTTGATGAAAAAAAAGAGATGGAACGAGAATGCAAGACATGGGCCAGCAGACAGCCAACAAGTGTCAAAGGTATCATACTTCTAGGACTGCAAAGTCTGCTCGGACTGCTCCAAGCAGTCAAAGCAGATTGCTTTTAGCAAGAAGATATTCGATTGATACAGTTCACTGCTTTGGTTCTGTACGCCGTCTAGCGTGCTAGGTTTCACTAGTACAAGTACAAAACTCGAGAAAACTCGATTTTCGTTGCCGCAAAAATGAACTTCTTCAGCACCTTACATACACCTCCCACCAAACCTTCTTTTGCAAGCAGATCGAATATAATCACATAGCTTTCTTCCACACGGACAACAAGCTCCATCATCGTGATCTCATTCCAAAACCTGCTGACGTTTCGTGTCGAACCCAAATCAGTTAGATTTTGCTTCAACCGTCGATCAATAGCAATAGCTTGAACAAAGATAGACTATTCTCCACTACCGAATAAGGCCCATCTAACCTACAGATACCCAACCGTCTAAACCCCAATGTGTCCCAACAATCCAGTGACGGATGAGCTTCGCTTATAATGTTTAGACCGGCTGCTAAAACTAAAACAGGCAAATAAATAAGCCCTCATTCTTCTTCCATGGCCATGACCAGCCCAAATCTCTAGACGTTTTCTCGAAAACCACCATGCCGCAAAAACTCCAACTTTTCGCCTGGAGCTCAAGCCGGAAGCCACTAATCTTTGCTGAAACAGTCGCAAGATGCACCTTTGACAATCATGCCGACAGCGGCAAACAACCAAAGCATAAAATCAAAACCTGCAAAAGTCCAGAATACCAGATATACGTTTAAGAGGCACTAGCAGCATTATAAGACCCGATGCTCTTCTTCCAGTTTCAAAGAAAAAGATGCATTGCACAACATCCGCCAGTGAGTCCACAGAGACCAGAAAGGCAACCGTTCAAAGCCCTCGACTCCATGATCTATCTGTGCATAATGTAAACGGAAACCTTAGAACCGAATCGAAGATACAGAAGTCAAATAATTCTTCAAAAGATGCCGTTTTGGATGAATATGTAAGGAGAAACTGCCCTCTGTATCAACCATCTTAAAAGCCATCAAATGCATCATTTTAGAGGTTAAAAAAAAAAAGCCAAACCAAAAACCCTAACGAGCAAAAAGCTCCGGCGTTTATGCTATCGGGCTGCAAAGGTACCAAAATGAGAGAAGAATTAGAATCTTACCAGAGAATACAGCTGCAAATGCTATTACCCAAACGTATGCTGAGACAATGACTGTACATATTTGGAGCTCGAACCTTCACCAACTGCGATTGCACAGGACTGTAGAGATATGGGCTTGCAAATGTACTGTTGTTTTGAGTTTGGGGGTTTTGTTTTGTTTTGCTGGCTTACCGTGTAACCCCACCACCACCGCTTCGCCCGAAAAGTATCATGGCGGACGCCAAATTTTATTCGAATCGTTTGAATTCCAGGGCGGCTGTTTCTAATTGTTTCCTTTTATTCTTCATCTTGCTAGGTAACAGACAAGTCAATTCGATTCAGGAAAAAGCAAAAAATTAAGAAAAACACCCCGCGATTAGCTTAAGCTTAGCTGGTTTATGTGAGCGCGTGTGCTTGCGCGCGGGCGTAATAATTAACAGATGTGACATCATGTAATGCCATGGTATGTCATCTCTCATGCCATTTGCATTTGCATGTGCATGTGCATGGGCATGGGCGGATTTATAGGATACCCGCCTACCACCGCCCACAGTGCAGTCAGCCGGTTGAAATCGCCACGCTCTTTTTGGCGGCCACGTCCTCTCCTCCAAACCCCGCTACTTCCGAATGCTCAGTGTTTGTTTCATTTCCATCACAAGGCGACACCACACACTGCGCTGGAACGTACCTTCTCATCTCCAACGACTTCGTTGTTTTACAATCACAAATTCATCATCTGTGTGCAAGTTTTACACCCCTTTCCTAGGAAGGCTTGGCATTGGCATTGCATTGAGAGTTACTTAATCTCATTCACTGTGAATGAATGGTTTTTAATCAAGTCCCCCATACTCCACGATCTTAACTTAAAGGACCACACAACAATTTAAACCATATTCACATTATTTTGCAGGTTAATTTTAATGGTGTGAATGAAGCAAGAAATTAGTTATTTTGCCAAAGTTTTTCTTTTTCAAAAAGCTTACTGAGATTGTTCAGAATGTTATCAAACTAATAACTAATATCTTTATATTTTTCAGAGGGTTATTAAACTAACCATTAATACTTTCATAACCACTGATACTTTTATACGCTGTATAATTTTTTTATGATGTCATTATGTTTATTCAAGTTCTTTTTTTCTTATTTTTTTTAGGGTTTGCCCATTTCCAATTTCACATTTCAGATGATGAGAACTAGTCTTTAATTAGGAAATTAGTATTTTAGTTTTTTTTTTAATTCAAATATTTTTCTCATCCTACTTCCAAACAAAATTAAATGGAATTATCTTTAGTGTGACTTTTTAGACTTTCAGTGCTGGAATCTTGATTTGTGTTATTTAAACTACTTTTTGACTATATATATATATATATATTCAACACCTTCAAAACCTTTAGGGCACTTTGATTGCACAAGATTACCCATCAAACTTGTTATTTCAATAAATTTTTGTCAAATTTAAAAAAAAATTAACCAGAAAAAACCCACAATAAAAACTTCGAAAAAAACTCACTTAAAAACTCCAAATTAAATTCTTTTAATAATATGTTTTTTTAAAGTTTAAGTTTTATATTTAATATATATATATATATACGTGAGAGACATAAAAGTAGATTTTAGGATTTACTTTTTGTAATGTAAATATAAAGGAAGAAATTATTTGGTGGAAAATTCTTTGGAATGGGTAGAGCGGGATGTTAATGAGGTCTTTTATATGACTTTGAATTGGCATTGGCAGAGTACAGAGTTGGTCAGTTAGATTTGAGGTTTTCGTAGAACTTTGAAATGTTCAAAGGTGGAGTTTTTCGTTCCTTAAAAAGAATTCTATGCCAATATGAAGAATAACAATGAAGTATGATTTTATAATTTACTCCTAAGTAGGTAAGGATGGGGAGGAAGGGGAAGATGGTATATAATATTATTGTATTAAAAGAATTAATTTTAATATTTATTTTTTATTTTTTTTGGAATTTTGGGTTAATGGTATTTAAAAGATTGTAATTTTTTTATTATGAGTAAAAAAATAAAATATATATAGGTGTGGTCTAATTTATAAATGAATTAGATTTTTTTATTGACTAAATAATTTTATGAAAAAATGTTATTTTTGTTATTTAAAATGTATTTTTGAATATATAAATGGTTCAACGCCGTGAAAAACCTCTAGGCACTCGAATTCAAATAAACAAGTTAAACTCGAGTTTTTAAAAATCTCTCCTAGATTTTGATTAAAATTAACCAGAAAAAATGTCGTGAAAAAGGTTGTTTCCTCTATAAATTAAACTAAGCCTCTATATAATTAATTGTTGCTTATTGTTATTTCTTTGGCTAATTAATTTAGGTTTTAAATTGAAAGAATGTAGAGGAATCTCATTGTGTGGGAGTATGGAGCTCTACTTAAGATACACATGTGGACTCTACCGGATATTGATTAAATTTAACCATAAAGTAAAAAAACTCATTTCCTCTATAAATTAAACTAAGCCTCTATATAATTAATTGTTGCTTATTGTTATTTCTTTGGCTAATTAATTTAGGTTTTAAAATAAAAAAATGCAGAGGAATCTCATTATGTGGGAATGTGGAGCTCTACACCATGAACTTAGCTCTACGCAATGAGCTCCACACTCTCACTCTCCCGCACTAAATTTCCTCCCAATAAATTTTTCCAAGAAAAAATCTACCCTTATTTAAACTTAATCCATACAACAAACAATTAAATAAATCATGTTAACAGATTCCACAAAACAACTTAAAGCAATTAAATGAAAACATTTTATTAAAATATAGATTCTTTCATTTTGTAGCTCTATTAGCTTAAATTTATTTATTGGAAAGCACACCTTGCCCACTATGGAAATCATTCTAAGTTATTAATTAAATGAAAATCACCTATTAACAATTCTTTTCCGAGCAGAATATATATATATATATATTATAATTATAGATTTATTAGGCCTGGAAAGTTAGATTAGGGTAAATTATTATTATATTATTATTGTTTTTAAAATTTTAAATAAAAGATGCATAAACATAATCAATTTTGATTTTTTTTTAAATTGTTAATAGTAGAGAAGGAATAGATTTACACTCTTGTTTAATTTTTTTAATTTTGGGTTGTTGATTTTCTTAAGAGACGGTTTATAATCCATTATGAGGGAGATGGAGACATTGTCAAGTAATATTGTATTTAAAATAATAAAATAATATTCATATTAACAAATTAGAAAATAGCAATAACAAAAAAAATGTTTCTCATAAATGAAATACTTCAATTTCCACCTTAATTTTATATCAATTTTATATAAAGAGATAAAGAAATTGAAAGTAGTAAATAAATAAAAATACTTGTTAGTATGAGGAAGATATGAAATTTTTTCACCACTTAAAATGGAGTTGACAAAATGATATGTAAAAATAATATTATTAATATTATATAATGTGTAATTCGTTCCATTTTTAAAGCAAAAATATATTAATAACAAAAACAAATTTAATGTCAACCATAAATAAAATATTTCAATGTTCATCTTTTATATTGTATATGGATTTTTATATAAACAAAAATAAAGTAATTTAAATTAAAATAAAAAATAAAAAAATTTCATATTTTCATTTTCCATATAGTTGGAGATGTGTAATTTATTTCATTTTTATTAATATGGAGTTGATATATAACATTTAAAAATTAATAATAATAATAATAATTTAATGTGGGTTATTAATCAAATATTTCAATGTGCATGGCGAGTAACATCAAATATAGAGAAGAAAACTTCGGACAATATCAGACCGCGCGCTTGAACGCCGCTCTGCAGCTGACCCCCTGTGTCTGAGGTCGTCGCCTCGGCCCTGTGGCCGTTTCGGAGGACTTTCTCCCGCGAGGCGCTTCGATCTGCGAGGTGTTCTGGTCTTACCCTACGGTGCTTCAGCCCTTTGCCTTTCTGACGGATCTCTAGGGGCATCTTCTGTGAGCAGACTTGAAGGACTATGCCCGTTGGGGTTTGGGCGAGCTCAATCCAATCGAGCTAAGGCTTCTTCAATGGAGTCATCAGCGCCCCCCCCCCCCTTATGAAGTCGAGGCCTTTATCAAACTGTTGAACTCTCTTCCAAAAAAGAAGACAACCAAGGCTGCGAAATTTGTGAAACGCTTGGATGACATCCCTAAGATCTCGCTTCCTCCTGAGAAACTGATTCAGGTTGCCCTTTCTCTAGCTGAGCATGCATTGGTGGGACAGGTCACTGGACTCTGGCCTTCCCCCAAAACCACGGAGAGCTGGGTTGCAAGGAATTGGGCGCCGCTGATTAAAGGCAAAGTCACTTTGTATTTTCTGAGGAAGGGATTCTTTCTGTTTTAATTCTCTGAAAAGGAAGATAACAACCTGATATTTTGTAATGGACCCTATTTCATGGGCCCTCAGGGGCTGTATCTCAATAAGTGGACGCCTAACTTTGATCCAGCAGTTAACGTCCCCGCAGCCGTCCTTGTGTGGGTTAGATTGCCCAATCTGCCAATGAATTGTTGGAACTGGGAGTCCCTTAAGCACATCGGAAACACCTTGGGTAAATTCATTGATCGAGCAAACAGTAAAGACCAATACAATTGTGCTAGAATCTGTGTTGAAGTTGACCTTGAGGTCGGTCTGCCTGAGGTAATAAAGATTAGGGTTGGAAGTTGGACACATGTCCAAAAGCTAGATTACGAGCAGCTTCCGTTCAATTGCAGGAAATGCCAGGTCTACGGCCATTTTGCTAGAGGATGCCCAAAAAATAGTGAAGCGGAGAAAGGCAAGGAGGAAGGATGGACGCAGGTTAAAAGGACCAAAAACAAAGCCCCTAGAACTGGTAATATCAATGGTAAAGCTCCCCAGGTAGGCTCAGGGCTTCAAACACCTCACATGGAAGAAAAAGGAAATAAATTTATACAGCTAAGCTCAGCATTAGAGGACACCCAAGAAATAGAGATACAAAATGAAGGATCGCCCCACAAAGAGCCCCCCTCGGGACCAAAGCCAGCCGAAAGTAATGCAGATAGAAAGGAAGAGATACCCACATAAGAGGCTAAGGAAGTGCAAGGATCGGAGGACTCAGAAGGAGAAGGTGAAATAGGAGATTCGCAAACCTCGGCTAGAAGATCATTGAGAGGCCGAAAATCTGCCAGTGAAAAAAGAGAGCAGGAGACCTATAAAGACAAACTCCAAGGAAGCCAACCTACCCTTGAGAAACTCTTGGCTAAAACTCCGAAGATGACTAGAAACCAACCCCAGAGCTCTAAAGGAGCTCTCCATTCCAAATGCAAGTGATGAAGATCATCTCCTGGAACTGTAGGGGTACGGGGAGCAAAGTAAAAGAAGAAGCCATCAAAAGTCTGATAAGATCTGAATCCCCTGATATACTCCTCATCCAGGAGACTAAAATGGAGGACAAGGCCTTCCTCCATATCGGCAAAAATCTGTGGAAGAGAAGTGAAGGGCAAGCTGTCTCAGCCCGGGGTGCCTCAGGAGGCCTGGGCACCCTCTGGAATGCAAACAAATTTTCAAGGGTTAAAGAGATCGCCAACACTCATTGGCTGTTCTCAAAGCTGAAACACGTTGACTCAGATGAGACCCTCTGTCTCTTTAACGTGTATGCTCCAGTCAGCGCAGGAGAGAAAAAGATCTGCTGGGATTCTGTTAGAGGATTGGCAGACTCTGAAGATTTAGCAAACATCATCATTGCCGGGGATCTAAACTTCACATTAACTTTGGCTGAAAACGTGGAGGAAGCATTGTAAGGGATCTGGCATGAGAATGGGACATGGGACATCAAACCTACGTCAGGCAAGTATACTTGGTCCAATAAAAGACTCGGTCCGGGTCACATTGCTGCAAGGTTAGACAGATTTCTTGTTCAAAGTACTTTTCTTCTTCTTGGTTTAGAATCTAGACTCCCGTATTCCCAGACATGCTCAGCTCCATATATTATTGTAAAGTCAGTCAAGGGGGAATTGATCCCATGAAAGATAGAGATCAGGAAATGGAAAACTACTGATATCTTCTCCAATCCTTGTTCGATTGTCAATGTTATACCAGGGGTATCTTTAAAGTCTACTGGACTAGTATAGCTAGCTTTCTTCTGACACAACAATACAATTTTGATGAGTATCGAGAAGGAACGGGATAGAATGATTCTGTTCCTGCCAGCAGTTATTCTATCTCTGTTTGGTCGACTAAATCCCAATAGAAAGAAGAGAATATTGCATGTTCCGAGGTCCGTCCGGGCGTAAGGAACCCCAACTCCCTCAATCGATGTTGTAACAATAGCGAATGCATATTGTCCCTTGTAGTGTATCTGATCACAGGCCCATTAAACTTGATCTTTTGGCTCATATGGATCAAGGCCCCATCCCTTTTAAATTCAGTCCCCTTTGGGTCAAGGAGTAGTCCTTTATGCAATTAGTAAAAGATACTTGGAAGCAACCAGTCAATGGCTCTGCCTTCTTTGTTTGGGAGGAAAAGCTCAAGAGAGTGAAAGCTACATTGAAAGACTGGGTAAAATCCCTTCCCAACCAAGTAGTGGAAAGGAAAAAGCTACAAGAATGTCTCGAGATCCATCACCTGAACTCGGAAAATGAAGAGATTACAAAAGAAGTTCTCGAAAAGGAGGCAAATCTTCAGCAAAAACTTCTCAAAGCAAGCTCAGCCGACGAAGAGTATTGGAGGATCAAATCTCGTAGGCTTTGGCTCAAGGCAAGAGATAGGAACTCATCCTTCTTTCACAAGCAAGCCCAAGCTTGGAAAAATTTCAATTCCATCTCCGAAATAAAGGAAGAGAACATCAATCACAAAGATATTCAAAGCATAAAAAATGTTGCCTTTCTTCATTTCTGTATAGTGGAAAAGAGGGACGGGGGCATACTTCAACTTTGGTAAATGAGGTTCCCACTCTGATTTCTGCCAGACAGAATCAGTTTTTGGAAGCAGAAGTCACCAATAATGAAATCAAAATCGCCCTCTTTACTATGGACCCTGATAAGGCCCCGGGCCCAAATGGCTTTACTGCCAGTTTCTTGTAGAATTGTTGGCAGATAGTGGGAAAAGATTTATGTAGAATGGTCTGGAAGTCTCAAGCTTGTCAGAAAATAGGCGGAAGCACCAATTCGGCTTTCCTGGCCCTTATCCCTAAGGAAAAAGGTGCCAACTCCTTCTCCAGATTTTGTCCTATCTCCCTTTGCAATATAGGCTACAAATTGATAACAAAAGTGATCGCAAACAGACTGAAAACTATTCTTCCTGACATTATTCCTGAGAATCAGGGAGGTTTTATTCAGGGAAGACAAATAGTGGACAACTTTATTCTGGTCCAAGAGGCGATTCACTCAAGCTTGGCCCGGAAAGAGAAAGGAATGGTCATCAAATTAGATCTTGAAAGTGCCTTCGACAGGGTGAGACATAGATTTCTGTTGGATGTCCTGCACAAATTTGGGTTTGGTCTCAAATTTATCAACTAGATCAAGGCTTGTATCAGTGAGCCATGGATTGCCCCTTTGGTGAATGGGAGGGCCACTGACTTCTTCAAAGCCTCTAAGGGCTGAGGCAAGGGTGCCCTCTCTCCCCCTTGCTCTTTGTCCTCCAAGCTTCAGCTCTGAGCTTCCTATTGAATAAAAAGCAGTCTGACCAAGAAATAATGGGATTGAACATCGTAAGAGGTGTCAAAAGCATAAATCATGCGCTATTCGCGGATGACTCTCTCTTGCTGGGTGATGCCTCCTTGCCCTTGGATAAAAGATTTGAAGATGTGGTGGATGCCTATTGTGAAGACTCAGGAAGCAGCCTCAATAAAGGCAAATGTCATATCTTCTGCTGGAATGTTTCAGCCAGATCGCTCCAAGCCATTTCTAACTGTTTTGGCTTTGTAGCCACCTCCTCTTGGTCATCCTTCAAGTACCTGGGGCTCCTTGTCTTCCAAAAAAGGGCTCTCAGCAGAGACTAGCTGCCTCTGTTGGAAAAATTCAAGTCTAAAATTCAATCCTGGGGATACAACTGGCTCAATCTAGCAGGTAAGACAATGCTACTAAAATCTGTCTTGAACAGCCTTCCCATTTACCAGGCTGCAGCTATAATGGCTCCTATTGGCATCACGAGAAAAACGGAGGAATATATAAGAAACTTTTTCTGGAAAGGCGGAAAAGCAAATGAGAAGAGAATCCCCTTATTAAGCTAGGATATAATCTCCTTACCCAGAATGGAAGGCGGATTAAACTTTAAGAATCTCAGCAAGCAAAACATCGCATTGGGTGCAAAATTGTTATGGAGGATAATTGCCCCAAAGCCGGGTTGGGCTCAGCTAGCATTGTGGAAAAAATACTTCCGTGGGCAGAGAACACGTTGCCTGGACAATCCTAAGATAACCACTCGAACGATGATTCATAAATTATGTGAAAAAGCCTCAGCCTTAATTAAACTTCATGCGCACTGGATTCCTGGAAACGGAAAGCGCATTCAAATCTGGGAGGATCGCATTATGGGCAGTGACCCCCTTGCTGATGATCGCTCTCTGGTTTTATTGAAAGAGTGGATGGACAAATCTGGTATTAAAACGCTGTGGGACTTATCACAATGGGAGAATGACGATTGGCAGAGATGGAAAAACTTAGAGGTGTCGTTGTATCTTTCCAAAGATTTTGCTACCTTCCTCGCCCACTTAAAAGGCAAAGCCCCTTTGAATAGCAGGAAAGCAGACATTCGGGGATGGGGTCCGATACCTGGGAGTTATTCAATTTCGCAGGGCTATAGACAACTCTCTCTGCATCCTAATGTCCCGCCTGATCCGAAGCCCTGGGAAGGGATCTGGTCTAAGACAACGTTCCCCAAAATCAACTCCTTTTGTTGGCTCCTTTGCCACCATAGAATTCTGACCGAGGATAGGCTCCGGAAAAGAGGCTTTATAGGACCATCTCGCTGCTCGTTGTGTGGGGAACATGAAGAAAATGCCTCCCATATGATGCTCTTATGTAAATTTGTTGCAGACCTTTGGAAGGAGGCTTTAAGCCTATGGAGTATTGACTTCGCTCCCCCTAATTACTGCTCATATTTGTTCTCAAATTGGAAGCGTATGTACCCTAGTGGCACTGCTTAGAATCCCCATATCAAAGAAGCCTAGCTCGCCCTTCCCAAATCAATCTGCTGGCACATATGGCTGGAAAGAAACCAAAGGATATTCAGAGATAAGAAGAGCAATCCCAAGATAACCTAGGTAAAAATTAAAAGCCACCTAAAAGACTGTTTGGGAGACCAGTTAGACAGGGCAGATCTCAGCGAACAAGAAGCTGTATGGGGCGCCTCTCTTGATCTCCATTTCACTGAAAGGGTCAGGCTCCCCCCTCTGCTAAAACATTGGAAAATCCGTCTTAAGGATGCAGAATTCGTTGAGTTTTGCATCAAGAAGGCAAGAAAATCTCTCTTTTTTGACGGTGCAGCAAAAGGCAATCCTGGTATTTCCAGAGCAGGTGGTGTTATTAAAAGCGCAGAGGGTAGAATTGAACCTAGATACGCTTGGGGAGTGGGCTTTAACACTAGCATTTAAGCTGAAGCACTAGCTCTTCTCCAGGGGCTCAAGCTGCTCATTTTCCTGGGTATCAAAGATGCAATTGTTTTTGAGGATTCCCAGTCTATCATAAAGGCCATTGTGGATAATTCCTCTCCTTCAGATTTAAGACTATCAAGACTGCTGAGCAAAATTAAATCTCTGACAAATTCCTTTCAGAGTCTGGAATTCCTTCATGTAAAGAGAGACAACAACAAAGAAGCCGATGCCGAAGCCAATAAAGCGGTTCTTCTCCCCCTTGAAGTTTTTCTAAGAGACAGAGACGAAGGCTGGGATCCCATCCCCTAACTGACTAATAAAAATGTTTTATTGTCTAATATTAGAGCAGTTTGTTTGCATCTGCAAATTAGGAAAGGTAGAAAAATGTGCAAGTAATACAGTGTGCAAAATTCGCAAGCTCATTACTGGGAAAGCCATATGGTTCCTAGTCGAGGTGAAATATGAGCTCTACCTATCTCTTTGTAATATGAACTGAGGCTTTCCAGTCAAGAATCAATATATCATCTAACCGTTTTTGTCAAAAAAAAAACATCAAATATAGAGAAAGAGAAAAAAAAAAGGGAGAGAATTCTTATTCCATTAATAAGTGATTTCTAATTTAAGGTGTAAGGGAAAAGTTTTTTGGAGACCGGGAAGAGAATGGAGAGTGCAAGTGATATTTCTCCAGCCCTAGGGTTTCAGGTTAAGGACGCCGCCGCCGCTTGCTGGTTCACGCTGTCCCGGAGGTGCAGCCATGGTTCTAAGCGAAGGGAGATTCATGCGGATTTACCCTGTGATGAAGACGGAGCTTGCATGGTCTGCAAAACTGTCCCGCCAGACAGTAAAGTGGTGCTCTGCAATGGCTGCGTTAGCCCCTGCGAGCCTGATAATGATTTAATAAACCAGATCAGGGTGATCCAGGCGAACCCGAATCTCAGAGAGGATGAGAAGGCCAGGAAGAGGCAAGCGCTCCTGGCCAGAGGATACTCCATGCAGCAAAGAAGCGGCGGCGAGGTCAAAGGTGCGAATCGGAAGCCCATACGGAAAAAGGAGCTGGAGATGTTCGACGAGAGCTCAGGCTGCACTGTTTACAGGTAGCTACCCAAGCCACCCGATTCGATTGGCGAAGATCCTGTAGGTCTATCCGCAGGGTCTACGCATGGATCTGAGGCCACCACCTGCTTTCCGAATCGCAGTCTCTGTTTCAGATCGGACAAAGATCTGCCAGATCTGGTAACCCAGAAGGCAGAAGAACCCGTGCTCTGGCCAGATCCAGAGATATGCATGGGGTCAAAGCCCTTATCTGAATCCTTTCAGATCCAGATCTCGCAGCCTGCAGGCAGAACCATCATGCAATGGGTTCGCCCTACAGATCTGGTGCAGGACCTCATACTGAATTTAGAGCGCAGAATGGGGATCTCATCTAGCCTTCTGCGACTTCTCTTTCAAGGCAAACAACTTGAAAACCCTCTATCTCTTTCTGCTTACAGCATTTCCAGGAACAGCACGGTGGTGGCTACCCTTCGTTTGAGAGGAGGTGCTGCGGGACAATCTTCCTCTACTCGGCCTTTCTCATACAAGGACGCAGTCCACTCCGAGAACCCCAAACCCCCGAAAGCCCTTAAATCTAAGGCCTTCCTGGTTGACAAAGTTGAAGAAGTTCCCACTGTTGAACTCATGCATGAAGATCTGGCTTCCCAGCATCAAGAATTTGCAGAAAGAGCCATCATTTGCAGGTTTAATGGTCTGTGGCCTCGATCTCAGGATCTCTATGCATGGATCCATGCTAACTGGACACATCATTGTAAGATCTTTTTTTGCTCGAAAGGTTATTTCATTGTTCTCTTTGATAACATTAAGCACTATGAAAAGGCCTTAGAGGAGGGCCCTTGGTTCATGGGAACTGCAGGGCTTTTTTTGACTCCCTGGTTCCCAGATTTTGATCCAGCCACTGCAATCATTACCAAAACTCCGGTATGGATTCGGCTTCCAAACTTACCTGCTCATCTATGGAATACTCGTGTATTCAGAGCTATAGGAGACACATTGGGCAGCTTCATCCATGGTGATATGTGGCGGGAAACCAAAGATCTCTACTCATATGCAAGAGTGTGTGTGGAGTTAGACCTGAGCAAAGGTCTTCCAGAACAAATCAATCTCAAGATAAATGACTTTGTCTGGACCCAGACGCTGGATTACGAGAACACTGCTTTTCGGTGCCGACATTGCCATCAATCTGGGTATTTGCAGAATTCTTGCCCATCTCGCCCGGCAAAAAAGAACAAGGCCAACGACTCCAAGCCCAAGTCCAAACGATGGGCTCCATGCTCTCCCCCTCCAGTCGGGGATTCTGATTCCTCCAGTTCTGAAGATGAAGATAGCGATGAAGAACTGAACCAGGCCCCTCATTCAGGGGCCCCTTCCACCGATGGCCTGGCACCTTCTTCTGATTCAGCCATTGCTCAGAAACGTGTCCATTTGTCCTCTTCCTCGGACTCAGAAAAGGAGAGCCCCCCTGTGGAGGACCCCAATCTGCAAGTTGTAATCGCCCATCCACCCCAAAGTGGATGGGTTGAAGTTAAAAAAGGAAAGGGAAAAAGCTTCGTGTTGAAACCCCTACTCTTTTAGGGTAGCATTTAATGCTTCTCAAGCTTTCAGTGACTAGTTGTAGCTCCTTGTTTGCTTAACTCTTTTTCCGAAACCGAGGTTGATAGTCCTATCATTTCCGGTTGCCGGCTTCTTGCTTCTCTGGAATGTATCCTCTTGTACTATACTCTACTGCTTAATAGAATTAGTTTTATCGAGAAAAAAAAAATTAAGGTGTAAGGGAGATTTGTAATTCCTTTAGTATGGAGTTGGTATGTAACATTTCATATATATATATATATATATATATATATATATATAAATTCTACATGTTTGTTTATTTATCTCTCTTTCCATATATACATACATATATATATATATATATGTATGTATGTATGTATGTATGTATGTATATGTATGTATGTATATATATATATATAGGGAGAGAAATTATATATCATATGGATATATGTTTCTCTTATAGTTAAAACATTTTATTAGCGTGTTGCTCAAAACTAGTATAAATCAAAGATTTGATCCCTCTCTTCATAGATCCAAAATTAAGATGGATCTATAATGGTATTTAAAGAAAACAAAATATTAGCCAATATATTTCACTATCAAAATACACACACACAGTGTTCTTTTTTTAAGTGATAAACTCTTGTACCTTGAAGTAATATCAAACTTTGATCTCGTACTATGTGGCAAGGGAGGGTACTTTTACTAGCAATAATAAAACCCCTCCTCATCCAAACAATAGCTTCACCATTTTGATTCATGTGCAAGAAGAAGGAGATATTACAATTAATGAAGCAACAATGGAGATCCCTCCAAGAAAACACCAAATCCTCTTCTCTCGTAGCACCAGAGGGAATGTTAGCCCTCGAAGAGGCCCCTAAGAAAAAAAATATAGGAAGGCTATGAATATGTGGATGAAGAATTTCACTCCTCTAAAGTTCCCAAGGCCTAGGGTGTGGGGCTTCAAGTAAGCTCTGCATATGAAAAATTGAATGTGAATGAGGGAAAAGACAAAGTATTCTATAAGGAAAGAAAGAAGGAAGACAAATATGCAGATCATAAAAGAATAGGTCGAGAAGTGTAACAAGATGGGGACCCAATTGATAATCGACCCAACTAAAATTGTCGCCAAGAATGTAAAGAAAAGTGGATCTAGCCTCCATTCTTGAGGCAACAAGTCACACAATAAATAATGAAATTTATCTCGTGGAATTGCAGGGGGTTGGGCTCTAACAAAGCGATGGATGAAGTTTGATCATTAATAAAAAAGGAAATGTCGATTATCCTCATGCTCCAAGAAACAAAGTTGGTGGAGTGAGAGTTCCTCCAAAAGTTATCAAAACTTTGGAAATTTTCGAGCTTAGAGTAGTCAGATGGCATGGTGCTTCCGGAGGTCTATGTTTGATTTGGTGCACCTCTGTGTTTAAGTTAGTTGACTCACACTCTACCCCCAATGGCTTGCAATCCGCTTACTCCACGTTCCGACAAATAAGGTATGTAATTTTGTCAATGTTTATGTGTATGTTTATTATGTGGAAAAGACCAACTATTAAGCATCCTTCTTGCCCTTGGGGACTTAATTTAGATTCAAGATTGTAATATCAGAGGCGATTTTAACACAACCCTCCACCTCTGGGAAAAAAGGGGGTTTCATTAGCGCGAGATTAATTCCAAGAAAGCATGGAAGATGTGATCTCTACACTATATCTTATTGATATTGTGTCCTATGTGATCAAATTCACATGGAATAATCAAAGAAATGGACCTGGACATATTACATTTTGTCTTCATAGGTTCTTAGTAGCTTGTTCCTTATTCTCTCAAGATTTTCAAGTCTCCTCTCATATTATTCCATGTGCAAGTTCTAATCAGAGACCAATTTCTCTTGGAGCTTTATAGTCAGTTGATCATGGGTTGTTGCCATTTCACTTCTCTCCCCTTTGGATCAAAAGGGACGACTTCTTGAAGATGGTAAAGTCCACTTGGAGTAGATGGGAGAGAGCCTCACAAATTACCATATGGGATAAAAAAATAAAAAATCAGTGAAGCTTACTATCAAGCATTGGATAAAAGCAAACAATGAAGATAGGGACAACAAAATAAAATTGCATAAATTAAATCTAGAAGAGTCTCAAAGGAGAATCAAGCAAGGGGAAGTAACTACGGAACTCTTGCAATGTCAGCAAAATGAATTTGCATCCTCCCACCAAGCACTCATGATCGCAGAGGAAGAATAGCATCTCAAGTCTTGCAGTTTGTGGTTGCAAACTCGAGATCGCAACACTTATTTTTTTCATAACCAAGCTAAGGCTTGTGTGGGGGGGAATAATATAAAATTGGTCACATGTCACATGGTTTAAGGTTTGAATTTGAGATCGACAATGATAAAGTTCAATTTGAATTTGAATTTGAATAAGATCTGTTATTAAATTGAATATATATATATAATTTTTATAACTATATATTATATTAATAATTTTAATTTCTATATAAACTATATTAATTTATAATATACAATATATTATTTTAATAAAAATTATGATAACATCCCATTCCATAGTGATAAATATTATATAAGGGTTATAGTTAGATAATATTAGTGATAGTTAGATAATATGAGTGATAAATATTAGAAAAGTAAAAATAATTTAATAAATAGATTATTAATTCATTAAATAATAAATTGTTTATTTTAATTATTTGTTACAATCCTATAACGTTTCATTTTAATTTTATAATATTTATCTTAATGATTGTTAAGATTTGAATGTTGCATCTCTATTATAAATATTTGATATGTTGATCTTGATCTCAAACTTTGTCTTGATCATGAATCTCAGTAAGGATTCGAAACGCGTCGACCCTAAGTTATCAAATGTGATTTTTCTGGAAGATTTTTGCATATCTCATTCATTAATTTATTTATATGTATAATATAAAATATAATTAATTTTATTATTTACTTTATAATAACCCCTGATATTCTCGCAACACATGGAATTCATATTGACCGTCGTAAATTGCCCCACTTAACTTGCGTTGATTCTTCATGGACCCGTCACCTGCACACACATCAACACATCGCTTCATCATTTTTGTAAATGGCAAGGCCTTTTCATGCAATACAACATGCTTGTGAGTCGTGTACCTTGATCAAACTGTAACATTTAACTAATTTATGAACTGGTGTTATTACCCTCTTGAATTGAGGGTTTAATACTTGGAACTGATGCCCTAAATATCCACCAAAATTTGACTCGAATGTGAGATTAAAGTGCGTTGAACCTGAACCAAAGCTTTTTGATTCACTTAAATTCAAAACCCATGCATCAAATTCGACAAACCCTATGACTTAGGTTACAGTTGATGGAACATAGAATGAGGAATTCAAGGGAACTCAAAAGGAAGTTGTTGCATTCTTTAATTTGCTCTACCTTGATCAAAACCTTCCCAATTCAGAAGTGGTTCAATATATGTTGGATAAAATTCCAAAATTGCTAACAACTAAAGAAAATATGGCTCTTGAGATCTCAGAAAAGGAGATTGAAAGAATGGTGTTATCTTTAAACCTTGATAAAGTCCTCGGGCTGAATGGGTTTTCAAACCACTTTTATCAAGCTTAACAAGAAGTAATTAAGTTTGAGTTGATTCACTTGGTGGATTATATCTTCAAACATGGATTTATTGGGGGAGGGATAAAATTGTCCTCAATTGCTTTGGTTCAAAAAGAAGTTAATTTGTCTTCCTTTGCCATATATAGACCGATCTCTCTTTGTAATGTCTCACGTAAGATAATTTCTAAAGTTTTAGCCTAGAGATTAAAGTCTCTCCTTCTTAAGCTCATCTCGGAGAACTAAGGGGAATTTGTGGGTCAAGGGCACATAATAGATAATATAATATTGGTCTAAGAAGTTGTTCATTTGAGCGATGTAAGGAAGGATAAAGGCATGCTTAAAAAGCTAGACATGGCAAATGCATTTGGCCGTGTCAATCATGCTTTCCTGCTAAAAGTCCTTTCTCAGTTTGGTTTTGATGGAAACTTTATAAAATGGGTGGAGTTCGCATTTCCTCGCCATGGATTCCCCCCCTGGTGAATGGTCATTCTTCTAGATTTTTCAAAGCTTCTGGAGGGCTTCATCAAGGATGCCCCTTTTCCCCTTTCCTCTACATTATGATGGCAAAATTATTGAGTAGGAGTCTTGAGCATAAGTGATTAAAACTCTTCCAAGTATAAGATATGTCTTGGGTATCAAGGGAATAAATCATTCCCAATTTGTAGACAATGCCCTTTTCTTAGGAGGAGCTTCATAAATCATTGTGAATTCTTAAAGATTGTTATGGACTAGTTTCTTTTCTCTTTTGGAGGTAAAATCAACCATAGGAAATCATAGATTTATTCTTGGAATATTAATCCTTTCTTGCAAAGACAGTTGGGTCCACTTCTTAGTTTTCATCGGATTGCCTCTTGGAAGGATTTCAGGTATCTAAAGATTTTGATTTTCTTAAAATATCACTCTTCCTAGGCTTGGTTAGGAATTGCTTCCAAATTTGAATCTAGGTTTCTGCATTGGGGAGTAGCTTAGTTAAATTTAGTTGGGCGTTAGGTTTTCATAAAAGTAGTTTTATCAACTTTTCCTTTTTACCAATTTACAACTCTTCTTGTGCCAATAGGAATTCTTTGTGAACTAGCCATAATTGTCAGGAATTATTATGGGAAGGGGACAAACATAGCAATAAAAAGTTTCACCTACTCAAATGGACCACAGTTAAAGCCCCAAATATTCATGGTGGTTTAGGGATCCAAGATCCCTCTCTCATGAACATTGCTTAGGGGCAAATCTAGTATGGAGATATATTGATAATAAACTTATATGATGGAAAGAAGTTTTGAGAAGCAAATACTTCTTGTAGAGCAAAGATTTTAGCCTAAGAACTTCTCTAGATCCAAAAGGAGGCTTGTCAATATGGAAGCTATTTTTCTCCCCAATGGGTCTGATTAAAGAACATCTTTCTAGGTAGCTAGGGAATGTGCAGTAAATAAACCTATGGCATAATAAAATATTACACAGGCAGGCTCTTAAAAGATACGAGGAACTCATTTCGGTGAGAGAATGGCTGACATTAGAAAGAAAAATTGTAATATACCCTGGTTATTGTTGGATCGTTCATATCTCTCTTGAAGCCCAATTTTCATGCAGATAACCCTTGACAACTTTTGCTCTGTAGATTTTTCCTTTAATGGGAATTACCAACATACTATAATGCATACCTAAATGCGCATTCATATGCACAACACAACCACAAACACAATCTAGAATAATTAAAACATTTCACAACATAAGGTTATGTATGTATGTAAACATTGTAGTGGAAATTACAACACAACACAAAAAACAATTGCTTATCTTTTAAATGGTGCAACTAGTTGCAAACTTTCAAAGTTCCACCCAACCATATACCATATTGTTCTTTTTTCTTTCAACAACGAGCAACCCTCGAGCTAGGGATTTGACTCTATGTGGCATCAACATCATCTTTCCCAGAAACCTGGTACATACCTAGTACCAACAACTACCAGCCAAGGTACCAAACCTGACAACCTCCAACCAATAGTCTTGTGGCTTCCAGAAGTTACACTACCCTCACAAGCTTTGCAGGTAACCTTCTAGGCCTCGCATATCCAAGGTACTAATCTCGACAACCTCCAATCAATAGTCCTATGGCTTCCAGCAATTCTACTACTTTCGCATGCCTTCCAAGTACCCTTCGAAGTCTCACGTTTCCAACATGGACACCATGCTTCCACGATCTTCCTTCCATGATCTCTCAACAAAGTCATTTATACCCCCCATAACATGAAATTTAATCACACTCCCCCTTCACAGAGCTAACACAATCATTTTTATGTGTATGCCCTCATTTTTCCACTCAACATTCACCCAAGCCCTTAATGGACTTTGGTTATATGCATGGGCACTTTATATGATTATTATATCATATAAGCCCCTTTAACTCACCCATCCATGTAGTCTCAATCACATTCTTGTTTATGCCTTTCCGGTTTGTAACTTGTTTATTTTTATTAATTTGTAAATAATTACATTATCGGGCTTTCTAGCCTCAAATATACAACATGTGTACATGGGCATGCCAATCCCCCCAAAACATCACATGTACCTACTTTGGTATGTTTTGATTCACAAGCCTAGTTCCACATTTACATTTCAGGGATCGAGTAGGGGTGTTACATTCTCCTCCCCCTTTTTTGGGCATTGTCCTTAATCTGGAATTTATCCAGGACAAAGAATTAAAGGTATTACAGACTCATGTACATGGATGTGCCTATGTTACTTTATACAATGGATCGATAAGATTGCAAAATACATAGACACTGAGGCAGTTAGAGAAAACATAACAGGAAAACATGTAATACAACAAGTTTAATAAGGAGTTCACCCAATGCTCCTGGGCTACATCTCCTGGTCCAACTTTCAATGGTGGCCTCTATATTATGTTTTCAAATAAGAGTTTCTTTACAACAGTGAGCTCAATTTGAGTCTCACTCAACATATATGAATCAATAGGATTGGAGTACACAGACTCTCCTTACTGATACTTGACCTCTACTGGTCACAGTAGTATGAGCCCAATCTGAAACTCATACATGACAGGCCTATGCCGAGGAGCTCGCTTGAACCTCTCAAGCTTTCTCTGGAGTGCACAGACTCTTTGACTCTCTCTAGCTCTGTCTGGCTCGATGCTGCCTTCAGGTCAGCTTGGCTTCTTCTCTATGTTCTCTGCTCTTAGATTTTTGCGTCTAACTAACTCCTCTCTGTGTGTGTGTCTCTGCTTCTGTCAGTTCATGTCTTTAAAGCCAGTTTGCTTTCTGTCGGTTTGTTTCTGCTTCTCGCCGTTATGGTTTTCCTTGCCTTTGTCCGTTCAAACTCCCCTGTTCTGCCTCATCATCACTATGTAATGCTTCACAGGCAGGTGGCTACCTATTCTGCAACGGGTGAGTGTGTCAGGTTCCTTGGACACATTTGAACGTTCATTATTTCTGTTTGCTCCAAGATGCCCGCGAAACACGAATCTCCTGCCAACTCATCATCCACATCGGACTTCAAATCCTTCGTAATCTTTCTTTATAACCTTGTCAAATCCGGTCATTTATCAGGACGTGCCTCCGCCCTTGATATGGACCCCCCAGATCCTACGGTCATCGTTCATATCGGGCAGGTAAGTAGCGTGACGTTTAACCGTCCGATGTGAGCGGTTTTCTTTCTCTTCCGCCGGACACGTGTCACTCAGTGTGTGGCATCAGGCGGGACTCGATCAAAACTGCTTACCGCCTCGAGGCCTTCCGATATCCTACCGGTTTTGTGGAATCCACGGAACCGAATTTATTACTTTTCCGCATTTCATAGCCATTTCGGGTCCAGGCACTTCGGGGCTTTCCTTCACTGAGGGGGACGCCCTACGATACGCGAAACCACCCCTGTTTCTTGAATTAGCCTCTGATTTTGCCAATTTGCACTAATGCGCATTACCATGGGCCAACGATCTGCGCGCTCGACCGAGGGTCCTCGTTGCTCTGTGCTGATCACAATTGCAACGGTTACGAGGATTCCTTCTGATAGCTTGATCTTTCTAAGACTTGAATCTGTTTAGCATAATTTGAATGAGTTTATGAAAACTTAGAGAGTGTTTAGGATCCAATTCGGATCACGACCTTCCCACTAAAAAAGCTTTTGGACCACCAAAAGTTTATTTTTGAGCATCCATCAAGCGAGGGTATTGATTCCTCACTTGCCCAATTTCTATCCATTTCGCAGTGCTTGGTTTTGAACCTTTGAGTCCAATCCTGAGTTACTCAACATCCCCTCTGCGTGTAGTTCTCACCTTCCTGTCCAGAACTGTGTCTTCTTGCAACTCATTGAGATATTCAGGCAACAGATCATCAGTAGAAGGCAATTGACTTTACTCTTTGGGATCTTCAATTAATGAAGGTTCAAATAGTCTCAAGCTGTCTACATTAACAACTGAGTAGATGTGCATGTAAGCTGGTAAATCAAGGCGAAAATCATTCTTACCAATTTTCTCAAGATCTTGAAAGGTCCATACCTTATTGGCTTTAGCTTCTTACCTTCACCTTGCATTCTGTCTTTGTTGATATACAGCTAGACTTGATCAGCAACTTGGAAACTATGCTCCATCTGATGCTTGTCGTGGCCTGCCTTGTACTTGGTTTGGCTCTTTTCCAGCTGTTCCTGTACTACCTAGTGAATCTCTTGGATTTGTTCGATGAACTTGGTTGCCTTGTCCACATCACTATGTCCATCAACCACTATGTCTTTACCAAATACAAAATCCAAGGGAGACCTTGGTGTGAAACCAAAACAGGTCTCAAAAGGAGATCTCTGTGTAGAATAATGTTTAGCTCGGTTGTAAGCATGTTGCACATAACATAAATGTTCATCCCAAAGCTTTGGATGCTTGCTGCAATAGCCTCTGAGCAACTGGATCACTGTCATGTTGACTACTTCTATTCGACCATCTGTTTGCGGATGAAAAGTTGTGCTCTTCTTCAGCCTAGTGTCCATTAATTCCCATAAACTTGACCAAAATTTCCCAACAAATCGGGTATCTCGATTAGATATAATGGAAGTGGGTAATCCAAAATGAACCCATACATGTTGAAAGAACAACTTTGCAATTTGTTCAGCCGTAATTTGTTTGTTACAAGGTATCAAAATACACATTTTGCTGAACCTATCCACAAGAACATATAAATAGTCATGACCTTTCCTAGATTTAGGCAGTCCTCCAACAAATTCCATGGAAACACTTTCCCAAGGATGAGAAGGAACTCGTAGTGGAGTGTACAAGCCTAGTTTTCTATTGCTGGGCTTGCTTTTAGCACACATGGTACACCCTCTTACATATCTAGAAATTGTCTCATTCATTTTTCGCCAATAACAAAATCTTTGCAGTTGTGCAACTGTTTTACTTACACCAAAATGACCTGATATTAGAGAAGTGTGTGCCTCTCGAATTATCTTTACTCTTTCAGTTTGTGGAATGCATAGCTTCCCAAAATGATACAAGAGTTGGTCCTTAACATGATAATCCAATTCTTCTACTTGTTTGCCATGACTTAAAGTTGCATATACATCTTTAAAATCTATATCTTGAGCATATTGTTCAATGTAGCTTTCATGCAATACTGAATTATGCTTAAGTATAGTGGATGCATTTATGATTGGTCTGGACAACATATCTGCAACTTTATTGTGTATGCCCTTTTTATACTTGATGACTAGATGAAACTGTTGTAGAAAACCCATCCATCTATAATGTCTTGATTGCTGCAACTTAGTTTGGGAGTGTAAATATTGAAGTGGTTGATGATCAGTATGTATAACTGTCCCTTTACCCATTAAACAATGTTTCCACTTTTTCACACTCTGTACTAATGCATACGAATCTTTATCATATGTGGGATAGTTAACTACTGCAGAATTAAATGTCTCAGAATGATAACATATGGGTTTACCATGTTGCTTCAACACTGCTTCCATGGCATAGTCACTCGCATTTGTTTCATTCTCAAATGGTCTTTGAAGATCGGGCAATGCTAGTACTGGTGCTGTACTAATCTTTTCTTTCAAGGTGTCGAAGGCTTTCTGTTGTTTGCCTCCCCACTGAAACACCTTGTTCAATCTTGTTAAAGCATGTAAGGGAGCTGCAATTAAGGAAAAGTTAGAAATAAACTTTCTCCAATACTGTGTTGCTCCTAAGAAGCTTCTAACTTAGGTAGCTGATTGGGTTTAGGCCAGTTTACAATGACTGCAACCTTAGAGGGATCTATCTTCAATTCACCACCCCCTACAATGTGACCCAAATAATTCAAAGATGTTTTGCCAAATTCACATTTTGAGAGCTTAACATAAAGGTTTTCTCTTTTCAAAACATCTAGAGTCTGCTTAACATGCTTTAAATGTTTTTCCCATGTTTTACTGAATATAAGAATGTCATCCAAATATACAATGACAAAATCATCAAGAAAAGGTCTGAGTACATCATTCATTACTCTCATGAAAGTAGCAGGAGCATTAGTTAAGCCAAAAGGCATAACCAACCACTCATACAATCCCGGCTTTGTTTTGAAAGCCGTCTTCCATGCATCTTGCTCTGCAACTCTAATCTGATGATAGCCACTATGCAAGTCCAACTTGGAAAAATAAACAACTTCCTTTAATTGATCCAATAGATCAGCTATGTGAGGAAGGGGATAACGATTTTTTATCGTTATCTTATTCAATGCTCAGTAATCAATGCACATTCTCCATGAGCCATCTTTCTTTCTCACCAAAACAATTGGAGACCCACATGGTGATGTGCTAGGTTTGATGAAGCCCTTCTTGAGCAGCTCCTATACCTGCTTCTTGATTTCTGCATTCTCTAAAGCAGGCAACCTTTTATACTTGTGGCTATGATTGTTGTTTCATCTCATGAGTCTGACCGCAAATCCTTTTGAATTGCTGCAGTAGTCTTCTTCTTCTTTCCCTCGAACTTCTTGGTTTTTAGCTCCGGATGCAGGATCCAGCAGTGTTCATCATCATGCCCATCCTTTTTACAGTGAGTGCATGAAGACTTGGTATTTTGTACAGTATTGGCCTTCCTCTCTTTCCATTTCTCTTTTCTCTTTTCCTTGCTTTTTCTTGCAGCGTGTTTTGATGATTCCCCAACTTTTGGGTTCACATTCTTTCCTCTAGCCTCTAGATGTGTAGCATGAACATATACCTCATCTATGCTAGTGGGATTAAACATGAGAATAGTGTGCCTTAAGTAGCTATGTAGACCACCTATATACTTCAACAGAGTTTCGGGTGAGTCCAAAGAAATTCCTAGAATGAAAGCACTTTTCCTAAATTCTTAAGTGTAACTCTGTACACTTTGCCCTTTTAATTGGCAAAGAGTTTGCCAACTCATCATGGCTTGCTGCATATAGGCTAGTGGATAGAATTGCTTTTTAATTGCAGAAACAAATTCACTCCAGACAGAAAGAATTTTACCATGCTTCTTCATTTCAGCTTGTGTCCTGCCTTCCCACCATACCAAGGCAGTGCCTCCAAGGCATAGGCTGGCCAGCTGAATCTTACTCTTGTCTGAATCGATGCTCTGCACTCTACAATAAACATCAATCTGTCTAATCCAATTATCCAGCTTCTCTGCATTCAACTCTCCATCATATATCGGTAAATCAAATTTAACATCTAATTTAATCAAAGATGTTTTCTTTTTGTTTTCAGGGCTACTAGGAGGTGTGGGAAGTTTTTCTTCTTTCCCTTTGCCTTTAGAGTGGTCATGGAGGAGAGATTCTTCTGCTCCTTTATCTTGTTTGGAGTTTGATGAATCTTCAGCTCTACCTCTCTTAAATTCTCTATACATTTCCTCCACCATGGCTTTCATGGTCAGGAAACCATCCATGAACTGGGAGTCTGATTCCAAGGGGTTTTCTTCTGACATTTTCCTCTTAGAGTGGACTCTTCCAATTTCAGGGTTAGCTTCAACCAACTCTCCTTCTCCTAATTTAAGCTTTGATCTAGTTAGCATTCAACAACAAAATCCAGCACAAGCTTGTCTAACCTTAGTAACCTAGAGCTCTGATACCACTTGATCTGGAATTTATCCAAGACAAAGAATTAAAGGTATTACAAACTCATGTGCATGGATGTGCATATGTTACTTTATGCAATGGATCGATAAGATTGCAAAATACATAGACACTGAGGTAGTTAGAGAAAACATAATAGGAAAACATGTAATACAACAAGTTTAATAAGGAGTTCACCCAATGCTCCTGGGCTACGTCTCTTGGTCCAGCTTTCAGTGGTGGCCTCTCTATTATGTTTTCAAAGCAGAGTTTCTTTACAACAGTGAGCTCAATTTGAGTCTCACTCAACAGATATGAATCAATAGGATTGGAGTACATAGACTCTCCTTACTGGTACTTGTCCTCTACTGGCCACAGTAGTATGAGCCCAATCTGAAACTCATACATGACAGGCCTATGTTGAGGAGCTCGCTTGAACCTCTCAAGCTTTGTCTGGAGTGCACAGACTCTCTGACTCTCTCTAGCTCTTTTTGGCTCGATGCTGCCTTTAGGTCAGCTCGACTTCTTCTCTCTGTTCTCTACTCTTAGCTTTTTGCGTCTAACTAACTCCTCTGCGTGTGTGTCTCTGCTTCTATCAATTCATGGCTTTAAAGCCAGTTTGCTTTCTGTCGGTTCGTTTCCGCTTCCTGGCGTTCTGGTTTTCCCTTCCTCTATCCGTTCGAACTCCCCTATTCTGCGTCATCTTCACTGTGTAACGCTTCACAGGGAGGTGGCCACCTATTCTGCAACGGGTGAGTGTGTCAAGTTCCTTAGACACATTTGAACAATCGTTATTTCCGTTTTCTCCAAGATGCCCGCGAAACACGAATCTCCTGCCAACTCATCGTCCACATCGGACTTCAAATCCCATGTAATCTTTCTTTATAACCTTGTCAAATCCGGTCATTTATCAGGACACGCCTCCACCGTTGATCTGGACCCCCCAGATCCTACGGTCGTCATTCATATCGGGCGGGTAAGTAGCGTGACGTTTACCCGTCCAATGTGACTGGTTTTCCCTATCTTCCACCGGATGCGTGTCACTCAGTGTGTGGCATTGGGCGGGACTCGTTCAAAATTGCTTACCGCCTCAAGGCCTTCTGATATCCTGCCAGTTTTGTGGAATCCACAGAACCAAATTTATTACTTTTCCGCATTTCATAGCCATTTTTGAATGTTGTACAAAGTTGTATGTATAAAGCTCCATAATAGTTCTGCTTGGTTTTTAAGCATGTGTTGTTTGTATATGGTTAGTGAACATCGAGGAAGGTGTCCCCCCAATGGGGAGGGGACTGTGACAACCCTTAGTTAATATTCCCTCATTGTAAATATTTGTAACTCTTTAAAAAGGGCGATAGAGGGGGACATGGATTCCAGTTACTTGGGGAGGGAGATTGCTTGAGGAATTAATGATTTTAAATGTAGAAACCATGGGTTGGTTGAGAAGTTAATGTGTTGTTTATGCAAAAAATAAGAAAAGGCCCAGGTGTATTTTAGCTCTAACAACAAACAAAAAAGGACAAAAAAATAAAATAAAAAATAAAGAATGAATGGGTTGCATTGTCTAAGGTAGTTGACCTGCATGGAGCCTCGAAAAAGACATGGTTAGTCTATTGAAGGAGCACGATAACAAGTCAATGGGGAGAGAACAAAACTCATGGAACACATACGTTGTGGAAGAGAACAATGGTAAGCTCTGGGGAAAATTCTTCCAAAGGGTCGAAGATGTAACAAGAGAGCAATGATTAGAATCATAGTGATCGAGCTCTGGGGAAAGAAAACCAACTAACGAACCCTCAAAGAGGTTTGCTGGGTGAAAAAATTATAGAGAGTAGTGGATTGCTTGAAGGTTGAAGAACCCGATTATATAGACTCTTTATACTATGGTATCCTGGCACGGGTGTTAATCATGTTTGTAAAGTCTGGAAGGACTGAGTGGAGGCTTGTGTAGCTGGTGGATGAAGGCAAAGTGACCTTGTATCATCCTATTTTCGCTAAAAATATTGGTTATTTTCTCTCAAGAGCACTCCACCTCAAGCACTAGAATCTCACTCAAGGGTGACAACTACAAGTAAATGTGGTTGTAGCTTGTCAAAGGTTGGGTGGAGAGTTATATTCCCAATCTCGGTTGCCATATCTATTATAAGATAAGTATTCTTGTATGCCTTTGTGCTTGTGATTATCATCTCTCTGCTTATTGTGCTGCAATAATGTCATGATAATGTTGAGGAGTGATATTTTCCTGCATAAATGAGGAATGTCATTATCCTGTGTAAATATTTTAAGGAATGGCTCATTTCCTATGAATATTCTAAGTTGGAAATTAACCTAGGAATGCATGAGCATGAAGAGATGGGAATCTCTGTTAATGATTAAATAACTACATTGACATGTTTGGATATCAGTTCATTGCGTTGAAAATGTTTCATGTTAACAATAAGGAATGCCATTTCCTATATAGAAGTGCTTCTTGAGTATTTTCCTAGGAATGGGTTTATTCCTATGTTTGTCCCAAGCCTGCAAATTGGTCTAAATGATCTGTGTATGAAGAGGTAGACAACCTCTGTTTATTTAATTAGATGATGGTATGAAAATGATGTGGCTAGTAGGCCTTCGTTTATAAATGTAAGGCTTGGGAGGAGCTATGGTCATTTATTGTAAAACTCAAAAGAGATAGTGTGGTGTTTATATACATATACACAAGTATACACACACACACTTAAACATATGTGTACAGTGGATTTAAGGTCATGGTCGAGTCTTGGTAAAGATCAGGAGGGACAAATCAAATGGTCTTGTATACTCATTACATGTATATATATCCACATGCACGACCCCAGGGACCTTTTCCCTTGAGGTTGCTAAAAGAGACACCAAAGGGAACTCCTGTGATCGAATCCCTAGGATGATGTGGCTTGGTGGGGTTGCTAACTGGGTGTGTCACATGGACATGGCATAAGCAGAAAAGAATAAAACCAAGCCCAAATCTCCCTTTATAATGTGGTTAATGTGAATTGTTTGATGTCGAGTATAGTGTAACCCACAGTTATGTGGCACTTAACGTGGAGGGTGTGATGAAAGATGATGTCACCCCAATGTTTAGGACTAGTAACATTACCCTAGACCCTAGACCTCATAGATTTTAGACGGAGGGCATGGTAGGACTCTCAGGATTTAAGTCCCGAGGTGACTTGGTGTGTAAGGATCGTTTAGTGGAGATTAGTGTCGCGTGGCACAAATTCTTTTACATATAAGTCAAGGGATGGCTAAGCTTATCACAAGGTGTATATTTCCATGTACCCTCGGAAGGTTGTCCCCGAAAATTTTAACTCGGAACAATATTGAAAACCACCAGGATTTTATTCATGAGGTAATGTGGCCATGGAGGGTTCGCACCTGTGTACTTTTTCTAAATCGTATATGTGTTATGGGTTGGTCTATGTGGACCACAAAAATTGGATTTTATGTGACATGGTGTAAATGGGTTGACAATGCAATAGAACTGCCACATGGGTGGTGATGAGGCCACGAATTAGACAGCCACGTGCGCACCACGTCAAGACCATGTGGGTGTCATGTGGCAGTTTAAATTATGTGGTACTATCTGATAATCCAATATTTTAATGGACATATCTTTCAATCTAAGAGTCACGTTGAAGCAAATTTATATTGTTGGAAAAGTATCGACAGGATGGACGCAACAATGTCATCCATTTTAAATTTTGAGAAATTTAAAAAAAATGTCGAAATATTTGGACCCCATTTCCATAACTGGAATTTTGAGGTCAGGTCATCAAAGTAACGACCTCCCTCTACCCTTAGTATGGGCTAGGTATAGTAGGGGGTGTGTTATAGATGCCCAACTTCAAGGAACTTTTCCTTACCTTCATCCTTAGGAAGACATGGTCACTAGTTTTGAATTCCATGTTTGACATGTTCTTATCTATATAGCTTTTCTATCTATCTTAGGCAACTTTCAAAATTTGTTTAATCTTTGCTAGTTTCTCTTCCATTTCCTTGAGAAAATTCGGATCGACAATGACCCTATGAACTAGATTGTCCAAACTCACTGGTGTATTACTCTTCCTACCATAGAAGGCTTCAAATAGGCTCATATTTAAGGACGCTTGGTATCCATTATTATATGAAAAATCCACCAAGTGTAAATATTCTTCCCATTTCAAGTGTTTTTCGATCACATACATCCTCAACATGTACTCGAATGTAATTAACCCTCTTCGTTTGGCCATTTGACTTTGGATGGTATGTTGTGCTAAAATTTAAATCAATCTCAAATTCCTTAAATAAACTTGTCCCAAAATTGGACGTAAACTTAGGATCCCCCTCTAAAATAATTGCCTTGGGCACACCATGCAACTTGGAAATTTCCCTCATGCAAATCTCAACAACATTGGCTACCTTGTGTGTTGAATTCATTAGGATAAAGTGGGTAGCCTTGGTGATTTTATCCACCACAGCCATGATGGAATCATGTTGCTTTACTATTTTGGGCAGATTTGTAATGAATTAAATGGAAACAATTCCCACATAGGAATATGTATTTCCTATAGAAACCTTGTTGGGTGTCTATGCTCAATTTTACATTTTGGCACTCCAAGCACCTGGCTATATAGTCACCCATGTCTTTCTTCATACCAAGATTGTCTTTTGATACTCTGGGTGCCCAACATCACACACACTGTGTCTCACTCGTCACTAAATTTTTCAGCTCCTAGGAGTTTGGTACATAAATCATGCCTTTATACAAAAGAACACCATCTTTTTCCATCTAATAATCCCTATATTTGAGCTGCACTTCACCTTGTTGTAGGCTATTTTTATTTTTCTATATTGTTGATATAAATTCACAACTTCTAAAATTTTGATTTTTAAATCATATTTACATGTGCTTATGGTTGTATCATGCATTGCATGCACCCTCCTGCTGAGTGCATCAACCACTTTATTTTCCTTTCTCTTTAGATACTTAATTTAGAAATTGTAATCACCTAAATATTCCAACTGTCTAATTTATCTGGCATTTAAAAGTGGTTATTCAATCAAATTCTTTAACCCACTACGGTTAGTCCTAAACTCAAACCTCTTCCCCATGAGATAATGCCTCCACATTTTCAAGGCATGTATAATGGTTGCCAACTCCAAATCATTAATGGCACAATTATTTTCGTGCTTCTTGAGCTCCATGGATTCATATCACATGCCCACTCTGCATGAGAACTCCTCCAAGTCCTTCTCTACATGCATCTGTGCACACCAAAAGCCTTCATCTGGATCAATTATCTTCAATATAGGTGCACTTGTCAATAATCTCTTTAAATGTTGAAATTCCTCTTCACATTTTTCGAGACCAATCGAATTTTGCACCTTCATTTGCAAGGATGTAATAGGATTGTCAATTTGTCGTGAAGGTAAATCCCCTCTGCGGACAGAGGCGATCCCTCTAGCCCAATGAGAGGGCCTAGCAACAAACTAAACAAACTAACATACACTTTCCTAGGTTATGTTTAACAAATTCAAAGAGAAAGAGAAACCTACCTCGCTTTGATGCTAATCTCTCAATCCTTTGGAGATGACTTTGAATCTTTCACTCTAGGCCTCGCTCCTGAATTTTTCTTCACGTCCAAGTACCTGTAAGGAAGATCAAAGAGCTATGCAAGATACAATAGCATATATAACATACATCAAACATAAACTACTTAATAGATCAAGGAGTATTAAGCTAAAAGCATAAACATTTACACAATTATGGAAAGTGAACATCAGATGTATATATTAATAAGTTAAAAAGGGAAGCATACAACCTATGCCTTGATGTTGGAAACCCCCTTTTGGTGGATGTCCAAGTCCAAGAAAAGACTCTTCAAGAACTCCTTCTCCAAGTTAGAATGGGTAACATGTAAGCATAATCTCATCGTAGGGATGCAACAATCAATGACTAACCAATTTGGGGATGGAAGGGAGTGAATTTATAGGAAGAGAGAGGGAGTTAGGGATCCACAAAAGAGGGAGGAAGGTCCACATCTCAAGGGGAAAGTCCATGATTATAATATAAAGAGGTCCAAATGGGAGAGCTCAACCATATCAACAACAACCAATATCCATCTGCATGTTCTCGAAGGTTCTAGTGCACGATGCTTCTCCTCTAGTTTGCGAAAACTTGGCAGAAGAGGTTCAACGCGAGTTTTAAAAAAAAAAACCCGTGTTGGCAGCACTAGTGTATAATTGTGCAACCTGCCATCAGCATGGGCAAGCATTGGAGCAAAACACGATGATGTTATAATTTAGGTTTTTAGTTAGCCTTCTTCATAATGGATTCAGGGCAGTTTTCCTTTGATTCTTGAGGGAGATTTTGGCTTGTATAGCATGATGGATATGATGCATAGTTGTCAATGTTTTGGCACTTCGGGATATTGAACAAGAAGTGAACATGAGGTGTGACAAAATACTATGTAACAAATTCCCCCTAAAGCATGAAGGTAGAACAGGGAGTGATGGTTGAGATGCTTTACAAGTTAGTGCAAGGACGAGAACAACACCGTCAGGAGACCTACAAATCAAGCATATACATATACATATACATATCTGACATCTCTGATGATCATGCCTAATGATACATGAATAGGCATCTAATAATACATGAATCCACGATATGGACACAACCATCCAAATAGAATGGATCATGTGTATGGATCCTCGGTATGGTCGCAACCATCCAAATAAAAAGGATCATGAATATGGACCCATGGAATGGTCACAACCATCTGTCCATAGGAAACATGTGTACAATCATGAATAACTCATAACTCCACGCAACCTGGATTTTATCAGACAGAATCCAGGGTCTTGTGCTCTGTCTCGACCCAATCAATGTACGAATTCTAACATGTGAATATATGTGTCGAAGTCGAACATGATAGAAAACCAGCTTATTACTGGTCAATGATGTAAACCATTAACATGCACGAGAGAAACCACCAATAATGACAATGGCTTTCAAGGTACAATCAACACAATCCATGAATGTGAATAACGAACTTGAAGTTGAAGACCTGTGCAATCACCCAATCGAAGGTCAATGATGTAAACTTGTTGTCGAATGCGAAGAACTTTCCATTGAGGAATTCAAGCTCTAAGGTTCTGGAAGGGAGTTTCTAGATCATCTTTATTGGATAATGAGATGAAATCGATAGGAAGTGATTCATCGAAGGAGGGCCATAATGAATCCCACATCATCAACACGAAACGAAAGAATGTAGTAGAGTAGATAAGTGTGATCCAAGACTGTGGCAAAAATTAGGGCTTCTCTTGAACATATCGGTGACACGACTCCGGAGTTTGGCAACATTTGACTTAACATGGGATCAGAGGTCATGATGATGAAATGGTATAATCATATGAGAGGCAAGATGGATTTTCCAAACCCAGGAGGTAAGTGACCAAGTGAGGATGTCCCAAACCTGACACGAGCAACAAATGAGTGTCATGTTCAAGAGAGACATGTTGCCTTTACAAAATACAAGACATGATCACTTTCACTTTTGCCCCCACCATTTCTGGTGAGTACCCCATATATTTTTTTATCGCAATATGGAAGGGGATAACATATGTTTTCCATATAAGTTCATCCTTCAGATGAATCCATCATAGTAAGTTTTACGAGTCCTAGGAAGGAGAAACTTGGTCGCATCGTGGTGACAAGTCCTGCAACGTTTATGTTTTACGAGTCCGAAAAAGGTGAAACTTGACATCTTTTTCATGTTTAGAGAATTTGAAAAAGAAGCGAAAAAAGAAAACTCCAAAGGTCCTTTTTCATAAATAATCTCTTGAACCCGAAAAAGTAGAAAACAATATCCAAGAGAACCTCTTAGCGATGTTCGAAAATGTATTCCTTTTTCGTACAATAGTCTATCTTAGTCCGGAAAAGGGTTAAAATTATACTGAGTAGAGATCATTTCATTTACTTTAATGAGATCGAAACGGCAAGTACTTGAAAATATTTTCATTTTTCGAGAGTCAGAAAAGAGCTTAAAGATGACTCCAGGGGGGTTGCTTTTTTGTTTATTTTTTACGAGTCCGAAAAAAGTGGTAAAATAAACTCGTTGAATTATTCAAGATAAATCATCGTCACCAAGAATATATGACCTGTTGCTACACAAGGAAACACACATTACCGGATTCGAGGAAAAATATTAAAAAATGAGTGAAATATGCCCTAATTTGGTAAAAAAAATATTATTTAAAGCTTATAAATAGGGCAAAAAGTAAATCACTTTTACCATTTTGCCAATTTGCAATTGTGAGAGCATTTTTACCTTATTTTATCTCGATTTTCAGGCAAGGAGCATGATCAATTCCAGACACCATTCGTCGAGCTGCTTGTTGCAGGTAAGAGATATGTCCTTTCCCTTCATTTTGGTACCCATTTCATGCATATTCATCCATATTTGAGGCCGCAAGGAGGAGTTGAAATTTTTTTATATCATGGGTGACCAGCAAGGGTTTTACCCCATCGGACTTACACTGATCACCCTGCGGTCAATTAGGCCCTCGCGTTGGTAGCATGAGAAAATTCATAAACAATCACGCTGGCGGCGAGGTAATTTTTTTTGCATGAAATCTTCCATGTAAAATAGTTTATCTTGGATTTTTTCTCCATGCAAGCTCATGAAATGTTGTTTTGTTGATTTTCCACATGATAATTAGTCCAAAATGGTGGTTGAATGGAAAGAAAGGGGACATGAAGTTGAAGACCATCAGGCTGTTTAGGATCAAGATTGTGTTGATGCCCTATGAGCATGTGGATTTCTCAAGTTCTTCAAGATTCATGGGATCAGATCACATCCTGTGTTATTGCAGCATACATTTGTTGATGGGATGTTGGTCACCAACTATTCATGATTTGGGATCAAGAACTCGAAATAGAGGTCATCGACATTTATTTCATTATCGGGTTATCTAGAAAGGGACAACGGGTGCAGTTGTCCAGATCAAGGGCTGGAGGAGAGAGCATGGATATGCTCATTGTGAGGCATTGTCCAGGGACCAAAAAGACCCAAAGTGGGAAGATTGACATAAATACCATTACAAATCTCCCACTACGAACAATCTTGCATACTATGGCCCGAGTAGCTGGGGCTCAAGCATTGCATGAGGCAACAAAGTCTCATTTCTAGTATGAAATCGAGTGCCTAAATCCCACAGTTTTCAATTGGAGTGAGGGTTTGTTGGTGTACATGAAGCACCAATTTACCAAGTGCAAGTCAGGGAGTCTGAAACAATTTGGGCTCAGATCCATTTTGGTGACGCTCATCCTAGAACATGTGCCATTGTTCCATTATCAGTGGTTAGAAGTGGATTCACCAATGCCCAGAGATCCACGATTACTCAGACGGGGAGAGTTGATGCCTCGACATGGAGGCAGCCAACAAATGTCATTCCCTCTAACATTTTTTGGATGGTTGCGTCAGCAGATAATCATGGTTGATCCAGGGACACAATGGACCGATTCAGTTAATTTTTTTCTTTTTTTTGGTACTAAGATTTGACTTATGATGCTTTGTAGATGTGGGCCCAAAGAGACCTCCCGGGGTTTCTCCAATAGCTAGGAAAGTGGCACACCAGATTGAGGAGGCTCCTTATAAGGAGGGAGAAAATCGTATCGTCGAGGTAGAGTGTAACCTGGAAGCTTTAACCAGGGGCATTCCATAGTACGCCTCGATTGATGAGGTGCCATTACGCTACCAGAGGCGTACTGTAGGGGTTTCCGCCAGACTGCGTCGGTTATTGGGCTGAGTCATTAGGGATATTTCATGCTATCATGAGCACCATGTGGGCGAATAACCAACTCTAGTTTACTCTCTGAACTGATGTAGATTTATAAAGCCATCTGTCCCAGAACACAGATTTTATCATTTTGATGAAACAAACTCTTTTCTAAACACACACACACACACTCTCTCTCTCTCTCTATATATATATACATGTTTTTCTGTTTACCATGTCTATTATGTGATGCTTTATGATTTATAAGTTTTGCAAATGTCAATCTAACACATAGTAGCCAATGCATTTGTTAATGTGTTCATGCGTCTCGGAATGTGATGATAAGTAATAAAATCAAAGTCTCGTTCCAATAGACGAACTCACAAACACATTCTCAAAATTTGAGGGTTTCTAACTGAATATTATCCATTAAGTTGTAGTATAATGAGTTGTGAATCAAGTTTTACGATTAACTCTCTAATGCCAAGAGCGATAGCTGTTGGCATTATGATATAGGTGTTGTCCTTGATGGAAACTCACTTAGATGAAAGATCTAAGTACTATAGGTTAACATCAAAAAATTATTGTTCAGGCCAGACATAATGAAGAAAGAAAGGTATACGCAGGTTCACCTTGACCAACCCGCGTATACATGTAGGTTCGCAGACCAAAATGTGCGTATGAGCGTACACACACACTTTCACGAAAAGAAAGGCACGTACATGTTGGAAAACTTGGTTTCGGTCCGTGGTATTTGGTCCATGGTATTGTGACCCATGGTATTGGTCCAAGGTATCTTGTCCGAAGTGCTGACCCCATGTCTTTGGACCAAGGTATTGATTCTAAGTGGTTTTGGACCATGGTATTGAGTAAGGCCTAGGACTATAAAAGGAGGAGAAGATCATTAGGCAAGGGAACTTACGAATTGTATATCTAATGAAGAGCAAGATCTAGATTACAGGTTATTGGGTTATGGTGAACAACTGGATCTGAATCAAGGATGAACCTGAGCGCTTGATGAAGGATAAGTTCTATTGATGGGTCAAGATCTTAAGGCTTGAAGAGAAGTATCTTTGTGTGGTTTTGATCTTTTATCTTAATAATTGGTGCATGTCATAATCTGCAAATATGATGATCTGGGTATATCTGATGTCTGAATAATTGTAAAGGTTAAGTCATCTTTTACAGATCTGTACGTAGGTTCCTTATAGCAAAGACATGTATGCATGCTGGTTCGACATTTCAAAAGTGCGTATACACAGGTTTGCCTTGATACAAGTGCGTATGCACACAGGTTCATACGCACTTTCGTCACATTGAAGTAGTGTACACCTCATAAAATATGCTTTAGCTACTTCTGGTCACTGTTGCAGTGTTCTGGGTTCTGTCTTGGGTTTTGGTTACTGTTATTGTATTCAGGTTACAACATTCAAAGAAGTGATTGTTTGATTAAGTTTTCAGTTGGTGCAAAGGAGATTAGTTGATGCAGATATATTTGACTTTTGATTGATGTTATTGATGGATCCAGTCTGAAAATTTATGAAACGTGGTCCCTAAAAAAAAAAGAAAAAAAGAGGAAGGTTGTAGCCTTCTATAGGTCAGCACCTATGTACTAGTACATCAGCGAGTACAAGAGCTAGGGGGTTGTAGCTCCCTTCCAAGAGAAGCTGGAGAAGGTTGTAGCCTTCTGCAGGTAGAAGTCTGCGTACTGGTATAAGACTGCACCAGTACAAAATATTGTAAAAAGAAGTTTCTTATTAAAAGAAAGATACGATTGCAACAGGTGGTTTTCACCCACATTGGTTTCCACCTTATAGTTTGTGTTCATGTGTGTGACTATCTATTCTGTTTTTACTGCTCCTGGTTACTGTTTATATGGTTCTGATGCACAGATTAAAGATCAACTTATGAAGAATTAACTAAATTATAAGTTTGTTGGATATACGCTAGTTGCATTAAACACAATTGCATGTACACGCGAGTTCCCTTAACTGAAGTAGTGTATATGAATCTGATTATGGAAATGAAAAAGTTATTGATTTGATATTACTGATTCACCCCCTCTCTCAGTATTATTTCCAACAATTGGTATAAGAGTAGGTCCTTTGGTAGAAGCTTGATCGCTTGAAGGAGATCCATAGAACAATGGGAAAGAAGCTAAAGAAGAGAGCGCCTCAGAAGAAGAAGACATCTCAAAGGAACTATGATAGTGGAAGAATTGATTGGGGAATATGTGGAAGCAACTCTTCATATTCAGAATCACCTCAGAATGAAGATGAACAAGCAAAAGAACTATCAGGTATGGATTTTGGTGATGCATTTCTCCATCCCTTTGAAGATGATGAAAGTGATAGCAAAATAAACGAATTTGCTCTTATGGGTGAGGAAGAAAGATATCAAATAGAGGCAGAATTTAAAAGGCTTACGGGCAAAATTAGAGATCAACAAGATCTATTGGACAAAAGGGAATGTGCCTTCAAAGAAGAAGCTACCAAACTAAAAGCTGAACTAGAGGAAGGAAACAAGGCAAGGAAGCAATTCAAGGAAAAGGAAGATCAATGTCAAAAGCTACAGGATGAAGTGACATCATTAAGAAATGAAGTAAATGAAAGGAGCACAACAATCAAGAAACTTAGAGATAGATCCAGTTACTATGAAATTCTTGAAGCAAAGATCCTCTCGCTAAAAGAAGATCTTGAAGAATCAAATAAGCATAATAAAGAACTACTCCAAGCTCTTGAAAAACAAGAAAATGAAGTTCTTGAATTAAGACATCAGTTGGAAGAAGGAAGAAAAGCTGAAGGAATCATGAAGAAGCAGTATCTTGAAAAGGAAGAGCAACATCAGGTTGAGGTAAATGTTCTAAAAGATAAATTAGAAGAAAAGGATAAGCTCTTACGATTTCAAGATAGTACTAAGATCTTGGATGATATTCTTAGTAGTCAAAGGTCTCCTGCTATCAAAACTGGTCTTGGTTTTCATGAATATGTTGAAGGTGAATCTAGTTCACAAAGTAAGACAAGGAACTCTAATACAAAATATGAAATGCTCAACAAGGAGATGAGAGGTCAATCCCATCAACAACCAAGGAAAGAAATTCTTCAAAGAAAATCTATTACTCCTAACCATGGAAGTGATAGTCGGTTATTTCCTCAAATGAATGATGTTGAATGTTATGTATGTCATAATTTTGGTCATGTTGCAGCCAGATGCAGAAGTAGAATGGTTCAAGACTGTCACACAGAAAGATCATCACGTTCCAGGTACTTTAAGGGATATTGTTTTGCTTGTAATATGTTTGGTCACAGAGCCATTGACTGCTATAGAAGGAATATGAAACATATGAGATTTTATGCATGTAAAAAGCTTTGACATATAGCAAAGGAATGCAGGAACAAAGTACGGGCACCATACCAAAAGGAGAAAACATCATCACACTTGAAGATATGGAAGAAGAAGGAAGTACAGTCAGAAAGATGTGGCACAACACAATGTATAGACATGACAAACTCAGAGGGACCTGAAAGTGTGAAACTTCAGTGTTCTAAATCTCATACAAAAGTTTCATGAAGAGAAGTCACGTATATCCGCGAGCTAGACACTGCACAGTCGCGTATACGTTAGTTTGAGGAAAAGGAGTGGGACAGACTCAGGAAAAAGGGTCTAATATGGTTCAGTCAACTATTTGCTCTGTTTGATGACGGTTACAATCTGCTAATAATGTTTGTAAATGTATTGATACTCATAAGATGTTGCTTTTGATCCTCACAAGTTAACTTGATGTATATCTGATTGATGATGATTCCTTGATACTTCTTGCTGATATATGCATGATCATATCTGATAGTGAACAGATGGAACAGGTTCAGGGGGAGAACATGCTATGCTTCTAATAAAGCATTGTTGGCATTATGTTTAGAAGTATTTGGTACCTAATCAATGATGATGATGCTTATGATACATCTTACTATGATACAGTTATCAGTTGCCCATGACAAAATCTCATATGATTCTTGGGGTCACATAGTTAGTGTTCAAATGAGACTTATGGATGATTCTTTGATGATGCATATAGTACATATATGTTGCTTACATGATGATCTTCATAAGGAAAAAGAGAAGTACAAAGCTTCATTATTTAGTGATAAGCCACTCATTTCCTTTATGTTGTTGTCATCATACCTCCAAAGATGCATAAAGTTCATATGGTGTAGTTATGATTTCTATAGTTCTTGGCTCTCACATGGTTAAGAATGGTTATTGTTGATGTTATCAAGAAATCTTGACAAATGACCATGAGCTCATGGTTTGCTAGATACATATTGCTATGCTAGATACATGGATGATTACTTAAGTTGCATACTGACAGATATTGTTGGTTGGCCAAGAGAATGGTGTTATTACAGGTCTCATGAAGACATAGCTATTTGAAGACATGGATATTCGAAGACATGGTTTACTTAGTCACATAATGATGATGAGTTCTTGCCTTATGATGATAGGTTGATACTCACATATTATCATGGTTGATGCTTATCAGATGTGGGATGTTCCCTAGTGATGATACATGGTTGATTGTGGAAAGATCATGCAGTTCTTAATGATGATGTGAAAGATCATGTGATGAGTATGGTGTTTTCTCATATGATATGGTATGAATGGTTTTGTTACTGCTTGGAGATGATTCATGGAAGGAAATGAAGCAAGTTGATCTTGATGAGATCAAGAGGATGAGTTGATACAGACATACTTTGTCACAGGTTGATGATATCTACACTGACATGGACATATACAGGTTGCTGGTCTGGATGCTGTTGACAGATGCTTATGGAGCAGATCATACATGGTGTATGATAGTTGTTGATGACTATCATGGTCTTGTTTAGATATTTGGTCTCTGTTATAAATGTCATGTATATCATTCAATGTAAAGGTCATATCAAGAATCATGATGTAATAATTTGTCTCTGTCCGTTGTAGTCTTTTGATGAGTCCCTTTTTGGTCATATGATGTAATTTGTACCCCCACTATGCATGGGAAGGATGATGTAATATTTCAGTCATGTATAAACAATTGGTATATCCCCACTTGGTTGGGTGAATGAGTCAAGTTTAGTATATCCCCACTTGGTTGGGAGAATGAATGTATGTATGAGTCATTGGTGATAGGAAGGTCAAACTCACATAGTTGAGTTTTAGAGTCATGTTATTTTTCTTGAAAATATTTGTAGACTCTGCATATGCTCAGGGGGAGCATGGATGATACAATACATCCTAGCATGAATAAAGCGGGAGCTCAATTAGATATTTCAGCATGCACTTAGGGGGAGCATGACCCTTTTCCCTTGATGTCAAAGGCGGGAGAGTGATTTGGTGTTGTTGTTTCCATCAAGTTCAAAGGGGAAGATTGTTGGCATTACGATGCATGTGTTGTACTTGATTGCAACCCACTTGTAGCAGAACAACTCACTTATATATAACTAGATGAATCTACAAAAGAGATATAAGATGTGATAGAATACATGGTAGTTGTATTAACAGATGTGATGCAAGGCAGTTCAAAGGAATCAGTTCAGAAGTAATGTACAATGGTAACTAACTAAGATGACAGTTCACAGTGCAACAAGTTAACATTGCCATCAAGTCCAAAGGGGGAGATTGTTGGCATTATGATACAGGTGTTGTCCTTGATGGCAACTCACTTAGATGAAAGATCTAAGTACTATAGGTTAACAACAAAGAATTATTGTTTAGACCACACAGAATGAAGAAAGAAAGGTATACGCAGGTTCACCTTGACCAACCCGCGTATACACGCAGGTTCGCAGACCAAAATGTGCGTATGAGCGTACACACGCACTTTCACGAAAGGAAAGGCGCGTACATGTTGGAAAACTTGGTTTCAGTCCGTGGTATTTGGTCCATGGTATTGTGACCCATGGTATTGGTCCAAGGTATCTTGTCCGAAGTTTGACCCCAGGTATTTGGACCAAGGTATTGATTCTAAGTGGTTTTGGACCATGGTATTGATTCTAAGTGGTTTTGGACCATGGTATTGAGTAAGGCCTAGGACTATAAAAGGAGGAGAAGATCATTAGGAAAGGGCACTTACGAATTGCATATCTAATGAAGGGAAAGATCTTGATTATAGGTTATTGGGTTATGGTGCACAACTGGATCTGAATCAAGGATGAACCTGAGCACTTGATGAAGGATAAGTTCTATTGATGGGTCAAGATATTAAGGCTTGAAGAGAAGTATCTTTGTGTGGTTTTGATCTTTTATCTTAATAATTGGCACATGTCATAATCTATAAATATGATGATCTGGGTATATCTAATGTCTGAATAATTGTAAAGGTTAAATCATCATTTATAGATCTGTATGTAGGTTCCTTATAGAAAAGGCGCGTATACATGCTGGTTTGGCATTTCAAAAGTGCGTATATGCAGGTTTGCCTTGATACAAGTGCGTATGCACGCAGGTTTGTCACATTGAAGTAGGGTACACCTCATAAAATATGCTTTGGCTATTTCTGAGTGCTGTTGCAGTGTTCTGGGTTCTGGCTTGGGTTCTGGTTACTGTTACTGTATTCTGGTTACAACATTCAGAGAAGTGATTGTTTGATTCAGTTTTTGGTTGGTGCAAAGGAGATTGGTTGATGCAAATATATTTGACTTTTGATTGATGTTTTTGATGGATCCAGTTTGAAAATTTATGAAATGTGGTCCCTGCTAAAAAAAAAAAGAAAAAAAAGAAAAAGGAAGGTCAACACCTACATACTAGTACAAGAGCCAGGGGGTTGTATCTCCCTTCCAGGAGAACTACGTACTAGTACATCAGCTAGTACAAGAGCTAGGGGGTTGTAGCTCCCTTCCAGGAGAAGTTGGAGAACAAGAGAAGGTTGTAGCCTTCTGCAGGTAGAAGCCTGCGTACTGGTATAAGACTGCACCAATACAAAATATTGTAAAAATAAGTTTCTTATTAAAAGAAAGATAGAGATGATTGCAGCAGGTGGATTTCACCCACATTGGGTTTCCACCTTATATCTTGTGTTCATGTGTGTGACTGTTTGTTATGTTTTTACTACTCCTGGTTACTGTTTATATGGTTTTGATGCACAGATTAAATATCAACTTATGAAGAATTAACTAAATTATAAGTTTGTTGGTTATATGCTTGTTGCATTAAACACAGTTGCGTGTACACGCGAGTTCCCTTAACTGAAGTAGTGTATATGAATCTAATTATGGAAATGAAAAAGTTATTGAATTTCTAATATTGGTTCACCACCCCCCCCCCCCACTCTCAGTATTATTTCCAAAAATAGCTTCTAACAAAAGCTCGATGACCACACTATATCTGACAATGTTATTAGTCATACGACCTAAACATATACCTTTTAAATTCACTAATTCACCATTAGGGTCATAGATTTCCCATGCAACGGAAGATAGATTCTGTGTACTATGACAAGCACCATCGGCAAAACTAATGTAACGATTGGATGACATTTGCAAACTAAGTAGAGCACGAGGTAAACAGAGGAAAACGTTTGCAAAATCAAATTAACATACCAAAACCACACTGCATACTAATGAAAACACACTGATGTACATAAGTATTTACACGGAAAATCATGCATAATACTTCTTTAAGTAAATCCCATTTCGGGGCTCAGCCAAAGAATTTCCTTCATAATCTACTAACTCATAGGCACCCTTAAGAAAGTCTCGTTACGAAGGAGCTCATCAAAAGCCATAGACGTGGATGTGGAGGGAAGTTCACAAATTAACTCAGTGGAAACCAATGATTTTTTTTTATTTGGCTGTAGCAAACTCCAAATCAAACTCATAAAGGATAACAATCCATTTAGAATATTTGCCCCATAGCAACTGACGAGTCAGAATGTAGGTCATGGGGTCCCAATAAAAAATCACAGTGGTTTTCTGCAAGAGAATATAGTGTCGAAAGCGTTGAACATCGTGAACAATTGCTAAAGTGAGTTTCTCGACATGGGCATATCAAGTTTCGGTATCGATAATATTTCAACTTAAGTAAAGTTTCATTTCCATCATCATTGTATTGCACCAGTACCATGACAATAGTACTATCGGCTACGACCAAGTACAAGAAGTAATCACGGTGATAATTGGGGGGATGCAACAAAGCGTCACTAATGAGGGTGTTATTCAATGCATCAAAATAATTTTGAGTGATTTCATCCTAAATAAATGGGATCCCCCTTTTCATCAAATGAGTAAATCTGTTGGTAAGTTCAACATAATTGGGTACAAAATAACGAAAGAAATTAGCTTTCCCTTGCAATCTCTGCAACTGATGTAAAGATGATGGAGAGGGTAAATTCACAATGGACTCAACTTTGAGGGGGTCAATTCGGATGCCTTCCTTAGATACCACAAACCTTAGGAGATGACCAGATTCAACGCAAAAGACACACTTATGTGGATTTAAACGAATATTGTAGTGTCTACAGTGAAGAAAAATCGCTCAAAGGTGGTCATGATGATCATGATGCTTAGTAGAATGAGCTGGTAAGTCATCAAGATACGGTTGAACAATGTGTTTAATGTCATGAAAAGCATAATACATCGCTCGTTGGAAGGTAGCACCAACATTTTTTAGACCAAAAGGGATTTTTTTGTAGGTAAAGTTTCCCCATGGAAAAATAAAAGCAGTTTTATGCTGATCGAAGGGAAGAATGTTAATTTGTTTGTAGCTAGAAAAACCGTCCATAAAAGAAAAAATATCACTTCTGACACATTTGTCAATGATTTGGTCTATAAAAGGAGTTGGATAATTATCTTTCGGAAATGCCCGATTAATATCGTGGTAATCAACACAAACACGATTAGTCCCTTATTTTTTAGTCACAGGGACAATGTTTGAAACCCAATCTGTCAATGGAATGGGGTAAATTAAACCAACCTTTAGAAGTTTTTCAACCCCTCCCTTTATAGAAACTGCCTTTCTAGGGTGCACTGGATGAAGTCGTTGACGAATAGGCTTCGCAATTGGATAAGTAGGATTTTTATGCACAACTATACTCAAATCTATGCTAGGCATTTATTCATATGAATAGGAAAATACATTGTGAAATGCATTAAAGAGGGCAGTGTAAATCTTGATCTCATTTGGAGAACAAGAAACCTTGACATGGATGTTCTCGAAAATTCCCGGTTTAACAGAAATGTCGATGGGCATCGTATCAGTAATGTTCCTAATGTTTCCCTCAGACAAAACTTCATGCACCAAAATGGGCGTTTGAAGTGGATGGGTGAGTGTATGGGAAACAAAGGTATCTAAACACAATGAAATATCTCTGAGACTCGGGAGGAACGAGGAATGATTATGAGCATCATTCTAGGGAGTTTCCCCAAGAGACATAACCTTAGTGATACTCTCGTAAGTGGGAAATGTCTCGTTCAAGGGATTGAGAGAATCCCAAGAAACAAGCCAAGGGGACTATGAATACACGTCTAGATGCATACTAAGAGTAGCATGACTTTCAGAAGTGACCGCCAAAGCCAAAACAACAACTTGATAACCTTGTTTTGCTGGGTTGAGCGGCATGACATCGCCAAAAGAATCAACCTGATCGGGGTGTGGAATGATCCAAGGATCCCAAGAAGTGGAGATCATGTTGACAAAAGCGACGTTTGGAGGTGGGAGGGAAAAAGTTCCTAGAAGAGTAGAGTCTTTGAAAAGACCTGCCCCAACATTCTCATAAGGGATGTCAGTGTTTCACACATATGGCACATTGCCATTCACAGAGCCAAAAGAGAAAAAGGCTAACTGATCAACGATGACTATTTTCCCCTTGTGAGGAAAATGGAGCACTCAAAACAAAGAAGAAACCACACAAAACATGGCATGAGTCCAACTTTGACCAAGTCGAAGGTTATAATTCAAATTTGCATCAACGACTGCTACTTCTAAGTTAACGATTTTCCCTTCCAACGCTATGGGAAAGTTCATGAGAATACCGTAAAGATGAGATCCTATGTCATCAAAGGCCTCTAAGGTGTTAGGAGATTGGTTGAGAGGCAGAGAACCTATAGCTTTCTATCATGAGATAAACATGAGTAGGTGGAAGCACCCTCATCAATCACAGTCCGATGAATCATCTTGCCTTTAATAATGACTTGGATTAAGAAAGCAAGTTGATGGGGAAGAAGTGGAACATGATTTTCCAGGTCAAAGGTAATCATACTTGAATTCGTATGGTCAATTCCTCCGATAGCGGATACTAATGCTTTCTGATGCGAGGAACAACTTTACAGAACTTCCAAGGCAGACATCACTGAAGGTGCTTGAGCTAAATCTTTGACAATATTGTAATGCTCGAAAGCTTGCACATTCGAATTGTAAGATGATTTTCAAAGGACACCCTTGGGAGATGGTCGGATAACAGAGTCATTACTAGGTCTCTCAATATGAATAGGACCGTAACTAGGTAGAGCAGAAGTGGAAGGTGTATCAATAAATTCTTTCTCCACAACTTGTTTGGGAGGAGTCGGACAGTCTTTGGACTAAGTGGCGACATAAATAGGTACCGTTCCACTCATATAAACCTAAGAACTCGAAGATGTAGAAGATTGTGGTTGTTCTACCAATTGGGTTTGCTATGATGGAAAAGGTTCTTTTAGTATAACCAGTGTCCCTTGAGTGCCTTTTAACAAGCGACTAACTTCCACACGAAGGGCACAATCCTTGGTATAATGATGTTTCTCACAAATGAGGCAAGGATATTTGGGCTTATGTTTAGATGCATCATCAACAGACAATTTCAGAGGATCCTATTTTGGGGTATCAAATTTGGATTTTCCTTTACCCTTCTTTTTACCTTTTGAGTTTTTTGAATTAGTGATCGGAGAATCCACAGTTTGAACATCTTTATACCAACGTTTCAAATCCCAAGTGGGATCCATCATCAGGGTTGAAGAATGATGATACAAGAAGAGCAAAAAGGCAGAATGCAGATCTGCTGCTCTTCTTGTTATCCTCACTCTACATCTTTCGAGTAAAAGGATTTCACTCCAAGTATCCCCTCCGTATAGGGATAAGATTTTGGAGTTGTTTATCGTGGTAGACTGAACGACATTAACCTCAGAGGTTTTACCAGGATTTGGAGAGGGATTCGAAGGAGGATTGGATGCGGTAGTTGAAAACGGATTTATGCTTTGAAGAAGCTTTATTGGAATTTTGAGTCACTGACCCAATAATACCATCGACATGTGGTACATCTAGAGGTTTAGAAGATGCTAGATCCGTAGATGGCCTCGGAGCATCGGGCAAGAGATCATATAATGTACCAGATTGGGAATATACCAAATATAAATATTGGGCACGAGCAATGGCTTGATATTCGGTCACACAACCACCCATAGCTATGTTCTTGGAAATTTTGTTGGTGAACGATTTAATAAACCATTCAGTTAATAGCTCATTAGGTATATCAAACTCGATAAGGTGACGATGACGTCTCCACTCATGGATATGATCAGAGATGTGGGTAGCAATATTCTATTTCAAAGACGCGAGAAAATGGGTACTAGTTTCATATCGAACTGGTAACTGGAAGTGAGTAAGGAAGGCCATTTCCAAAGAGTTGATGTCTTGATAAGCACCTCGAGGTAACTCTATATACCACTTCGCGACAACACTCGTTAGGGTTCGATGGAAAAGACATAGATGAACGAAGTCCTCAACTTAGGAATTGGATGAAAACCATAAATGGTAAGTCATAACGTGGACCCGGGTCGGGTCTTCTCTAGACTTTTCTTCAAATTTTGGACAAATTCCAGGAATCTTAGTAGGAATCGGAGGCTGATACGACGAATGGAGTATTGGATCATTTGTGAGTCTTGACACATATGGTAGTTCCAACTTTGCTAGAAATGGAAATTATGGATTGAAAGGAATGGGATGCCTTTGGTAAGAACCATCTTGTGGATTCCATCCTTGTTGGTATGGGTTGTGCCCCCAAAGTGGTGGATTTTTACCATAAGGAGCTTGATATTGCCCCCACTAAGAGGTATTTTGACCATACAAAGGTGGTTATTTCCCCCACAAAGGTGGGTTTTGACCAGGGTAAGGGTGATACTAACCCGTCATGGGACGTTGAGAACCATAAGATCGATAAATACTTTGTGAAGCGTATGGATTATAAGGTTGATGTTGCAACTGTTGAACTTGGTGGTTAAAATTGTTGACCCTGCTACTGTAGTGGTTGACATTGTTGCTGTAAGGGTTGGCCTTGTTGATACAAGGGTTTGTTTTGTTGTTGCAAGGGTTGTCCTTGTTGTTGTAATGGATGTTGATAAAGCCCTTGTTGCACATAAGGTCCTTGTTGTACATAAGGTTGTTGTTGTTAGAAATTTTCTTGTGGAATTTGTTGAGTTTCAGGTTGGTATTGATAGGTTCCTTGAAATTGACCAGATGCCCTAAATGAGGTATTTGAACCAGGCTACATTTGGGGGCCTACTTGTTGAGTAAAAGGTGGATTTTGAGGCTATTGTGATCCATATGGAGGGTACGGTTATTGGTAGGGTATCTGGACTGAAAGAGCCTATTGATACGGGATTTGGCCTGATCCAAATGAAATAGATGATCCACTAGGATAAGGTACACTGCCAACATTTTGATTAGCTCTGGTAGCGTGAGTTTGAGATCCACTCACATATGTTCCACCCAAAACATGAGGTACATATGGAGGAGGTGGTTGTTGTCCCCCATGCAGTGGGATAGGTGGTGGCACATATTGTCCACTTAATGGAGGACATGAGGAACCTATAGGGTCATTAATTGTCCCATCCATAACTATCGGTTGTACAAGAACTGAAGAAACTGCAGTTGGTATAGGAATTTGAGAGGCCACATTTGAAAAAAATGGACCAGAAGTAGGCCGGGTGCCCGACGACCAAATGGGATTGTGATAAAGTGAAGATGCACTTGGAGTACTTGAAACGAATTGATCCAAAGAAGTATAACCACTTGGAAAAAAATGTTCACTGCTTTCAGGTAGTGGTACACTTCCGACATATGGAAATAATTCAGGTGGAAAGTCATATTCAGAATCATTGCCAAGACCAGGAGTGTGAGTGGTTGAGACTTCTGGAGGACCTCGAGGAGAGGTTGGAAACTCACCTTCTGATGCCATGGGTGGAAACATTTGGCGAGGGGGAATATGAGATGATGGTGGAGATAAATTCAAAGGCACACCAGAATTATCTTATGGACTTGTTGAAGCCTCGAAAATCGTTGCTTCAACATGGGGGAAAACCACCCGATGCATACCTTGGTTGGTAGCTCCTTTTCCGTTTGGAGTAGTGGCTCCGACTGGGGATAATGGGACCAGTTTCCCAATCTATTTAATTATTGTGATAATGGGGTGATATGTGATGTTTTGGAGTAATGTTTAAGCTAGAAGTAATCTAATATAAACTAATAATCACATGCATTTTATACTAATTTAAACACTATCTAATTATAACTATGCCCGAGAGTAAATTGATGTATGTGATCTACAATAATGTCTGAAAGCAATTGATAATAAAGATCATTCAATTGCGATGAGAAATGAATTCATTTTAACAATAATTGTTTCATATAAAAAGTTAGCCGAAATGATTGTGAAAGATATATCGCATAAGGAATTATTCATGTATTCAACATAAAATATAGATCATTATCATATAGAAGTGCAATAATGGAAATCAAGATTCGAACTTTCATACATAAACAACTTGAAAAGAAATCATTGCTTGATACATAAGTAAAAAGAATTACGAGATAAAAGTACCGTTTATAATACGTCCTACTCGTGTGCTTCAGCAATGTTGATCTACTTTCAATCCATTCAACACCATCTAAGAGTAAAAAGTGCAATTTCAGTAGAAGATGCTAAATCAGATAAAAATAAATCTTGTTCCTTTAATTTCACTAGAAATTCCTCGAAGGGACAGAAGTGCATGTTTTGAAGATTGTTTATGATAAAATTTCTGGACCCCTCTCTAAATGCATGAGAGGGGTTTAAATACTTAAACTATAGAACTAAAACTATATTATTACAAAAATAGTTGAGGAGGTTTAAACGACTTGCCTCAAATTATGCAAAAATAAAATCAAAATAGAAATGAACATGGTGACTATCTATCCTGCATTTGATCCTTCAGATCGCAAATGTCCATCATGGGCTTGAGCTGTGTTGGTTGGCCTACTTCAACTTTCAATTGTCCAGTGAATACGACATCGGTTAGTGCTGGCACCATTTTATCCGTAGAAGTGGTTAGGCATCGTAGGGTCATCCACTGGCTATGAGGTTTTACCAAATGTCACCAATATGCTTCCCAGTTTAACCTGGTCATTTGCCTTATTACTTTTGTTTTTTCTTCTGTTGCCTGTTTCCACTGTAGTTCAAGTTGTTTCGCATTAGGAAGAAAACCTAGAATGGATTCTACCACAAGGTTGGTGCTATGTAAATTTTCATTGACATTTTCTATGACACTATTTGATGTTGCTGCCGCATCTGTTGTTGCCTTTTCTACCTCTTTAAGTCGAGAATCCTAGTTTGCAAATAATATTTCTTTATGCGACTCTTCTAGTTTAGGCAAGTCGGCTTTTCTCCCATCTTCTGTATTTTGCCAGGTGATGAATTCAGAGACCTTTTTAAAGATTTCATCATATTCAAGTCTCATTTCCACGACTTGAATTGTCAATTCGTCACTTGTTTCGTAATAAGAGTTCCATTATGAAATCTTCTGGCACAATAATTATTTTTGGTGCATCAGCTGGGAGTTAAGACCGAGCGCTTCGGTAATAAACTGATCAATTTTTGGATCATCTTTGTGTAGATTAGTTATTGCCTGTATTTGTGCTTCCTTCTCTGCTAAGCTAGTTTGATGTTCTATTTGCATCTGCTTGACTTCCTGTTGTAGCTTAGCTAACTGTATCTCTACCTGCTGGTCAGATTTTTCTTGTTGTAATTGTTGTTCAAGTGACATAATTTTATCTTCTTTTTCTTTAAGAAAAATTTACACCTCTGTTGCTTTATCGATGGTCGTTGCAGCCTAGGCACCTGAAAACTGTGACAATCTAGTAAGATTGGCGGATGGGGTGACAGGTGAGTCTTTCCAGAAAACATCCATCGATCCATTATCAGGGGTCATAGCAGCTGTAGAGTCCAAATTCCTTTACCTCCTTTGTCTTTTAACAACGGCCTTATGTTGTGGGCTATAAAACACATCTAGAGGGGGAATATACTCTATTCTCAAAACAATTTCAGAGGTGGGGGTAATAGGGATATGTTCTACCTCTTGAATATTTACAGTCTCCTCTGCTCTAATTTCCTGAGTTGTTTTATGTTGTGGAGTTTGCAACTCTGGCGTTTGTTCCTATGTGTTGAGACTTTTATTAAAATTGCCCCATTCTTCCTCTAAATCAATTACCAAGGGTTTTATTGGTTGTGTGGAGGTGACATGGATTTTAGCTTGTTTGCTGGATGAAGTTTCTTCAGCTATATTCTGTGTAGATTGGGCTGTATCCTTCACTGACTCCTTGCTTTTGCTTTTCCCATTTTGTGATGACTTCTTTGATTCCCTGGTAGATTTCTCTTGGGATTCTGCTCCAGAATTAGTTTTAGAATTTTCTTTGGAGTCACCTTCTATACTTACACTGGGAGTAGGCTCCCTTATTGGTTCAATCAATAATTGGTCCAATGGGACCTTTGATAACCTCCTTTCTCTGTAGCTGTAAAAGTTTTCAAGGTCTTCACGGTCAAAAAGTAATTGTGCCATATGCTTCACCTCTGTGAAGGTGTTTTTCTGCAAAAATATGTCATCAAAGGTATCTTCCTCATTACTGAATACTTTTGTTTTTACCATAGTAGTAAAATCTTTGACAGTGCCGAACAGGTCATATTGCCTTCCAGGGAATTTAGGTAATTGTAGAGATAACATATTCTCTGCTTCTTTAAATGCATTCCCTAGGTCGTGTAATGCAAATGCTCCACACTGTAAAGGGAATGTAGGCCAGATGGGTTTTTTTTATTCCTTTAATGTCTTGCTCATCCCTCCCTCACTAGATGTTTGATAGGCTATCTCTCTAGCCATCAATTTGTCCAGAACATAGTATGGGAGGACACAGGGGAGGTGATGCTGCGAAATACCTTGATATACGTAAATGTATCCTCCCTAAACCATCTGGCTACTGGGAGGATATATACTTCAGCTTCTTGGGAAAACTTGGGGGCATCTCGGTTATAAAGCCGCTTGTGAATAGGGAGCATAAATCCATGAAAAATCTTGAAAAAATGTGGTTGAAAGTTGGATTCCCACATGTCTTTATGGTATATGTGAATGGGAAGTGGATTTTGAGCAATCCACTTCCATCCCATGATAGGGAATTTCGAACCAAAATAAATTGCATCCTTTACATAGGCGCTCATAAAAAATGGAGGGTAAACCCTTGAAGCAACACTTCTTTTCCTTCTATACTCGATTATTGTTCTTGCTAAATTGTCTGACAAAATTTGTGCCCAATTCATATAGTTGTGTTAGCGACTGCATCTATTAATGGCAACCACTCTGGGGAGAATTTAGTACTATCGTGTTTGCCAAAAATTCTACATAGCATGGCCGCTGCAAAACTATGAAAGGGACAAATAGACAAAGTAGTGTAAATACCGTTTTTTTTCTTTTGATTTTGTCCTCATTATTTGACCAAGTTCGGGTGCAGTCTGTTGTGTCGTCGTTCTCTTTGGCAAATTTCTCGACAAACTGCCTATTGTAGATGACTTGTGGCTCTGGTAGGTGGTACATAAGTCGTAGGTTGTCTTGGGTAAAAGATCCCATAACCTCTTGGCTTGTTGTCCTGAATTCTCTATCTGAGATGTCAGCTTCATCAATAACCCATTTAACCATGTCAGTATAAGGGATTATATTCAGGTGCACGGCTATGCGGTGCAAAAATGAGCATGCTATCTCTAACATGGAAGTGTTTGAGGAATCACGTCCGTCAACTGTAATCTTCGTTTCCAAAATCCTTGGTTGCTCTTCCTCCAGTATATTATACATGTCCTCCCATGTAGAGGTTCCTCCCTCTCTGTTGCATGTAGTATCCGTAAATAGAGGAGTCATTTAAGACTTCTCAGAGATGACTGCCTTGCCTTTCTTCACCATTGCTTTCAACGATTTGCATTGTGGATTTTCCATGAAAGTGAAGAACAATAGCTATCGAATACACAAAGATGATAATGAACGTAAAATGAAATAATGCAGATAACTTGTAAAGGTGATAAAAGGAGTTTTATTCGAACGCACGTAAGAAGATATCATATCACGCTAAATGGATTTTCACACATGAATGTAGTTATCTCTTACTAAATTCCCACTAATGCTCTGTTATCCCTTAAATTTAATGCTCATAAATTTTTGCATTGTAAATCGGGAAGAAAGCTTCTAGTGTGGCGAGCCTTTGAACTGCGATAATGGAGATTTTGCAATTTGTGAAGCAATATCACAGATCGCAATATTGCATTATTCCTTTTCGCTTTTCTTACCTTTTGTTGTGTTTCTGTGAGATGCGAGATTGGAGCCGCTCATTTATTGTTTCAAAATGTAGCTACTTGCAAGGTTTTCCTATGTAAAAGACCCTTTTTAATGAGTGGCGGACCTAAAACATTTGCTTATGATACATTCAAGGAGTGGGTCCAGGTCTTGATCGCGTTTCGAAATATGGGCTGGTGGTAAGTTTGCGGTGTTCCTTTGAATGCTCGTAGTGCGATGCGATAAAGGTTATAACGCCATCACAATTTCACATCTCGCATGTTTCAAGATAACCTTTTTAAGGCGGGTCCTTTATGAATGGCGACATGCGATGTGAGACTCATCTTTTGAAGAAAAATCTTAAGGACTTAGTTTATGTCAGAAATATGATAGTTTCGAGCATAGAGTCCTCTTTCAATCATTTTTACTTGATTTGGAGGGTTATAAAGGTCTTTTGATGATGCTTAATCATGCTGTATGTGGGAAGGTAAGCATTTAGTAGTTATTTAGAAAAGAGGGGGTTTGATTGATATCTTGCTTTATTCCAAAAATAAAAGAAATGCCTAAATGCTAAGTTTGTTTTTTGGATAGATTTTTTAAAGGGTCCCCATTTATTAACGTAATATTAACTACTACCATTAATAAATGGGGGGTTGTTGAATAACACAACAAGGCTATACGACCGTTGAGGTGATATGGCCAATGGATCAAAAAGCGGATTCGAAGGGAATAATACAAACCTCTGTGGGCTTTCAAGAGTTTCTGGATCAGATTCTTGAGATGATGAGTCTCAGGGTGGAGGACATGAGGCAAGGGGTTGAATACTTGGGACAATTCCAAGTTCAAGACCTTGGTCGTCAAGTGACTGTGAAATCTCAGGATGAACTACTTGTGATGACCCTTCAATGTCAGATGATGAAGTGGAAATGTAAGGTGAACTCGATGGTTCATCCACATTGACCTTCTCTCAAAAAACAATAAGGGGTGGTTGATTTTAGCCTATAATTAAAATTTACTATTAATTAGGCAATATGAGGCCAAGGATAACTGCATAGGTAAGTCATGTTATCGTGGGCAGTTAAATTTTAGAACTTAAAAACAAGAAATAAATAAAAAAGGGTGTACTAGGCAAGAGGGTTTACCAAGTATCCGTGAACCATTATATACACCTTAACCAAAACCAAGGACTTAACATACGACGATGGATCTCCTCGAGTGTTGTGTTTGGTGTATCACGTCTACAAGGCGTCTGAATCGGTTACCTATGGGTAAAGGATAGCAACCTAGTGGGGTCTCCCAATATATACTCGATGGTATGGGGAGCACAAGTCTGTGTTAGCGTTGTCTAATGCATAACCATTCGGTGAGAGCATTCCCATATACTTGCCATACTAAAGTGCCTCTGATATACCCAAGAGTACTGGAGAACCTCCGATATACTTCCGTACTGGAATGAGATTTCACCCTCGGGATACAATGCATGAAGTTAACGACAAATACTAGATTTATATATGCAGGAACACGTATCTAGCCTAGATCTCTAAATGTTTGCGTTAAGTTCCAAAATGCTCCTTAGGTTAATTCAATAAATTTGAATGTTGTTCTTGAATTGTGTTTCAATTTTGGGTTCAAATGATGTCACCTAAATCCTATAATGCAACTATATGAGAAAATGAAACCTTTCATTTCAATGAATTCTATACTAGCAAGGGAAAAGAGTTCAATCAATTAATGCATCAAAAAATATGCCTCCACTAAGTTTTCTTTTCCAAATGCAATACGTAAAAGCAAAACTTAAACTTCACTTTCACTCTTCAACATGCATTCTATTGAAAGCAAAAGTGGATTTAACTTTACTAATATGCACTTTAACTAAATGATGTTCTCTTTGATTTTCAGATGCTCTAAGGCAAATAAGCTTCAACTAAAGCAAAAATTAAGATTTTGATTCAAAAGCTGCTAATGCAAACGATTCGCCAATCAAAGAAACACCAAATCAAATCCAAAAGCACTCAATGAAAATATATTTCAGTTTCTCTTTTGAATAAATAAAGGAATACACTCATTTCAGTTTGTCAACCAGGAAATGTAATCTATGCTTGATGACTGAAAAAGATGAATTTAAAATGCAAGATAACCTAGTACAAATGAAAAGCAACTTTGCAAAAGACAAACTGAAACAAATGCAAATCAATGTTTTAAATGATTTTACTAAATAATCAGACCTAAACAATTAGCAAACCACAAACTTAGTGACACTCACAACCGGCAAGTGACAATCAAATGACCTATAAACCCTAAAATCAATGAAATCGCATTCAAACGCTTGAAAATTAAAAAAGGTAAGAATTTGCTAATGAAATCAGGTAATCAATCAAAATATCAATAAATCCAATCATACAGGACAAGACAAGACCTCAGGGGATCATACACATTGGAGTTTGACAGAGAAACCCTAGGTTTTTTTCCAATCTCAGAGATTAGCGCGACTGTTATGGCCAAGCTAGCGTTGAACAGGGGATCGACACGACTGTTTTAAGAGAAAGTGTGCTGGCAACGCGACTTTCAGAGAAAAAAGCACATCTCGGCGAGGAATAAGGGAAAAAAAAATATTTCCACAAACACTTCCAGACTTAGCACTCTAAGGTAATAATCATTGATTGTGTAGACCTATATAGACTCAAACTAATTGAGAACTCGATGATCGGTCAAACTGATCAAGAGATCAGTTGAGAAAAGAGGATGAAGAGGCTATAGCTTCCCCACTGGATTTGCCATTTTGTTGTGAAGGTAAATCCCCTTTGCGTACAGAGGCGATCCCTCTAGCCTAATGAGTGGGTCTAGCAACAAACTAAACTAACTAACAATTTATGTTTAACAAATGCAGAGAGAAGGAGAAAGCTACCTCACTCTGATGCTAATCGCTAAATCCTTTGGAGATGAATTTGAATCTTTTGCTCTAGGCCTCGCTTCTTACTTGTGCTTCACGTACAAGTACTTGTAAGGAAGATCAATGAGCTATGTAAGATACACGAGCATATATAGCATACATCAAACATAAACTACTTAATAGATCAATGAGTATTAAGCTAAAAGCATAAAAATTTACACAATTATGGAAAGTGAACATTAGATGTATATATTAATAAGATAAAAAGGGAAGCATACAACATATGCCTTGATGTTGGAGACCTCCTTTTGGTGGATGTCCAAGTCCAAGCAAAGACTCTTCAAGCACTCCTTCTCCAAGCTAGAATGGGTAGCATGTAAGCATAATCTCAGCATAGGGATGCATCAATAAATTACAAACAATTTGGAGATGGAAGGGAGTGAATTTATAGGAAGGGAGAGGGATTTAGGGATCCAAAAAAGAGGGAGGAAGGTCCACATCTTAAGGGTAAATCCCATGATGATAAGATCAAGAGTTCCAAATGGGAGAGCTCAACCATATCAACAACAACCAATATCCAGCTCGTTGTTCTCGAAGGTTCTAGTGCACGAAGCTTCTCTTCTAGTTTGGGAAAACCTGACATAAGAGGTTCAACATGGGTTTTCATACCAAAACCCATTCTGGCAGTGCTAGTGTATAATTGTGCAACCTGCCATCAACACAGGAAAGCAGTGGAGCAAAACGCGTTGATGCTATAATTTAGGTTTTTAATTAACCTTCTTCATAATGGATTTAGGGAAGTTTGCTTTGATTCTTAAGGGAGATTTTGGCCTGTATATCATGATGGATATGTTGCACAGTGTCAATGTTTTGGCACTTCGGGATATGGAACAAGAAGTGAACAGGAGGTGTGACAAAATACTGTGTAACACTATCCTTGAGAACCCTCCAATAAATATTTTCTAATAGCTTGTTAGACCCATGAAGTACCTTACCTTAGTCACATTTTTAAGTATTGGCCACTCTTAAATTCCTTTGATCTTTGTTAGGTCTACTACTATCGCCTCTTCTAAAATAATATGACCAAAATAATGGATCTTTCTTTGATAAAATGAGCACTTACTTGGTTTGGCATATAACTTATGCTCCTTAAGTACCTATAGCACCATCCTTAAATTTGTTTATGTTGTTGCTTGGATTTAGAATATGTGAAGATATCGTCTAAAAACACAATCACAAACTTATCCAAATAATCATGGAAAATGCCATCCATAAGGCACATGGAGATGCCTAGGGCATTAGATAGGTACCATTATGAGCTCATAATGCCCATATCGAGTTCCATATTTCCTAGGCAAGGGATTCTTATTCTTCATTATGACCTTGTTCAACGGATGAAAGTCAATGTCAGTCTTAGTGTACCATCCTTCTTTTTAACAAATAAGAATGGGGAACCCCACGGTGATACACTTGGGTGTATGTATCCTTTCCTCAAGAGCCCTTCTAGCTACATCTGTAACTCATTTAGTTTGGGTGTGTTTGTTTTTTATGGTGTTTTAGACAACGGTGCAGCTCTAAGTACCAAATCTATAGAGAAGCTTATGTCTCTTTTAGGCGAAAACCCTAGAATATTGGAAAATACATATTTAAATTCCTTAAGTACTAGGTGGTTCTCCAGAATTGATGCTTACTCTCAGTCTTCCCTTCCCTGCATGATGCATAAATTTGACACCCTTTTATGAAAGTCTTTTTCAACTATATAGTTGATATTTCCCTAAAAAAAAATTGCCTTGGTATTACTTGCACATACCTTTGCTACCCTTCCTCATTAAGAAAGCAAAGGCTTTGTTTTAATAGTCTAGCATTGTGTTGTGCTTTCTAGCCAATCCATGCCAATTAAGCAATCATATGATCTCAGTGGTATTACGTTTAAATTTGCATTTTTATCTAGTCCATTCATATTAATGGGGCATTCCTTTACCAATTTATTTATTCTTCTTTTAGGTATGATGGCTAATTGAACCAACCAAGCTGACCATGCTTGGTTTTCCTTGAGGTAAAACTTTCAACAAACTGAGGATCAATATAACTATGACTAACTCCAAAATCAATTAAAATAACAATGAGAAGATTATTTAACTTACTTTCCACCTCAACTATGTGTGCATGATGTTCAAACTACTTGTTATCTAATGTTGCATAAATTATGGGCATGCTTTTACCCATGTCCTGCACCATATCAATCTCTTGGATGTGATGTATAGTCATCATTTTCCCTCAATGTGTGGGAAATCCCTATAATTGTGTTACCCATCACAACCCCAAAGAATGAATAAGATGAAATTTTAGTTTCTTTCTCAATAAATCAGTCCCATTTGGTTAACTATGAGTTGGTAGTGTCTATTGTTTTGCCCCAAGAATCATTTTTGAAAGATGAAGGTTTGAAACATTTCTTCCTTTCTTCCATCTTATTTCTTTTCCTATCATCCCAAGTCCTTTGGAAATTGTTTTATTTTTACCCACGGTAATAGAAGCAACTTTCCCTTCTTCATAGCCTCATCCAAAGACTTTGGTTCATCAAATCTAATTTTGTCACCATATAATGGTGTTAATCGACTCACATATATTTGAATCTTTAGTGTTTCATCTTTAATAAAGTCCACATATCTCAATAACTCAATGAAATTTTTTCCATATTATTCAATTGTCATATTTCCTAATTTGAGTTCAAACGACCCTTGCATTTTCATCTCATAGTAATGATCAGATAGATACTTCCTTTGGAAGTACTTTTCGAATTTCTTCCATGAAATCTTCTTTTCATTTCGATGTTTTACCTCCTTAAGTTGCTCCAACCATAAATTTTCTTTCCCTTTCAAGTGATATATGGCAATGTGTGCCTCCAAACTGGAAGAATAATCATGTAGTTGAAGGTACTTTCTCATTTCCAACGACCAAGCTTTAGTCTCTTCTAACTTCTTATACTCACCATTAAATGTAGGTGGCTTTATATTTCTTAATTCCCTTTTTAAATTGTCTAGGTCTGGTTTCTCTCTTAGACAACTTGTTGATGACATGCTTGAACTAATTTCTGATCCTAAGGAAACATGGGCTCTCTTTGTGGATTTCTTGGATTCATGACGAGGTTTCTAAGAAACAATCCTAGAGTTTTTTTAATATCCAACTTCTTTCTCTTTAATTCCTAAGCCCTACTCCTTTTCTTTCCTAGAATCAGATCCCTGGTATATTAACTTCTATAATTTATTAGGGCTCTATAAAATATGGGTATTAATATGTTGTTTATCTCTTATCAGTTTCTCATTATTAGCTATGTAGATGAGCACCTCCATTTTGAGGATCCTTATAGTTTCGACTAGGTCTCTATCTTTGGCTTATTTTCTCCATGCCCATTTGAATCTATCCCAACATTACCCATCCTCAAGTTCACGACTTTTCCCTCTTCTTTGTGTTTATAGTACCTCTCAGTATCCCCCATGCTCATGGTCCTTATGTTGGTTCTTCCTTATAGGCCACTTGCTACTTTCTTTTGAAATCCTTAGGATATTTGCCTACCTCAATCAAAATTTTGGGTTGGTAAGCATATTCTCCTCCTTGATATCTTTTTATTAATTGCTTCAGTGCCCCAATTCTAAGCTCTATTCGTTGAATTATGCTTTTGCTGAAGTGACTATATGCTTTGCCCTTCAACTACATCGTTCCAGTTATTTTTATCAACTTCCCTAAATCATTCAAACTTACCTATAGTTGTATCCTATGTCTATCTTTAGACCTACAGACACCTCTGTGCACCTTTGTTTTTCTTCCCAAAAAATCACTAACTGTCTAAAATTTCTGGCTTTTTAGTTGTTATTGGACCCAAACTAACCTATTTCACTTCCCCTGATACTTGGCATGCATGTGGTTCTCCTACCTTACATTCATTAAGGCCTCTTGTCTCTTTTGAGCACAATTTTCAAAAATCACCTATGAGTCTTTTTATTTGTGATGTCACAGACAACATCATCATGGTGTCATTTTGACATGGAATGCTAGGGCTCAAGACTCAGTTCATTACTCATGCATACAAGGAAGGGAGTGGTCGATCTAATGAAGGAATGTTCGATCCAACCATGGTTGTCAAAAGGATGGCCACTACTAAGGCATCCATGTTGCGACTTGTTCACTTAACAATCGAGTTGTCTGACAAAGGAATCAATATGTCACTTAACATTCCTTTTTCCGCATGTTGCATCTAACAATTTTTTTGTTTGTTGGCTACTCACCGCTTGTCACCCACACTTTCTATTGTATGAAAAACCTTCCAACCGGGTGGTCTGATAAATGAACACATCACTTAACAATAATATTTCTATTAACTGCGATATATTATTTCCTATTTTTTTCCCACCACTCGTCAACTACACTTGCTATTGTATGGAAAATCTTCCAATCGAGCAATCTAATAAATAGACACATCACTTAACGATAATCTTTCTGTTAACTGTAATAGAATATTTTTTGTTTGTCGCACACCACTCGTAAGGCACACTTGACATTGTATACAAAACCTTCCAACTGATCGGTCTAATAAATGGAAAAATCACTTAACCATAATATTTCCATTAACTGCCATATATTGTTTTTTGTTTGTTTCCCATTATTTGTCAACCACATTTGTTGTTGCTTACAACACCTTCAAGTTAGGCGGTCGAGTAAGGGACCCATAAGCCACATCATCTACCTAACATGTCAACTATCACTACTAGTAAGGGTTTACCACATGTCATCTTACTCGCGTATCACACTCAAATCCTCTAAATCATCAATTACCATGTGGTTTCCACGTCACCTCATTGCCTCATCCCCGAGGTTTCGCTCCAACATCTACTACAAATGACGAGGTCCAAAAACCAACATATGTCATATTATTATGACTTCATGTTGATGTGGAGTAACACATCAACTACCCACACCAGCTATCATATCAGTGTCACATGTTCCCCCGTGGGCCAAATAGGCATGGAAAATCACCTTGGCCAAAACTGTTTGTATCGTAGACCCCCTCGTTGGTGGTTTCAAATTCAAGGAAATGGGTCCCCACGATCAATCCCCATAGTTTATATGGAATGGCAGTTTGGGTGTGAATCCCAATGATGTCCCCTCCCCCCATCTTGTTAAACATAAAAAATGAGGGGGACCCCAAGGTCAATCTCAACTATTGATCTATAACGGTCGACAGTTGATCTATTTTGGTAAGTGGGTTGCATATTTCCTCCCTGTCTCGACCTCCATACCACTCGTTAAACTTCGACAAAAAGGGTGCCCTTGCAGTTAATTCTCTACTGTTATATATCTAGCACTCCCATAGATCAACGACTGGTTGGCCATCCAACCTACAATTTGACCTCTTGTTAACCAAATTTTTGCATATAATTGTAGAAAATGGTGGGAAATTTAGGGTGTTTCCCAAGTTCCTCAAATTCTCCATGGTGTTCCTATAAATAATTTAGCACGACCAATTCCTAACCCGATATCATTCGGGCAAGGGTTAAAATCACAATTTTTTAAATCCTTGGCTTCAATTTCCTCAATCCCACTCAGGGAATTTTGACAAACACTTAGCAGACACCCTCTGACTAGTATTTTTTAAAACACTTCACTTCCAACCTTTCTATGACATAACTACATCTAACCCATACAAGCACAGTGTTGTAACATAAGCTCTTATGCCACCTATAACATACATTGACTCATTCCTACCTCTCTTGAATCCTAATCTCCATGCTAGATAAACCTTGACATCCTATGCTCTACAAATTTTTCCTTTTTAGGGAATTACCAAAATATTGTAATGCATATATAAATGCACACTCATATGTACAACACAAGCACAAACACAATCTAGCATAATTAATCTAATAAATATGCATATGAATTTCACACACACACATATAGTGCAACTGGATGCAAACTTTTGACATTCCACCTAGCCATAGACAACATTGTTTTTTTAATTTCAATAATAGGTTACCCGAGGCTTTGACTCCATGGGGTATCAGGATCAATTTTCCAAAAAACCTAGTACATACCTAGTACCAAAAAATTTCAACCAAGGTACTATGCCCAATAACCTCCAACTAATAGCCTTGTAGCTTTCAGGAGTTCCATTTCCCTCACAGGCCTTCTACGTACCCTTACAAGTTTCACATAGCCAAGGTACTAAGCTTGATAACCTCCAACCAACAATCATGTGGCTTCCAAGAGTTCTACTACCTTCACATGCCTTCTAGGTCTCAAATTTGCACCACAGACACCATGTGTCCGTGGTTGTCCTTCCAAAATATCTCACCAGAGTCATCTATACTCCCCATAGCACAAAATTTAGTTGCACCCCCCCTTCATAGAGCTAACACACTCATTGTTATGTGCATGCCCTCCTTCTGCCACTTGGCATTCACCCAAGCCCTTCATGGACTTTGTTTATATGCATGGACACTTTATATGATTATTAAATCATATAAGCCCCTTTAACTCACCAATCCATGGAGTCTTAGTCCCCCATTCTCTTTTCACTACAACAAATACTTGTGATTAGTTTCCTCTTTGGCTCGCTTTGTTGCTTCCACTAATTGTTAGGGTGTATTTTTATTCACCTTTCTGAAAAATCGACACTATTTATCGGGATGGCATTATTTTTGGCATTTTTTTTTAGATCACAACCATTCGACGCTAAATAGCATCGAATTTAGCACCAACGTAAATGCCCAATTTAACCACTTCTTTAGCTGTTTATGTAGCTTTATGTATAACTTCTTGTGTAACGTCCTATTTTGTGCCTCGTTATGACATTATTTTTATTGTCCACTTTAGCTTCCTTTCTATCTCCTATTTTAACTTCTTATTTAACATCATACTTTTCTCCTCGTTATGGGATTGCTTTTAGCATCCACTTTAGCTTCCTTTTTAGCTTCCATTTTAGCTACATGTTTAATGCCCTATTTTTCTTCCTCATTTCTTGTAAAATATTGCCTTGAAACTCTCTCATTCTGATCACATGATGGATTAATAGCGAGGTCAATTTGCTTTCCTTGTGATGCAATTCAGACACAAATACATTACTTATCTGCTCTTCCATGTGAAGTGGTCCAAAATTGTAAGATGTTTATGATCTCAAATCATTGATCAAATATCTTCTTAGTATACTTATGATATGAAGTCATAGGTTCAAGGTCTACTCACAATACTTATGATATGAAGTATGAGATATGTGGCATATATATTGGTTCGATATATTATCTATTTCATTGAGATCTATGTCATATATATTGGTTCAAGATCTGATCTATTTATCTAAGATCTGTGGCTTATATATTGGTTCGAGATCTAATCTATTTCTCTAAGATCTGTGGCATATATATTGGTTTGAGATTTAATCTATTTCTCTGAGATCTATGGCATATATATTGGTTCAAGGCCCGATATATTATGTGGTATAGTGAGAGGATCAACCTTGCATTTTTGATCTTGTTGGAAGACTTTGTGAAGAGGATCTTAGCACTTGTGGAAGCCATATTGTGGCCTTGATGTATTGTTGAAGGATATCTCTAAGGAAATCAAGATATTTCTTTTGTAGAACTTTGGACTACCATTCAGAGGGTTCCGTTAATAGCCAAGCCATGTTTGCCGCTAAAGCTAATTACATGCACACATAATCATTTAAACCCAAACCCCCTTCCTCTTTTGAGCTTTTAACTGTGGCCCAATTAACTAAGTTGAATTTTTTTCATTGTTTCTTCCACCTTTCCATAGAAAATTTCTTATACACTTACTAATCTGATCCAAGATTCTTTTGGGGGCAAAGAGGATTGAGCCCTAAAATATATACAAAGCAGGTAGGGTAGATGTTATCAGGATCACTCTTCCAACCAAATTTAGCCAATTGCCATGCCAAGAAACCATTTTCTTTTGAATTTTTGAAACTATGTTATGCCAGTCTTTAGTAGTGGTCCCTTTCAAAGATATTGGAATACCAAGGTATTTAAAAGTCTTCCATTCCTTTTCACAGCTAAAGCCTAATATATCAAAGATTTTATTAAGCTTTTGAGGAGTGTAATACCATCCATAAATTTTACATAATTATACAATACCTAACCTTAGAATATAACCTTACATCAGGTCTGACAAATAACAATGCAAGCCGAAGCAAAACCTATACAAAACTTTCACATAATGCAAATAGAATAAAAATTTGGAATGTTGTATGAAACCTGAAGAAAAAAAGTTTAAGGATCAAAGTAAGCATATAATAATTCAAAAGTGTGTAAAATATTTTAAAAAATAGTCTATAATTTCAATAAATCAGATTGGCCAATAAATGAAGCCTTGGTGTGAATTTTAGTGAAGCAAGGCAATTTTGGCCTACTTCACAAAAATGCACCCCAACCATCATTACAAGGCCCAATTGAACGATTCATATTGGAGAGTACTTTTTTACTCATAATTAACATTAATTTTGCACATAGAAATTTCTTTTGTGCAACAATATGCAAAATTGGATCGATTTTGTAGGGTTAAAGTCAAGGTTTGTGTGCCTCAAATAAATGCACACCAAGATCTATAATTGATTGATTGTGCAATAATTATTATTACAACCTAAATATAAAACCATTTTATGTAACATATCATAGTAATTTTCATAAAGGAAATGTTATGCACTGAAATTTAAGTCCGTTGGAATAACAATTGATCATACCGGCCAACAGATCACAGTGGAAACAAATATGCACTCCCGAGCCAAACAGGTCAAAGCAAAACTTAAAGTGTTGTATGAAATATGAAGTATAAAATATTTAAGCTCAAGGTAAAGATATAACAATGTAGAAGTGTGTCAAATAGTTAAATAAATAATCTACAATTTGAATCAATTAGATTGGCCAATAAATGAAGTCTAGGTGTGCATTTTGGTGAAGCAAGGCAATTTTAGCTTGCTTCACAAAAATGTATGCCCAACCTTAACTTTAAGTCCAAATTGAATGATTAAACTTGAAGGGTAATTTTTTACTCATAAGTAAAATTGATACAATTATTTTTTTCTAATTTAGTGATCTGAAGGTTGAAGCTAATGTAAATGAAAGTGCTACAGAAATCGTACTTCATGGTGTCACCCCAAAAGTGTCAACAATTTGGGAACAACATAATCTTACTGGAAGCAGTTTAGTGTGTAAAGTTAGTAATTAAATAGTATATAATTTGAATCAATCAAATTGGCCAAGAAATGAAGCCTAGGCATCCATTTTAGTGAAGGAAGGCAATTTTGGCCTACTTCAGAAAAATACACACCCAACCTTCGTTTCAAGGCAAAATTGAATGATTCAACTTGGAGAGTATCATTTTACTCACAGGTAACATTAATAAAATTAAATATTTTTAAATTTTCACATATATATTTATGTTGTTCAAGAAAACTCAAAATTGCATGGATCTCATAGGGTAAAAGGCAGAGTTTGTGTGCCTCAAATAAATGCACAACATGAATGTTTGGGAACAAGGGGATAAACTATGAAAAATCAAATTTGAATTTTAAAGTTGAAACTTGTAGTTTGTTAGTTAAAACCCTATAAGTATGGTTGAATGACCTTATTTTAGTAGTAATTAGGTTTAAATGTTGCTTAGGGATAGATAAAGAGATAACACCTAAGGTTTGCAGGGTCTATTTCAAGGTTTTTCTATATCGTATACATTTTTTAGGGTTTTAAGTTCAAGATTAGGTCAAGTGACCTAGTTATGGTTTGAAGATAAATAGGATTAGTTTTTATTTGTAGTTTGGTGATGAAGTCTAAGTAGATATAGGGTTTCAATGCAACTCATCAATTGAAAAAGCCTTGAAAAGCAATTCCCAACACACATGAAAATGGTGAATAGAACTCTATGGTTTAACAGAATGAAGGAACTTATGGGATTCACTATCAACTAGGGCCTTTCTACTAGCATTCAATATTTAAGATCCACCCGGATGCTAACATGGCATGATAATACCTCAAGAAAATACATATCATTTCAATGTTAAACAAATATTAAAAGATGAAAACTTAAAACCAATCTTAGAAAAACACATAGTACCTCATAAACTAGCAAATTTTCATCAACATGAGCATCAATTCCACAACAGTGCTACTCTTCCTCAATAGTAGTAGAATTCCAAACAAGAAAAAGCAAAAGGTAAAAGATAGTGAACTCCTTTCTCTTGTCACCAATGTGTTACAAGTTATAAATTAGAAGTCTCTTCCTATTTATACATGACCTAAGATACCTTTGAAATACATGGGGAACATGCCTCCCCACATAACATGAAATTAATCCTCATTGAATTTGGGTGGACAATAGCTCATCCTCATTAAATTTATTTTGTGCATGAATACTCCAAATTGGATTGATTTTATAGGGCAAAAGGCAGGGATTGTGTGCCTCAAATAAATACAAACTAAGACCTATAATTAATTAGCAGTGCAATACGGATAATTCCATCCTAAATATACAAACATTTTCTACAACATATCATACTCATTATCCTAAAAGAAATCGTACTCACTAAAATCCAATTCTTCCAATGTAGCAATTCATCATATTTGCCAATGTTCAAGTTAGACCAAATTATCAATTTACGCTCTTAGTAATGAAATTTGAAATGGGACATGATTGGACAATAGCTAACCTTAGGAGATAAATTGCATCATGTTTTGACAAATATCCTACACAACTATGTTTCCCACTTATCCACAACTTTCACATAAGGTAAGTCAAAGCAAAACTTAGAATGTTGTGTGAAATATGAAGTATAAATATTTAAGCTCAAAGTAAATATATAACAATGTAAAAGTGTGTAAAATCATTAAATAAACAATCTACAATTATTTGAATCAATAAGATTGGCTAATAAATGAAGCATGGGCATGCATTTTAGTGAAGCAAGACAATTTTGGTCTGCTTCACAAAAATGCATGCCCAACATTCATTTCAAGGCCAAATTGAAGGATTCAACTTTGAGAGTACTTTTTTACTCATAATTAACATTAATAAATTAAAGTTTTCTAATTTAGTGATATAAAGGTCAAAGTTAATGTAAATGAAAGTGCTGCAACAATTGTAGCCCACGGTGTCACCCCAAAAGTGTCAACAATTTGCAAATGAATCAATCAGATTAGCCGAGAAATGAAGCCTAGGCGTGCATTTTAGTGAAGCAAGACAATTTTAGCTTGCTTCACAAAAATGCACGCCCAACCTTCATTTGAAGGGAAAATTGAATGATTCAATTTGGAGAGTATTTTTTTACTCATAGGTAACATTAATACAATTAAATACTTTTTATTTTTCACATATATATTTATGTTGTTCAAGAATACTCAAAATTGCGTGGATTTCATAGGGTAAAAGGTAGGTTTTGCGTGCCTCAAATAAATGCACACGAGGAATGTTTGGGAAAAAAGGGATGGACTAAGAAAAATCAAACTTGAATATTAATAGTTGAAACTTTTAGTTTCTTGGTTAAAGCCCTATAAGTAATGCTGGATGACACTATTTTAGCAGTACTTAGGTTTAAATGTCATTTGTAATTGCAATAGGTAATTTGTATCGACAAAAACAATATTGAAGCATTTCAAAGTTTGGGCCATAAAAATCATCATTTTTTAAACATGGATTACAAATAATTATGAAAAAATATAAGTCTTGCACATTAACATTATTGTTTGCAATAATGTCATCCAGTGTCTCATTATCAATCTTCATATGTGCTTCCAAGTATATAGTATTATGATAATCCTCATCTTGACCTGCATCATCTTCATCGTCGTTGAAATTTGACTGTAGACCATCTATATTGTCACCAGATGTTTTTGGATCATCATTTTCTATACCATCCATATTGTTGTCTTCTATAACATCATCTAACTCTGGGTTGTCGTCTTCTTTTGCCTCAACATAACGATCTTCAACATCATTGTGGATGTCAATTTCTTTGACATTCTCTAATTCCTCTCTCTCATTTTATTGACCATCATTATTTTGCTTAGTATCCACTAATGCATTGTCAAATACATGCCTTAATATTGGATCATAAGGTATGAAAAATCTCCATTTTTGGTCCAAAATATCTTCATAGAAAAACACCTACACATGAACGACATACATATATTAGACCTATGTTATAACAATTTTATTGTCTAACACATACACACACACATATTCACAATAAACTATGAATTAATAGATATTAGATCACTACTACTTCTTGTTTGAGTTAAAGGAATACCTGCTCACAATGGATGGTAGAACATAAGGCTCCTTATCCTTTGGCAGGAACCTTGAGGAATCTATAGAAAACAATCCACTATGGGTATCATGTCTTAGTGTCCTCACAAATGCTTCATACCATCTACACTTAAAAATACAACATTTAAAAAAGCAGTAGTCCAATTCAATAATTTCTTGGATTTTCCCAACATATTGTAGATTCCCTAAAATAATATTCTTATATTTTGAGCTTGATTGACTGAATTACTTGAAATCAACCATGATGCCACAATCAAAGGATCACCTCTTTACATCTACACTTTCTACATGATAATGTCGATCATATGCTCAAATTTCAAGATATTTTCTCACGTGTGAAAGACCATTTATTTCAATGAAAATAAATATAATGACGAATATTAAAATAGTTAATAGTGTCAAAACTGTAAGGAAAGAACATTTTGCAAAATTCCAATTGTACCTTTCTTTCACATCCTCTACACATGTTGATTTCATCTTCTTTTATGTTTGAATCTATAGCTACATCTTCTATTTGATTTTGAATTTTTTTAGTAACCAATTATAGTGTGCAATCTTTGCCCCATTCCCTAAGTAGATCAGTGGGAAGTGGAGTATTCCTTGGGTTCAATTTCTTAAATTGTCTCCTTGCTTCTAACACTTCTTCTCTCTTTTTTTATCATATAAATCAACCCAATTGTTCATAAAGTCCATATGGTACATAATGAACTTGTCGAGTATAACACTTTCGTCTACTCCTATTACATGTCAGCATGTTTAGTTCAAACTCCAAATGTCATGTTGTTAATTTGACAAATAAATTACATACTAAACTAATGATTGCAAGGAAAAAAACCGCAATGATGGTGCTAGACGAGGTGTAGTTTGCGCCGACATTTGCGCCTCAACTAGATCACATTATGAGACCCAAGTTAGTGCTAAAGTTGGCGATCGACGGCTAGAAATTTAAAAATTCCCATGGGCCACAACTTCAAAATTAAATACCCAGCAACTATTGAACTAAAATAAAAAAATCAGACTCTTTCTTTCTCTCATGAGAATTGTTTTCACTGTTGATAGGCCTGGACCCAAAAAGAAAAGAATAGGCTCCTCTGCCCTCACCTAGGTCTTGATTCTGGACATTTGGCTCTTCTTCTCGATCACTCTCATGAGAATAAGAATCTGGGCATGGATCACTCTCACAAATTTAGATTGGCCATTGTGAATGAATATATATGTGTTTTAATTGTAGGTTGTGTGTATGTGATGGTCACATGGGGATGCCAATGACATCAACTTAATATATATATATATATATATATATATATATATATATATATATATATATATCATTTTCATGTGGGATATATATTATGTGATGGTCGCGTAGATGCCAAGGGCATTGTGTGTTTTGTCCTGATTAATTTAGGCAGATTATGTGTATGTGATGGCCAGATTGCTTATCTTGGATCGAATTGCCAGCCTTTAGACAGTGTGATCTCCTTCCCTGCATGCTATTTTCCTTGGCTCATCTCCATGGACATGATTTGCTAGCCTAGTCTCAAAATGTCAAGTAGAGCGAAAGGAACAGATAATAGATAAAATGAGGTAAGTCATCGTGAAAGTATAGATATGTAGTTGTTTGAATATATATATATATATATATATATATATATATTATTACTATTATTATTATTATTATTTTCCCTACATAATAATAATAAAATATTTTATATATCTAGGGACATGGGACTAACTAGGAGAAAGAGGCCTTGGCTTTGATATTATGGATGGAAGCACTTAACAAACTTGATGCTATGGACTTGAAAATGCTTGCTAGATACATAGAAAATGATCAACTAAAACCACGGAAACATTACAAGCACATCAACCGTTTCAAAGGAAATCAATTGATTCCCCAACCACTTCTTGATCGAACAAAAGATCAAGAAGGAAATCATTAAGAATAACCACTAAGAATTTGGAATAGGAAACAAAGACTTCTAATGCCCAATCCACTCTTGGGACACAAATATCTTCTTCCAGCACGCCACGTTATGAATATTACATTAGTAGCTATGATACAAGGATAGGATATGACGCGGCTTTAGGAAAAATCTGTAGATCAAATGCTGGTAAAGTTTTTGTGGATAGGTTGAAGGAATCATGCCTTCCACAGTTCAAATACCATATCCATTTGCCATTCTACTTAGATGGATTCATAATCTTGAAATCCATTATATCATCCAGATTGGAGTCAAGGATGACTTCCTACATCCCAAGTGGATGAAGGCATATGACATTGGTTTATATGGTGATCTCGGTTCATGATGGGATAAGTATATACATGATCTATCTCTGGCAGGCATTGCACTATTAGAAAAAGAGGAAATACATACACGGGCTGATAATTTGGAGCATGGTCAGCTTTTAGTTAAGGATACACATATGTACACTTCTCCTTCTCCACATCGTTCGACGTCTTTTCGATGGTTTCTGAATATTTGGAAGTGGAATGTTCCTACAAAGGCAAAGGTGTTTTTCTAGATGGTTTGAAAGGGAAAGATATTGACTTGGGACAAAATGGGTCATCGGGGCTTCGTTGGTCCTGGTTGTTGTTTACTTTGTGTTGGAGCATAGGAAGATTTGTTCCATTTGCTTCTATGATGTACATTTTCCAAATCTATATGGATTGGTGGTATGAACATGTTGCATCTTAGGGCGGATGAGTGTTCCTCCTCTATTGGACATTGTCTACATGAGTGGATTCAACATAATTTGGATTATGGACCCTTGTCATTATATATTATGTGGGGAATTTGGTGGTGCTACAACTCACTGATTTTCAAGAACATTACACCAGATATCAAGGGATTATGTATCCAGATAGTGGCATTTTTTACAAAAGATGGTGTTGGTGTTAGGTAAAATTCGGTGAAGCTCATTACACCATTATATGACTTATATACTACCCTTGTGGTTTTTTTGATGGAGCTGTGAAAGATGAGATTTGTGGTTGCCATGCTTATATTGTAGTTCATCTTGGTACATATTATCATTTCAGTTGGAATGGGGGCAATGGATCGAACACCCATGCAGAGCTATTAGCCCTATGGGGAATTTTATTTTGTTATTGTTGGCTTGATATCAGGTCGATAGAGGTGTATGTTGATTCACAAGCAATCAATTAGATGATGAGGATCAGTGTGCTCATTGATTTTTTCCAATAGGTGTCATTTTCTCATGTTCATTGGGAATTGAATTCGATGGTGAACATATTGTCAAAGAAGGGTTCTCCTTCTAAGCAAACTACATTCATTAGCAGTTAGGTACGTTTTCCTTTACATGACACTGCATATTGATGAGGTGCTAAATGATAAGCTCATTGGAGGTTACCACTCAGATCTATGTTTTTGGTCTAAGTATATTGTTATCTCACACATTCGACAGGGCCAACATTTACAGGAATCATTAGAAGTAGATGCGATAGGGTATTAGTTTTTCAGAGTTACAACCTGCATTATGAATGTTTAAATTTTTGATGTATTTATTCCATTTTTAGTTAATGGCTGGCATGTTATTTAGATGATGGCATCAATCTCATGTATTTTAATATGTTGTCTATGGTTACTGATTTTAGTTTTCAACACACAAATAGGATGTTAGTATTGTTTATCTAGAAATCTAGATGTAATCTCTTTATTGGACATATGTCGATACATATTATGGAGACATATGCATTATTTAAACAACAATTTTAATATATGAATGTTTGGTTTTTCTGTTTGAAAAAGAGAGGGGAATTTAAGATGTTTTTTTAAGACAAAAGTAATATTTTGTCGTAAACAATTAAATTATTATTTTAAATTAAAAATATTTTAATTGTCTTAATTAAAAATTAAGACAAAAAGAAAATCATTGTATGGTGGGAAGTTAATTGTTGGGCTTAATAGCATGTTGAGAATTATAGGGGCAAAAAGAGGGTTTTTTTTTAGTTGTTTGCATTGTGTGCAGTCCATATCTATCTGCGAGTTGATCACGACAACAAAGTCATGAGGATCTGAGAGGTTGAGGTAGGCAGAAAAGAGAAATGGTCCAACACAGTATACGGTTAATTTATCCCACAAAACCTCCATTGATCTCCATTCTAAGCCCTCAAACGGATTGGCTACAAGCTAATATGATTATTTGACACGATAAAGTATTTTGGATGTTACAGGATTTTCACTGGGTTTCAAACTTGTTGGAAGATCTACATATAGAATAGGGATTGCACCTGAGATGTGGATTATTGATCCATCCTGAAGTTGGATTGCAAAACCACATTAAGAAAAATAGTGAAATTATACGTTGATAAGAGTTTGAAGTTTAAAGAGAGAATTTTGATTTAGTTTTCCAATACTAAATTTGGAGGCTTGAATCTAGTTTAAAAAACCCTAACCCAATTTTAGGATTTGGAAGCCGTTGGTAAAGAACTAGACTTGTGAGGTGTGTCTAGAGGCTTGGATTAGCAGATATTGATGGCCACGTGCAGGTTTTGACAGTGTTTGGGAGCTTGGGTTTGGAAGGAGTGATTATGAAGGTAGTTTTAGAGGATATTTTGGGAAAAGGAAGGGATATTTGTGTGTTGGATGAGGTACGAGTGAGGTGAAAATTTGGAGGCAAGAATTGGTAAAAATCGTTATGAAGAACAAATTTGTCAACACCAGAAGTAGCAACAACGCCAATTTTATGCTTCCAAAGGATATAATTTTATGTCAACTGGGAAGAACACAATGGAAGATCATGAATGGGGTGGGAAAAACTAGGAATGGGACAAGAATCTCTTCATTGCTAGGCCTTTGAGCACTGACAAAGGATCGAGATTTCAAGGTAAACATCTCTTGTTAGATGGTTCCCGACTTTCTCATGGCATTTCTAATGACATGTACAGTAAAAGCAGTGATAAGTACACTGGGTTTGATAATTATAATATGAACGATGCATTAGAGAAGAGGAGAAATGTATCAATTGTGGAAGAAGAGGAAATGACAAAGGAAGAAGCAACAACATGCTTGACTCTTAAGCTCAATGGAAGTGATTATCTCGTTGCAAACATAGATGCATATGTGGCTAGTGGTGGGAGTAATAATGTGAAAATTTCTCCATTGCAAAGTAGATATCAACAATGCGAACGACTATCATAGGCGCCATAAGGTATGTGAGAAGCATGCTGGGCTAATAGGGCTCTTATCGGTCGGCTTATGTAGAGCTTTTTTCCGCAGTGTATCATGTTGGTCAATGTGATTTTAAACTTTCTATATATATATATGTGTATTTGTGTGTGTTTTCTCTTTAAAACAAAGATGCTTTATGGGCACATATTCCCTCCCCAGATTCCAAGAGAATTACAATGGAATGTGACTGACTTACAACGTTTTGGGATGATAGTCAATTCATGAGTGCCCACCTACGTTAATCATGACCTACATTATTAATTCCCATATAAGGCACATAAAAATACTAAATGACCGCATATTAAGAGATTCACAAAAAATATCACATGTTCAGTTGCATTTCTGCTCATCCAATCATCATTCAATTTGAATTTTTTCTTAGCACAGTACACAGGTGGGTCATGATATTAGTAATACTTGATATTTTCTTTCACAACGCTTCCAATGTTTAATGCATGACATAGCTTGCGCATAAAAGCGACTACCATCTAAGGAGTTGAAATAAATCCATGCTCGAGGAATTCATGTAGTTGAAGGAAAGATAAATTGTTTATTTCCTAGATATATATGACTAACTCAATTTTTGAAGGGGAAGGGCGAAAACAAGGAAGGGATGAGGGGAAATACATTACTCTACATACATTCATCATGCATGCATTGTAAACATTAATCTAAAATGCCAACTTTTGTTGATGTCAGATGCATTTCAAATCTACAGTACATAGCTTGTCATCCGGAACCATGCCAAGACAAATTATAAATTAACCAAATTTCAATAATATATCTTGTCATTTGATAAAGTGCTTAGTGTGAAAGAGATTTGCAATGCAAGAGAAAGTTACTTTAATCTTCTTAGAAAAGGAATAGTAATTTGTATGTAACTCAATTCAATGGTGCTGGTTATGATGTCATGAAGATGTTTGTAGGGATCAACATTTCTCACTTCTGAATATGCACAAACCACATATGAATCTCGAAATATTTTATTTATTTATTTATTTTGCTTCAGAATATGCACAAACCACATATGAATCTCGATTGTTGACCATGAATAGCCCCAATCCAGATGTTCTATTCAAAGTTAAGCCACAACCAAAAGACCAAGCATTTCCATAGAGGCCAGAAAGAAAGTCTATAAGCAATGTTCAAATGTCTCACTTTTGCAAAAGCTTTTATGTGGATGGAGTAAATGGAAGATTTAGTATTCTTTAATTAGGGATTCATCCCTTTGTTCATCTCTTTGTGCTCAACATACTTTCACTGTCCACTGATGTAGTGGTAATCCATAGACCTGCTCTTACCCAAGGATTCCAGTCTCTAAAACCTTGTTCGGATCATTATTAATTTGAGTCGGTGTTTCCTCTAATAGTTGGGTACACTTCCTTCATCACATCGTCAATTGGCATATCTTCAATACAACATCAACTGGGCGTGTTTCTTTCTTCACATACTTCTACAAAACATAGTTCAAAGAACTCCGTGAATATCTTCAACCAAGCCTTTTCTCATAAAAACGCTCATGTGTCACACAATAGACCACATTATGCACAAAACCTTGATCGTGGAATCTTTGGATTCATTCTCATTTTCCCAGTAACTGAGCCACAAGTTTAGTGACAATTTCCCTATACAATTTCTTCAACCAATTGTGCACTCACCAATTCATGTGTAGAACCATTCAATTGAGAACAATCTCTAAATCAAATGAGTTCTCCTGTGCCTTCAACCTTGGTTCAAACCCATAAATGTTTACCAATTTTTTAAGACAATTAATTTCTCAGTGGATCTCGATTTGCCAACGCACAACGCAAATTCCAATATTTCACACAAATCTTACCCAATTCGAACTCTCTCTCTGTTTCATTCAATAGGGTTTTACAGACACAAATCTCTTAATTAATACACAACTACTATATGCAGAAGATTAATATTCTTGACAGATTAACAGTCTATTTTACAAATAATTTAACAACCATTGTTGGATCTTGCAAAAATTAATCCTTGTAGCTATTCCCTTCAGAATTCACTTTTAGAAATACTCATACAATTACATAATTAATCACACACAAATCAATTTTCAAAATTAAACACTATTTCCGTATTCAATCCATAAATTTGATTTTAAATCCAAACTGTTGCATAAATGGCCTCTCCAAACCAAGATGGGTGGGTTCTATTTGGTCCTTCCTCCTATATAACACACTCATTCTTGTATTCAAAGGCCAATATTTGTCTACAAGCAAGATCAATCTTTAATTCAACCAAAAATTAATTTTACATCGTGCTCTTAGCATCCTACAACGCTCTTCAACATAGCCTATAGTGCTCCGCAACACCCCTCAATGTCCTTTTTTCATTCCATAGTTGCATTATTTATAAAATAATTAAAAAGATATATTCGAAAGTTTAGGATCTGCTCCTCCAATTGAGGAAAATATAAACTAAGGTTATCCTCATCTAATGATTTTCTTAGAAAATCTCAAATAAAGATGAAAAAACTCCATCTACTTACATTGATTCTAGAGCTATCTAAATTATTACAAATTTGGATTTAAAATAAGATTTAATTAAGGGAACCCACTCCCTTTGAAATAAACTTGTTTTACCTTCTTGCATCAAAATTAAATTGATTAGATGCCCCTGCATCACCCACTGATACTTGGAAAAATTGTAATGCAGACAACTTTTAGGCTCGTGGATGTCAACAACTTTGCATTTATGAAGTTATGAGTGTTTATGGAATCAATGGGGGTTCGCCACAACTATACCATTCACTTTGCTTTTCTCCCTCAATATGGTATTGAGTAATTCCAAACATGATAGCTAGAGGGATGGTATTTGTTCATGCTAGTCTTTCTCATCCACAATATTCTCTTCCATGGCTGTTAATTCCTCTTGATTTCTGTCTATTGCCTCAATTTATTTTTCATTAAAAGTATCAATCATATGAATATTTTTGGAAGCCTTGCATTTTTGCCCCATGGACCAATTTTCTTTGCAAGTGTAGTAGAGATCTTTTGAACATAAATCATCGAGAAGATTAGGGATAAAAAAATTGGCTTTTGATGGGCCAATATTAAGGATTAGAGAGGAGTTGGGTTTTTCATTGCCTTTAGAGTCAACATTTGTTTCTCAACTAGTTGTAAATTGACTGCTAACTTTTGAATAGGTATCTTCCTGTTGAAGGGCCTCTTCCAAGAGATAGGCTTCAAAGCCTAACATATACCTCAATTGAAACTTTCAATCTATCGATATACACATGCTTTGGAGAAAAAATTTCCACCAACAAGCTGGCTTTATGAAATTCAATTCATAAATATGCTTCTTGTGTCGAATCGCCTGATAAGACTCACCCCTATAACATTTTTGAGGGTGAAATATCATTCCCAAGATTGTCACAAGTGTTTCCTTCAAGGTGGTTGTAATGTTTTAAACATCTATATATGGTCATAAGCTGGTGCATTATGACAGGAAAGTTTTAGACATCTTGAAACTTAGGTTTCTGTCATAATACAACCATGTTCCATCCCTATCTTGCAATGCATTAGCATTAATTTCAACCCATCCTCTTGCAGCTCCATCTCCATGGACAATAGAGCCACATATTTGGTATGCTTTGTGAAGTTTAGAGTGTTCCATTTAATGGTTCTCAGAAAACAAAATCAAAGCCAGCTAGAATTTCTTGAGCTCTATACTAATCCTAAAAGGTAGAATACTTCGATTCATGCACCTTCAGGTTCAAATCTACATATTTGGATGTTTAAGTATAACAATAGTCACCTTGATCCCTTGACTATGTTTGCTAGCAAAAGATTAGCTGGAAAATGTCTTCTCTGTTAGAGGGATTTCTAGAAATAGAAAACAACACTAGCATATTTGGCATCATCTTTGCTAAGCTCAAATGTTAAATTTCTCATACAAATTTTATGAGGCCATTTGTAGCATGATTCCTTAAAGTTGTCCTTTCAAAATGCAACTCCATGGCTTAGGTCCATTTTGGATGCATTTGAGATAGAATAGTGTGGAACCCGTTCACATCTATGTGGAAAAGGACCCATATAACTTTGTAAGACATACCTCTGACATTGCCTTATGCTTGAACAAAAGGTGGGGAATGAGGAATTCCATGTTGCTTAAGTAGGTGCCAATCAATTTAGAAATCTCACTCTTCTTTCCAGCACAAAATAAGGGGTCGGTTTATGCTTCATTAAGGCTTAGTTTTCAATACCAAAATTCACAAGGATGGTTTATAGATGTTGCAGGCACATTTTGTTGTAGGAATGAAACAATTAGGCATGTCTTTTAAAGAGGCACATTTTCCAAGAATTTTTTGCCACGGTTTTAAGTTGAATTTAACTATTTGTTTATGTCCCCTCTTTCTTGGAAAGGTTCTTTCCTAGGGAACACAAATCAGTTGTCTGCAAATGTTTATGATAAACAGTTTAATTATCTGCATTTGACTATGTGGAAAGAACAATGTAAAGATACTTTTCATGAGGAAGCATCCCCTCACAGCTTATTGGAATTGAGGCTTTATGAGCATGGATTTCCTTTCTTTGTTAAAGTCAAATTCATTTTTTCCCTTAAAAACCTAAGACAACTTTAGGTAGATCCCATTACCTAATTAATATAAATAACAAGCATGGAGGAAACTAGGCAGAGGTCATTCCCAAATTCATATAAATCACAAGTCTAGAGGGAATAACGATTGAATTGGTTTAGTGTCATGAATGTCTTGCAGCGGGGATTGTTTTATAATAGGGCTAAGTGTCAAGAGTAGCATGCACTAGTGTTAGATCTGGTGAAATCCTCCAATAGGGTTCCAAGTCCCACCAATTTTTGTCAAGTCTTATTTCGTTTTGGTAGAATAGATTATCTTTATAGGAGAAATATTAGACGGAGAGATTATATTTTTCTCAAGTTACTGGTTTGAATATTTTTGGTTTTTTATATAATGAATTGCTCCCACAATTGTTGATTCTCTACCTCTTTGAGTGCGAGAGTCTTGGAAGCACCTTTGATAACACACTCTTGTGACAAACCTGTTTGGGAGCACTCTTTGGGGTATGAAGAAGTGCACCATGCCTCCGTTGGAGGCACTCTCAAAAGTGCACTTATTTAGTTCTTTTGGAGTGAAATCAATGAACTTATAGCACTCCCTAAGTGAGTCTAGAGGTTTCCTTGGGTTACTGAGAGTTCTCCCACCATTAAAAAAATTATCATGAAGCATTCTTCTACTTAGTGAAATTGTTATTATTAAATTTCACATTCACAGAGTTTTTTTCATGAGATGCCTAAGGGAGGGCCTTAATAGCCCCGCAAATCATGGCTAGGGGGTATGCAGAGCTCGAAGGGGAGTTTTAAAGGACACCATAGTCATTATTGTTGAAGATATGAGAGGCAAGGTGTATATTCCCTTTTGCTTGTATTTTTTTCCCTTTATGTTCAATGCTCTATTTTCATACTCTTCTCATTCCTTTTCCTTCATTCTATTGCATGTTTTTATCAAGAAGCATGTTGGGTATATGGTGTATTCTTCCATATTTTAATTATGCATCGATTGGTAATACCAATGATGGGAATGGATTTGATAATCTTTGTGGTCAGGATGACCCATTCCATGGAGAGGGAATTTTGGCTTTGTGATAAATTTAATTCCATCATAGAGGTATTTGATTTTATGTTGACCATGGAATGGAGGCAAATCCTCATAGAGGATGCTTGAGTTCATTGCCGACCAAATGAATCTAAGTGCAATCAGATGAAGAGATCTATGTTTTGATAGATTTATCTTCAAACCATTTCTTTTTACAATCTAACTAGGATGTCTCTTGCCAATATTCTTCACATGAATATAGTGTAAGAATATGCTTTCAGACCTGGCTCCTTAGTAAAGGTAAATGATGTAATGTCTCTACCTCTCTCCAACAAGGTGTGCATCTCCCTAGACCTTGTTGTGCCCTTCTTTGGAGGACCTCCTAGTTCAAAGATTTGTTACTTAATGCTAATCATCTAAAAAAATTATATTTCATAAGAGCTTTGGATTTCCAAAATCTCCCCCGCCATGGAGTTGCTTATGTTATATCTTCTTCATACATAACATTATCCAAGACTTATCGTGAATTTACCTGAAGAAGGGTTTTAGGAAGACCTCCCAATTACAAGTGAGGTTGTTAGAGAATCTTGTATAATTTATTCGTATCCAACATTAAATTCACTTCACAAATCAATCATTAACAATAAGGATAAAACATAGATCACAAAGCACAATGAGAGACACAAATATTTAGGTCAAATACTAGGGCAAAACCCCAAAACATGGATTCTTTTCTTAGAGATACCTGCAATAATACATTAATACAATAGCTATACTGACACCAAAGTGCATCCACAAGTTCTTAGGTCTCCTTTGTCAATGTCTTGATCATGTTTAGTAAGACTACACCAAATGAAGCGTTGTGATGGCAACATATACCTCGATCATGTGATAGAACCTTAGATCTCATCCATCTTCACAAACATGCCTTGAATCAAATTTTAGACTAGGTCTCGGCCTATTTGTTTCTCCCAACGAACATCTTGATCTGTAAATACTGATTCTGAAGCATCGCTAGGTATTCACCTAAACTTAGAATTATATACAGTGCTCTAACATCAAGATAATAGATCTTCACATCCTTTCTAAGTCTTGACCTAGACTTATTGGGCAAGAGGAGATGAGAGATATGTATCTATTCTATGACTCATCCTAGAAGGACTCAATAGTGGAGATATACTGGAGCTTCACAGCTTCTTTGTACATCAAATCATGAAATTAATTTTACTCGATGCCAGTATGCTTTATCTTGTCATATAGCACTGGATTCCCATATAGCTTCTCAAAACAATCCAACTAGCAATTGCTTCATAATTCCCTGCACATGATGCCATACACCTTGCCTTAGTAGAACTAGGTGCTAGAAAATAATGATTTCTTCTCATCATAGGAGAGCCAAAACTAACCATTGGTTGTGTTTTTTCTATCATCGATAATTCTGAGATAATCGGAGAATCCTTGCAACCTAATTGGCTGCCTACACATGATGGTCATAAACCTATAATAAAATATTGATATCATTCTTTGCTTTCCTAAGGGAAACTTTAGACTCCAGCTACAATTAGGGCATTAACCCAAGATTATTCTTATCCAGTTCAACAACCAACTCCCTCTCTCACTGGGGATTCAAACACATAAGGAAACAAATTCCCAGGTTCATCCATCAAAACCTTGATATGGAGGTTGGAATTAGATTTACCGAGCCTTGGTAGGTATGCATCAAATGTGCCAATTATAAGGTCTCATCAATTCAACAACAAATATTTTTTCAAGCAGATATCCATGGGCATACAATCCATAACGTCAAATCTCAACAAGTCTCTAGAAATGAATCAACGCGATTATTTAGAAGATACAATAGTCTTTAATGTTTTAGTCTTGTTGATTCTGCCTTCTCCCTCTGAGACTAATGCTCATAGCACATTTGTACTCTTATTATCTTGTTATTCCATCAGGTAGTCCTTCATATGTTCCTACAATTTAGATTAAGATGCCAAGGAAGAACAAACACATTTACCAAAACAAGAGACTGAAAATAAAAGAAATGATAGTAACAATCAAGAAAGTACATAACATGTTAGCTCTTTCTTGCATTAACATCATCCATATTAACATCATGGAACTAGGGTTTCTAGAGGCAATTTTCTTTAGGGCTTAACCCATAAGCACTAACCCTAATCCTTGTGGTTGACACTAATCAGGTAGGATTTTATTTCCAAACCCTAGATCCATACAAACACTAGAATCATAGTCCTAGGGTTTTATCCATAAAACCTATATTTTTCTTGTTCTTAAACACTTGGGGTTTATAAATCCTAAAATTACAAACCCTCTATATTTAACCTAGGTATTCAATCTTGATTATCCAAAATCCTAGGGTTTTGCCAAGGAATGCAGTATTTAAACCCTAGATCCTCACAAGCACAATATACATTATACAACAAAATAAATATTGTAACTTTATCACATGAAGTACTTTAATCAAGAGTTAAAATGTCAGAACAAGCTATACCAATGAGAGCATAAGTCAGGAAAACACTCTTGCACGATCATTATAAGAACAACATGACTATGCCAAGGAGTTAAATTCCAAAAAATTATTTCATTATTCCACCAACAATAATAGTTCCTTGATCCTTTTATCTAAAAGATAAAAAATCAAGCTCAACTTGATATCTTCAAGTTCATCCAATGACTCTAAACCCTAGAAATAAAAAATAAGCACTATTGACTTTCTTCCTCAATCCTAGGATTTAGTCTATAAACCTTAGAATTTTCTTCAAACCTTTATATTGGTTAAGGTTTGGATTTTTTTTGTTAGGGTTTTGATTCCAAACCCTAGACTTACATCACTCAAATCTAGGGTCACAAACCCTGATAATTCTCAATCTTACAAAACTTTCTCAGTCCTTGGGTTCAATCCCTAAGTCCTTCAAGCCCTTTTTGGGGTTACAAACCCTAAAACATGACAACCCTAGGAATTTTTCTTTTTTTGGTTCATGACTTCTTCTATCTATTTGATTTTTCTCAATGAAGGAGGTTCTCTCTGTGATTGTCCCAAAGTCCCACAAATTTATTGTTGTTCCCTGTTTTCAATTTTCATGTAGGTGTTTTATGGAGTACGGAGGAGTTTTGATTTAAAGGTTGCGTGTACATGTTCCACTCATTCTTTTTTCTATTTGACATTTTTTTTATTTCAACGGGTTTGTTATCTTGGGCCTTGATTTTGCTGCTTTACTATAGAACAAGACTGGGATATATCTTGTGGAGTTTATCCTATTCTAATTTACTAATTGGACAACAAAAGAGATTTATTGTCTCTTGTTTCATTTATCCCCTTTGAATATCTTTTGAAAATGGATTTATATCAACCACAAAATGATTATTATGTAGTGTATAAGAATGATAGTGGGGAGCCAAAACATTCTCCATCTCCAAATCACCAAGGTCCCTAAGTGAGTTTCAGAATGTCCAATAGAAACCATGAGTCCCTGCATCCTAAAGGCATAGGAGGATGACACAAAAGACATAAGAGGCAAGAGGAGTCTTGTTTTGGCAAATAAAGTCTAGAGTCATGGGAAATGATATTTCAAAAGGATGAGAGAGTTGATTTCAACTAAAAACTAGTGTGATTTATTCAAGAATTCAAAGGGGGGTGATTCCTCTATCTTCATTGTTGACAAGGATCCTTGGCACACTTGTGGTCAGAGAACAAGCCTATGAGAAGTTACATTTGAATGGGCTATTTAGGATTTTATTTGTTGGCAATTTGAAGAAACAAGATGGTATAGTGGTTCATGAAATGGAGATTTTGGACAAAAATCAACAGGACTGATCCAAGGATTCAAATGAAGATTATTCTTTATTCTCTATTAATAATGTTCCTAACCGTACTTGTGGTCAAAGAACAATATTCCAATTAGAAATTACAACTAAATGGGTTGTTGAAGATATATTTGATGATAAGTTAAAGAAATAATATTTGATTCTTATTATGAAAATTTGGAATATATCCTGAGTGCAGTAAGAGCCATGCAATCATCCACAACGGTCATAAAATATCCATTTCCCAACGAACTAAGAGTGATCAACTTTTAATTCTAGTTTAGGGAATGATCTTAAAGACAATTATACGAAGGCAACTTCAAATGAAAGCACATATGATTTATATGGGGATACTTATGCCAAATACTAATATCCATCTAGAACAACTCTTGTTTCATTGACAAATTAAGCATAGGATGGGGGATTTCTTTGGTAACCTCCCTTGGCTGTCAGACCGCAAATGCCAAGAGAGAGAGGAGTGATAAGAGATGACAATCTCCTAGATCCCCTTCCCTGTCACCTTTGATATGAAGACTACAATTTCCCCTTTTCCTTGTTATGTTCAGGAATATTGTTAGGATAGGGGAGCTACTTATATTTGGAATCACAACCATTGAGTTTCTATTTGGACTCAAGGTTATTTTTTTTTTATCATGGCTGTAAAAACTTTAGAAATATTCTAGTAGGTTTTGTAACAACACTAGTTATAACTAGGTTATTTTTGGGATGTTTAGGGATAAGCTTAATGTAAACAAAGTTAAGACAAATCTATGTTTTTGGAATATTTCCTAGGGGCATATGATAACTTTATTGTTGATATGATTAGGAACATTTTGGTCTCTTTAGTGAATCTAGTATCCTAAAGCCAGATTGAAAATATCGCTCATTTACGGTTTGGCCTGTGATTTTGTTATTTTAGTAATATATAACTGATTTCTTTTATTTATAAGGAAAATATGACTAAAGAACATAAAGAGCCTTTCCCCTTTTCAAAGTTATGATGTCTTAGTGGGAGAATGAAAGCTAAACTAGTTATCATTGTTTTGATGGCCAATTATCTAATTGTTGCAATAGTCAATTGTGCACATTTTGCAGCATAATGGTTTTAGTAATTAGGTTAGTCAAGGGTAGACTAATAATTTTGTTTAGTTATCTCTGCTAATTTTTATGGCAATGTTTGATAGACAATTGTAATCCATTAACAATGAATTATGAAAGACACAAAACAATAGAGAATGATTGTGTAAAGATCCTCTTATATGAATCTTCTCATGACAATATTTATGGCATGGTTTTATGACTATCTTATGATATAATTTGAAGAAACAAGAAATCTGATTTGATTCCTTTTAGGAAAAATTGGAATATGTACTCAATGTAGTTAAGACTTATGGAATCATCCATAACAGTAGTCATAAAATTTCTAATTCTCAGCTAGCTGAGAGTGATCAATGGTCTAACCCTAGTTTGGGGAATGGTTTAAAGGTTGGTGCCAATCATTTGTTCTCGTGGAATGACCTAAGGTGAGAGAAATGTAATAGAGGTTGATTGATATTCTCATTGGGCTCATGCTACGATTTGTTTTTGAAATCAGATAGGGTAGTTTGATGATAACTTATTTAGTATTGAGATTGTGCTTTAGATAGACTAAAAATATGGAAGATGGCATAATTTCAAGCAAGGTATGTGATGTGTAAAAACTGATATGAAGTTGGTTGATTATGGGCACTGTTAGGATTCTAGGAAACTCTCCTAGGTTGTAGCTCGGAGATGCCTAGTAACATATAAATTCAACTATTGTTGCAAGGTTTAATTGAAGGAATAATGGTTTGGTTCAAGCCAGATAACCACTTCTACTCTGTTTCACTCTAGACATGCATGAAAACCCTCAGACTACAAGGCTTTAGACCACCAATGCTCACAATTTAGATATTAGGTGAATATGGAGAATACTAACCACACCGGCGGATACACAAGACCATGTGATGGCTAGCTGCAACTAGTATAAAAACCTGCAAATCTAGTCTATTAATGCAAAGACAGGATGACGACTCTCCTGCATTAGATAGAAAGAAACCTGAGCAACCTATTCAATGATGCATTCAAGATTCTAACACAGAGATAAGATGACAATTATCTAGTGCCAAACATCAAGAGATCAAGAACAAAACCTATCAGGTACAAGCTTAGAACAGAGGAAAATGGACAATGAGCAGTTAACAACAAAAGAAGCTTGTATTTGCTGAAAATGAAGATGAGACGCTGCAAGTGACAAAATTTCTACTGTCTCCAGAAGTTGAACCTTACATCAAATGCCAACCTTGATTACATCTTGCTCCTAGATATTTATAAGTTTTCGTTACAATGGCACTTGGTCGTTTAGGTATGGAGGGGTCATAATTGACCACCAACTGCATTTAACTGCCTGATGGAGGGACAAGGTTGCTTGTTTCACTGGGTGAATTTTATATGTTCAGGTGCTGCGCTGTCCTTTAGGCAGTTGGAGTGTTCATACTAGTGGAGTCCATGACTGATAAATTCAGTTATAGAGTCGTGATATGTCCTTTTCTTCTTTGGCCATGCTTCATGTTAAATATGGTTGTTGGGGGTCCGACTGTTGTCAGTCAAGTAGAGCGGGTTATCTCCTTCCTCAGTCAACAGAATGGACGTGGGACGTAGAGTGCATGGGTAGGTGGACTATTTGGGTGAGCGAGAAGAATGACCGTCAAATCGACGAAATGAATGGCGGAGATGGTTCGGTGAAAGCTATAGACCGAGGTGGGAACAGGGTGCGTCAGTGTCGTTGGATATTCAGCGGATAGATCAGACGGTCATCAGGCGACGGAGTTGCACGGGCGATTAACGGGCGAGGGCGATTTGGTCGGGCGGTAACGATTTTCATCGCACCACTTTTAGGCACTAAGTGGTAAATTCCCGGGACCGAGCGATTCCACTCAATGATCGACATGTAACATCGGATGAGAGAGGAAAACCACTCTCATCACACACTATCGCTTGATCAAGTTGTCTACGCGATGTATGTGAAGACCGTCAGATCTGGCGGAGATGATCTGACAGTGGAAATTGGTTGAGTGGGTCACCTTTATCGGGTGCGATGTGGGCCGTTAGATTGTCGGGGAATGATCAACGGTGGGAAAGTGATGAGGGGTTTATGAGCGCATGAGGGCGTATGGGTAAGGTTTTATGGTTGGTTTGGCTTTGCGCTTAGAGTTGAGGCCAAAGGGGATTTTGTCGGCTTTTAGATGTTTTATTTAGGGAATGGGAAAGGTTTAAAGGTGAGTGAGGTGAAGGAAGAAAGGGAAAAGTGACCAATGCGAGCCCCCTTTGGACACAACCAAACAGACCATGCTTCTTTCTAACCTTAGAAAGTCAACGCTGCATGGCAGAGCTAACACTGGCTCCTTCTGGGGATGAAAGCCTCCTTGTGAGGTTTCAAGAACCGTAGACCACTGCCTTTCATGCAAAAACGAGATCAACAATATTTCCTAGTGTTCCATTGGGCATGTAGTCTAATTAAGCCTACACTAAAGCTTGTAAAAAGAACATATTTACAATGCTGAGGTCTAAAGGCCTTAAACAACACAAAACTTAAAAAACCACGCATTAACTGGGCCATCAAAAACTGTTTCTCCTTCCATACTTTGCAGCATGAAATTGTTGTTCCCCTGGACCTGAGCAATGACAAAAGGTCCAGTTCACAGAGCATCTAATTTTCCATGATTGCCTTTCTTTTCTTTCAACGCGCCCCATTTAAGAACCAAGTCTCCAATTTGAAAATTATCCATCTTTGCCTTTCTGTCGAAGGTTTCCTTGATTCTCTTTTGATGTGCTGCAGACTTTTCAATAAATTGATCTCTGATTTGATGCACTTCAACCAAGTCACTAATCCTCTTTGCCATGTCATTTTCCTCATTCTTCTCTTCCTGCAAGAACTTGGCCATAGGGAGGGTCAACTGGATTGGGAATATAGCCTCAGTGCCATATACCAGCTTGAACGAAGAATTCCTTGTGGGTTTCTTGGTGGTCACCCTGTCAGCCCACAATGCAAACTTCAGTTTGGAATCCCAATTCCTTTTGTTGTCTTCGAGCAACTTTTTGATTATCCTTATCAGTCTCTTATTGGATGACTTTGCCAGACCATTGCTTTGAGGGTAATATGAGGTGGAATGCACTAGCTTAATGCCCATTGAGTCACACATGTCCACCAACTCTTTTGCCCTGAAGGTTGCTGCATTGTTTGTAACCAATTTGTGTGGACAACCAAACCTGGTGAAAATGTTTTCTGTCAAGAACTTCATGATAACATGGTGATCAACTTTCTTATTAGGGATGGCCTCAATCCATTTAGTGAAGTAATCAATGGCTACTAAGATCCATCTGTGCTGGTCACTAGAATGTGGATTAATTTCCCCTATGAAATCCAAACCCCACTACTGGAAAGGGTCACTGGCATGTATTGGCTTCAAGGGTAAGGATTTCAACTGTTGTTTTCCTTCAAACCTCTGGCACCTGTCACAAGATTTTACAAATGAAAAGACATTAGAAAACAAAGTGGGCCAATAATACCCAGCCCTGAGGATCTTGTGGGCTATGGTTTTCTAATAGTGATGTCCTCCACAGATGCTGGAACGAAACTAATGCATGACCTCCACAAATTGTTCTTTGTCCAGACATATTAAAAGGATTCCAGATGGATCCCTCCAATAAAGCAATTTTTCATGAATACAGAACTTGGCTGCTCTAAGCTTAATAGTCCTAGCTTGGCTTGAACTAAGGCCTGGAGGGACTTCTAGCTTCAACAAAAATTGAGCTATTCTAGAATACCATTCACAAGAAGCTATATTTTCAGCCAACAATCATTCATGTCCTTGTCCAACTGTTGCTTCTTCTATCTGTACATCGTCTGAATTTGTACCCATGCAGTTTATGTCAAGCATTTTGCAATTTTCTTCAGCCATCAGCTAAGCAAGGCCCTGGCCCTTAACAAGCTTGGTGGGCTTCAATTCTATGTTGAATTCAATAAGCTTTGCAATCCATTTAGCCCTTCTTCCATCAACATCTGGCTGCATTAGGACATCCTTTACTGAAGCAGAGGGCACATATGCAATTACCTTGGAGTGCAGAATGTAGATTCGGAAAGCTTTTAAAGATTTGATAAGAGCATAAGCTTGCTTTTCGATAATATCATACCTTAGTTCAACATCCCTTAAGGTTTTGCTGAAAAATGCCACTGGATGCTCTGAATCCTCGTCATCTTTATGCAATAAGACTGCTGCAAGGGTGTCACAGGAAGCAAAGGAGAAGATATGGAACTCCTTGCTATAGTCTGGGCTGATCAAAGTGGGGGCTTCCATAATATCTCTTTTGATGGCTTCAAAAGATCTTCTTGCTGCATCAGTCCATTTGATCTCTGATCCATTTTTCAACATAGAGGTGATGTGTTTTACCAATTATACGAAATTAGGAATAAACTTCCTTACAAAATTTATTTTTCCCAGAAAGGATTGGATGTCCTTTTTTGATCTTGGGACAAACAAGGTCTTCATCGCTTTCACTCTCTCTAGGTCAATCTTGACGCCTGCAGCATAAACAATGTGTCCTAGAAGCTTGCCCTCTTCTAAAGCAAATTGTGACTTCTTAGGATTCACTGATATCCCAAACCTTTTGCACTTAAGAAACAATTTCTTCAAATGCTACAAATGATCTTGATGGTTGCTAGAGTATACTGTTATATCATTAGGTAGGCAAGGACAAATTTATCCTTCTCTCCTATAAACGCTATATCCATGGCTCTCTGAAAGGTAGCCCCAACATTCATCATCCCAAAGGGCCTCTTGGAGTACATAAAATTGCCCCAAGGAGTGGTGAAAGCAGTATTTTCTTGGTCATCTGGATGTACAACAACTTGGTTATACCCTAAAAATCCATCCAGGAACGACATAACTTTAGCTCCTGAGATTTTCTGTAGCAAATGCTCCATCTTGGGCAGGGGATAATTATCTTTCTTAGAACATTTGTTCAGGTTCCTAAAATCAACACACAGCTTGCTTTCTCCACTTTTCTTCCTCACCACTACCAAGTTGGCTACCCACTTTGAATATCTCAAAGGAACTATGATTGTGGCAACCAACAACTTCTTGATTTCTTTTTCAATCAGAGGGAGGAGCAAAGGATTTATGGGTCTCAGCTTCTGCTAGAAAGGAATGGTGTCTTTCTCCAATGGGATCTTATACTGGATGATATTTTTGTCATAATTTTTAAGGTCACAGTATTCCCAGGCAAAGACATCAACAAATTGCTTCATTAAGGTGCAATACTCAGAACTTTGGGCAACAGACAAATGGGTGGACAAATTTATATACTTTGGATGCTCTGAACTCCGTATGTTATGCCTATGGACTGTAGACTGATTTTCTTTTTGGGCAATCTTATGAGGCACATCATTATGGTCAAACAGATTCTCCAGAGGCACTAGCCCTTTAGGTATATGATTGCTAGGCAACTGTACAATACTGTCTTGGCCAATTTTGTTCTTTAGCTGTGGCTGGGGACATTCCTCAAAGTTTTCATTCTCTTGACCAATTTGCATTTCAGAGAATTCATCAATGACTTACAGAAACCTATTTACTTCATCATCATCCTCAAAGACTTTCCGGTGCTAGACATTATCAGGCAAGGATGGTCCATATTTTATCTGGACTTCATAAGCCATTCTAGGGGGCATGGGAGGGATGAACATGCTAGCAGACACATCAAGGGAATCAACAAGCTAATTTTTTACTCTAGGAATATATGAGATACAAAAGCTATCAAAAGATTCTTTGAGTCTCCATACCTCATCTCTGTACGCTTTCAGCCTTGGGTGCCTTGCTTGGAAAGTTTTGTTCGCCCGTTGAATGATGAGATCAACATCTCAAAAAACCTTGATGTCTCTGATTCCCATGTCTTTGGCAGTGTTTAAGCCCAATACCAGAGCCTCGTACTCTGCTGTATTGTTGGTGACCTGAAAAGTCAGCTTAAAAGACAAATGTGTGCTTTCTTGTTTTGGAGACACCAGCACCACTCCTGCTCCCGCCTTTTCCTTTGAACAGGCTCCATCGAAGAACATATCCCAAGCCTGTGTCCCTTCCTCTTCCATGGCCTGGCATACTGGTTTCTTGAGCTGCACCAAGGCCCTCTGGGATTCTTCAATTTGGAGAATACATGCTCCAAAATCAGTGTCCACAGCGTAAATGGGATGATTAGTGGGATTCTTCTCATCACTGATGATATAGGCCAACTGGGCTTCCCTGTATAGTCTTCTGCTTTCTCCTCCAAAAACTGGGACAATGGCATAAGACAAGTCATTTTGCAATGTCCCACCCAACCTCTTAATCCACCCTCCGGAAAGTAGCATACCAAACTTAGGGGGAACATCTGCTACCACAATATTCATCATCATGATCTTCATGTGCAATTGAGTTAGGGTGATGGCTAAGTCTTTGATTAACCCTAGACATTTCACCTTCCTCGAATCAAAGGAGAACAAGTCATGATAAGGTTTGGTAATATCAAGGCCTAACTCTTCCATGACAACTTTGGGCATTAGATTACGGCTGGCACCTGTGTCCAGCAGACAATTGTGGAGGATTTTGTCATGAATGGTTAAGGAGACATAAAATGATGGGGAGCTATTATCATAGGGTTTAGTCATTGGGCTAAGCACAACTGCAGGTTTGTCATCTTGTAAATTCACATAGTCATTGGAGGCTCGTGTGGCTTTCAGCTCAAGGGCATCAAGGATGGGCTTCTTAAAGACCTCACTCTTTACAAGTTCTATCAGAGGCACATATATTTTCAACTTCAAGACTTCTGATTCAAAACTGAGAGGGGAAGGGGACTTGTCAGGGCCTCTTACCTCTTGAGCCAATGTTTTGAGGATGATGGGATCGACTGCTGGTCGCTTCTGCTTGCTGATCTGCTACTCTGAGGGGATTATAGTCCTTTGGGTAGGACTCTCTTGTACATTACTCGCTATTGATCTCAAGTTATATCTTTGCTAGTCTTCAGTCTGCAAAACAACTTCCCTGTCCCACTCTTGACTGGTCTGGTCCCTGAGTAACGACTCCTCGTAGGTAGCTAATGTCAAGAAGGCAACATTGCCCTTGTCTTCCATGCAGTGAATCTCATCCTCTTCATCAAACTTCTCCTCCTCCATGACTACGTTCTGGAAAGGAGTCTTAACCCTTTATTCTTCACTGGCCTCTTTGCCCTCTAAATGATCTGCAATTGTTCATTTGCTCTTCTATATGGATTTGGATTTCTAGGAGCAAATGTATTAGGAAGCCTTGATTTCCCAGAACTCTACTCAACCTTCAGCTTGGAGATTTCAACAGCCAGTGACTCTATCATTTTATTCATTTTGTCTATTTTGGGTTCTGAAGATGAAGAAGAAGAGGAAGACTCACCTCTCTGCCTCCTTCTATCAGCATGTCCTTTGAGTTTCTCTACAGCCATGATATTGGATTCCACCTCCAAGGCTGCATCTTGCATTTCAGCTAGAGAAGCACATCTTCTCTCTCTTAATAGCAGGCAGAAATCAAAATCAAAGGCATTGGCATAGGTGAGTTTTGCAGAGGTGGGGGTAGGCTTCACTTTAGCTGGTATCTTGCTATAAATATGATTGGATCTTTTATTAAAGTCAGACAATGACTCCCCATTTTCCCTTTTTAGGTTGCCAAACTCAATATGGTAATATAGCAGGTATTTCTTATCTCCCCAATGCTTTAAAAACACATCATCCAATGCTTCAATGTTTGCTATAGACCTAGGGGTCAGTTCTCTGAACCACTTTTTAGCCTCTCCATCAAGGCTTTGGACAAATACTCTCATCCACACATCATCTTCACTAATATCTAGGTTATCAACATAGCTATAAAAAGACTCAAGTTGTTCTTCAACTGTTACTCCCTCTGTACCAGTGAACTTAGGCATGTATTTATGATATTCTCTTGCAGGCATGGCATTCAAAGGAATAGGCAGGACCAGGGGTCCATACCTAGCAGCTCTGATTCTTTCCATTTTGGTGGGTGCTTGTGGGCCTGCCATTACCGTGGTGGATTGAAGAGTGTTGTCAGTATGAAAGGCAGGGAGTTGAGGAATGACTGACAGGGCTAAAGGAATATGATGTATAGGAGGGGAGGTTTCCTTTGCGCTGAGATCCAAAGGAGGTCCTAAAGAAATGGGATCTTTACGATTCTTTAAAAATATTTCTTCACTACTAGTACTAGAGGCTATATTTTCAACATGTAGATGCTTTGTTACAAGCCTTTCTGGCAGAGATACATAAGATTTTTTAGGCTTACCTGATCCTGATGCTCCTTTTTGTGAGGTCTTTCTTTGCTTGACAATCTTCTCAGGGTCAGGTACTGGGTCAGCTAGTGATTTTTGAGGATTTATTCGAGTATTCCTCACAAACTGAGCCAGAACTGTGATGTGGAGTTCCCAAGAGGTTCGACCTCCAGTAGAGTCACCAGATAGATTATTACAACCAAAAATGTGTCCATACTTTATCTATCATCAAAGCTGGATCTGTGTCATTCTTCCAGGGAAGCTGAGCTTCAATCTCCTCTCCCCAGCAATGGTGCCAATTATGTTAGGATTACAAGAAACTCTCCTAGGTTGTAGCTCAGAGATGCCTGGTAATATATAAATTCAACAATTGTTGCAAGGTTTAATGGAAGGAATAATGGTTTGGTTCAAGCCAGATAACGACTTCTACTTTGTTTCACTCCAGACATGCATGAACACCCTCAGACTACAAGGCTTTAGACCACCAATGCTCACAATTTAGATATTAGGTGAGTATGGAGAATACTAACCACACCGGCGAATACACAAGACCATGTGATGGCCAGCTGCAACTAGTATAGAAACCTGCAAATCTAGTCTATTAATGCAAAGACAGGATAACAGCTCTCCTGCATTAGATAGAAAGAAACCTGAGCAACCTATTCAGTGATGCATTCAAGATTCTAACAAAAAGATAAGATGACAGTTATCTAGTGCTAAACATCAAGAGATCAAGAACACAACATATCAGGTACAAGCTTAGAACAGAGGAAAATGGATAGTGAGCAGTTAACAGCAAAAGAAGCTTGTATTTGCTGAAAATGAAGATGAGACACTGCAAGTGACAAAATGTCTACAGTCTCCAGAAGTTGAACCTTACATCAAATGCCAACCTTGATTACATCTTGCTCTTGGATATTTATAAGTTTTTGTTACAATGGCACTTGGCCGTTTAGGTATGGAGGGGTCATAATTGACCACCAACTGTATTTAACTGCTTGATGGAGTCTTTGGACAAGTTTGCTTGTTTCACTGGGTGAATTTGATCTATTCAGGTGCTGCGCTGTCCTTTAGGCAGTTGGAGTGCTCGTACCCGTGGAGTCCATGACTGATAAATTCAGTTACAGAGTTGTGCTATGTCCTTTTCTCCTTTGGCCATGCTTCATGTTAAATATGGTTGTTGGGGTTCCGACTATTGTCAGTCAAGTAGAGCGGGTTATCTCCTTCCTCGGTTAACAGAATGGACGTGGGATGTAGAGTGCATGGGTAGGTGGACAATTTGGGTGAGCGAGAAGAATGACTGTCGGATCAGGGAAATGAATGGTGGAGATGGTTCGGTGAAAGCTATAGACCGAGGTGGGAGTAGGGTGCGTCAGTGTCGTTGGATCTTCAGCGGACAGATCGGACGGTCGTCGGGCGACGGAGTTGCACGAGCAATTACCAGGCGAGGGCAGTTTGGGCGGGCGGTAACAGTTTTCATCACAGCTCTTTCGGGCACTAAGTGGTAAATGCCCGGGGTCGAGCGATTCCACTCAATGATCGACACGTAACAACGAATGAGAGGGAAAAACTGCTATCGTCGCATGCTATCGCTCGGTCAAGTTGTCTGAGCGATGTATGCAAAGACCATTAGATCTGGGGGAGATGATCTGACGGTGGAAATTGCTCGACCGGGTCACCTTTATCGGGTGCGATGTGGGCCGTTAGATTGTCGGGGAATGATCAACTGCGGGAAAGCGATGAGGGGTTTATGAGCACGTGAGGGCGTATGGGTAAGGTTTTATGGTTGATTTGGCTTTGCGCTTAGAGCTAAGGCCAAAGGGGACTTTGTCGAATTTTAGAAGGTTTATTTAGGGAATGGGAAAGGTTTAAAGGTGAGCGGGGTGAAGGAAGAAAGGGAAAAGTGACCAATGAGAGCCCCCTTTGGACACAACCAAACAGACCATGCTTCTTTTAGACCTTAGAAAGTCAGCGTTGCATAATAGAGCTACCAGGTACAAGCATTAACCTGCATTTGACATGGAGTTAAAACGTTTTTTATTGTCCATGTTAGATGTGGTTAACTCGATTAATTGGAATTTGGACCAAAGGGAAGTCGTTAATTTGACTAGTAGCAGTTTTCAACATATCTGTACACCTCTCTGATTCGTTTACCAAAGGATAAATTTCCCGAAAGAATTGTGAAAGGAAATTTCAGATGATTTGTGCACCATGGATTATTATGTTAAAATGTTTCATGTACATCTACCTTATAAACTCTTATCGGTGTCTTGTGGTTTTGTTTTAGAAAGTGTCGATGTTATATATTTCCTTGGCAACAAGGGTCTCAGTGTCTTTGCGCCTATGAAAAGAAAGTTGACATGTTTCTTTTATTTTGGTAGCAATGTTTAGAAGATTTTACATTGTGTCTTAGTGATAGAAAGTCTGATTTTTTCAGTTCACTTGCATGCTTTTTTCTTCTATCCATTAGATCAATCTTAAATGATGCAGGATCAAAACTTATGCATCACATATTTGCTTATATTTTCGTATTCATCTTTTTTGGAGAAAACTTAATTGTTGTAGTTGCGTTGAGTGTTGTAGGTTATTTACGCTGATGTTAACTATGTTGAGTGGTGGATGCATCATAAGGTTGTGTGCACCATTCATATGGAAGTTCTTTGTAACTATAGGGAATGGGTGGTGTAGAGCCAAAACATTCTTTACAACTTGAAAACAATGAACCTCCACAGTCTCCATATGGTGTACTAACAAATAATTGTAAGCTTTATTTTGTTTTATTTTCTATTATGAAGTAGTTGGAAATTTATACCAGTAATAGGGACTTGAATAATGCATATTTTTTTCAGATTTCCTTGACTATGTGAGTGTGTGGTCTTCCTATAACTCAAAAATTCGAAAGTTTTCCCTTGTGGCCAATGTGAAACATATGTTATACCAATTGAATTTGTAAGGGAACACTTTTTTTAACTCATTCTTGATTATTTTCTTCGACCTTGTGTAATTGAAGTTCCTGGTTCACCATAATCTTCCTATAACAGCCCTAATGGAAAGGATAAGCAAAAAAAGAGAAATTCTAGAGAGGCACAATATGAAGGTGATGCAAGATTATTCTTGCCACTTGCTTATGTAGAAAAATTATATGGATTTCTTGTTAATGAGGTGAATATATGGCTTGCCACTTTGGATGGAATATGATAAAAGATGATGGGTGTGGCACTTGAGGCAGCTGGTGGCTTGTATAGAAGGCTAGTAAAGAAGTTCCATAGGAAAGGTATTCATTATTGATTGTGTAGTGTGCTCTTATTGTATGATTACTATGTTCATATGCATTTTATTATTCTCATTCATTACAGAATTTGACTACTATGTATTTCTTCACTTATATATGTACTTGAATGAATGCTATATCTTAATAATCTATAATAATTTATATAGAGTTTAAAGGGAAGCTCATATTAATACCATACTTCAAATTTTGTTCACAATTCTAGGCCCATATACATTCAAAAGGAGAGAGATTTCATTTTCCCTACAAGCATGGACAAAGTTCCTAGAGCTGGTTACGATGGAAGAGAAACGTGTATGTTTTGTAGTGGTTCATGGGTTGGAGATTGTGGAGCAACCAACTATGTCTATTGAAGATGCTGAATGGTATGCAAATTTTTCTTGGTTCTTTCCACCTGCAAGATTTTTTTTGGTAGTGAATTGTGAGGCTATTATGTTACTTGAAATTTTGTTAATAGACAAGAGCTATTTGGTGATTTACATATATGTTGAGGAATGAGAGATAAGAATGTATAGTTTCAAGTGCTAAAATTAGATAATTATTAGTATATACTACATATGTGTATGCTTAATGTAAGAATGTGGGAAGTGTATAAGACATTTTTTCCCAAGTCTTAGGCCAGGTTAAAGTCTTGGCTGATTTTGATGGCATAGATACACCATACATAATGTGACAACTTAGCTAAAGGAACAACTATAAGTTTCTATATGTATCGTTTAAAAAATATCATATTGGACACCCAATGGGATAGTAATTCATTGTTTACTAACAATTTTGGAGACCTCCTAAAGGCATCTCTAACTAACGAAGGGACCAAATATAAGAGAATGTCTAGGGGAAGAATCCAAAAATCCCTAACCAGGATAAATAGTGATCCAAAAGAGGGTGCTAGAGCCTCACCTACGTACTAGACATCAGAAAAAGGGTAAAATACACACGTACACCTAGATTTAGGCAAAGAACAATAAAGGGAATACTAAACAACAAATATCAACATTCATGGAAAGTGAGAGATCTCATGATGAACTGCACTCGCACACCTAGATCTAGGCAAAGAACAATACATGGAATAATAAACAACACATATCAACAATCATGGAGAGTGATAGATCTCATGTCATCATGGGGGATTGGGCATGAAAATTCCTTAGAAATATCACTTTTGGTGATCTGCTAGGGTTTGGTGTATGATGAGAACAAGTGTGAAATCAATACACTAGGATAAATTTCCAGATTTACAACCTCCACTACTAGAAGGTAAACTTGTGGACACTAAGTAATGAACTGCTAGATGTAACCAAACCACAACATATTTCGGTAGCAAGAGAGGAAGCTTAGTTTTACAAGTCAAATGGGTCTCCTAGTCTAGTTTTCAGAAGCAAGTTATTGCGTCGAGAGGCACTCTCTAGCCCAGTATGGAAGAGATGTTGTAATGTCCTGTCCTGTTATGTTTTTCTTCCAAGTTCTTATTATGTTATGTCATCTAAATATTTTGACTCGGTAGAAAAAAGGAATAAAAAAATAGAAAATAAACATAAACATAAACATACAAATAAAATAAATTATAATTAAACCATGCTAGATCAATCTTAACTCTAGATCTATCAAGTGCTAAGAGGGATCAAATCTCTAAACATTTCCTCAAGTTTTTCACTCAAAAAAGAGGTTTGCACCTTGATAGATTTGATCCCTCTCAACTCTTAATAGATCCACAGCTAATATGGATCTAGGATAGTTCATTTATAGCAAAATTGGGGACACATTTCTTCTAAAGTAGGGAGGAAATGGCGAGTATAACATATTATTTGTATTTCCTAGTTTTGTGTAGTAGATATATACATTAAGTGTAACATTTGTCCTTTTGTTTAATCTTCCTTCTTTATTATGCATCGTCATTTAGGTGCTGAGTACAATTAAGTACAATTTTTTCCTTATAGAAGAGGAAGTTACATATTGGGATGACTGCATGTAAGGATATTTCCCCTTCATAAAGTCCTCACCTCATATGTAATGGATAAGCTGTGTTTCTTTAAATTAATATAGTGCTATGTTTTTATGAGACTATATTTTCCCATTGTATAGGAATCTTTTATCATTCTTCGCATCATGCTCCATCTCATCACATGTTACCTTTGGAATTTTCATGTAAGGGTTGAGTTTAGACACTAGAGCAATGCTAATTGGTGTATAAAAAAAAATAAAAGTAATGAAAAGTGGTTTTTCATATCCTTTGTATTTATCTTATACACATATAATATTCTTGTTTTAAAGAGGAAAATTGATTATTCACATCCTTTGTTGTAAGGTCCCTGCAATGTTATGGTTGATTCAAGTTATTTTTTGGAACTGTTGGAAATTGGCCACACCTTGAAACACTAACATCTAGTGAAGTTAACTATGAAATTTCTTATTTTATCCTCATTTGGAAGATAAGTGTGGTTTAGTTTCAAACGCTTGATAGGAAGGCATGAATCAACGATTTCTGAAAGAGATTATAAGTTTTATTCAATGTGAATCAAATATAGACATACCCCTAAGAAATCCCTTTCTACTATAACTGAAATGCCTATAACTGTATCATTGATTCTAGTATGAAAATTCGATTGAAAATGTTTTGAGTTCCTGCATGCTTTTAATTTCCAATAATTGGGATGGGTGTCATTTTTACTTTGGAAATGTAACTGAAGCAGGGAAAATTTTAAGAACCCCCCCAAATTTATATGTATAATAAATGGGCGAATCTCCATGATATATAGGGAAAATGGAAGGCGATTTTATCAACAATATAATATGTATATATAATTTTTTGGCAAGACTCTCACCAGGCATGACAAATATTTTACTCAATTATAAAATCTTGTAAGATCTTGGTGAGTCTTTCACTAAAGAATAAAACTTTGTAAGGTCCTAGTGAATCTTAGCATTGTTAACTCTTAGAGAATTTTTTGAAAAAGTATAAAACCATATATGGCAAGAGCCACATGGTGGCAATATCACTGTTTTTTTCACATTTCCACGAAATGGAACTTGTTTATAAAATTATAAAAGAGCCAACCAAGTCCCTTATAATATGCAGGTAAGCTTATAACAGAGTCCGATACATCTACTATGCTTGTCTTCATTCAAGTGTCATAGCTGCTATACTTAACATTGTGAATCACAACTCTTTCAAAACTCAACTCTATAGTGTAATTAAAAACTTTGGAAATTGAATCTGACAACTCTATAAAAAGGATTAGTGAAATAGAAGCTTTTGTGAATGAGCCCACTAATTATCACTGCTAAACAATCAATCCAGACTATGAAGTCTTCCATCTTGATCACAATCGTGCTCACGATCAAGGGAGTGCGACCACCTAGCCTGACATAATGGCCATCATAGCTTCCAATAATCAACAACCACCTTGCAAGGACATCCTAGCTCATGTCTCATGAATTTTATTCATCAATCTTAACTAATATAAATTTTATAAAGATAATATTAGAATCCTCTCCGGATTCACTGTTAATACAAGGGTAAAGGAAATTTTCTAGCTCAAGGCACTAGCCAATACCAACTTTGGTATTTGTGACCCCTTGGTGGGGATACACCTACCCCGCCCTGTTGGGTTTCTACCTTGTAACATAGTTCAAGGATCACAAGACTTTCCAATCTTCCTACTCCACTAGACACACTTTATATGCTATACACAGTGAATGGAAAAGAAGCATTATAGAACACACAATTTCACATAAGGAAGAAAAATCTTAGCCAGTTCAATATCAAAATCTTAACCACTGATTAATAAAGAATAACAAGTAGTGTAATGAATTGTTCCGAGTTATTTATTTACAAGCTGTAAAGAATGTAGTGGAATGGAAAATATTACTTAGGCAACCCTTCAATATTTTCTACTAATATGTCTGTGCATGTACATATGAAATTAAGAGCATTGTTGAATACAAAGTTTCCTTTTCTCTTGCCTCCATTTTGACAAATCAGTGTGAAATCAATGTCACTTTGAATCTCCTTTCCCGTGTGGATGTTTTGACAAATCAATGTGAAATCAAAGTCACTTTGAATTTCCTTTCCTGTGAGGGATCACATCCACAGTTGATTAGTAAAATATAATCTACTATATATTATGTTCAAGAAACTGACTGCAATCTACAGTGGAAATGAGACCTCAATTCTTATTCTGAATTTGAATATCTCAGGACAACATAAGAGATAAAAATGCACATGGCCTTAGTAGCTAGAAAACAATCACTCCATCATTACAAGACCACCTAGATTTCGGCACTTAATCTAAAAATGGCACTAGTTGTAGTGCTTATTTGCATTAACACCATGGAAAAGCAACAACAATGTTTCAAAGTACACTTACTAGAAAATTTGTAACGTTCTAAGAATATTTAATGATAGCATCTGAACCTCATAGCTATGGTGAGGAAACTAGGGAACCCAAATATTGGAAGATATCTCATACCAAATCTGAGAAAAAAAATAAAAAAGGGAAAAAATCAAAATCTATAAATCAAGCAATGAATTGTTTACAAATCAAATACAATTCCTTTAACTAACAGTTAATTGTGGTGATATATTTAAATATTTAGTAAGAGGGTAACTTCAAACCATGGAATATTACCTTTGTCATTACTGTCAGTGACTGAGATTACAAATCAATACTTATGGAAAGATTGTAAGAAATTCTATGAAATAGTAAAGCGTAACCTCTATTTTCAAGCAACAAAATCAAAACATTGTTACATCAAGAGCCATAATTGATACATAATCAATGAATCAAGTCCTTGTATGGCACAAGCTTGTTTCACAACCTCTATTTTCTCAATAACAAAATCAAGACATTGTATGTGGTTATTGCCAAAAGGAAACTGCGTTCTAATTTAGAAGAGGATCTTATTAAAAGACATGGATTTATTCAAAGCTACAAAGCCTAATGGGTTACTGAAAAATAAGTTGGAATATGGGATAATGATACTTAAATTGAAAAAATATGCTTTCCTTTTAGAAACATTACAGTTATACAATGTTTTTTGAAAGCATTAGAATATGAAATTGGGCCTTTCTATCAAGACAAATTTTCATTAACAGAATGTACTTTCCTACCTGAAACATTGTAGATATCTAAGAAAAACTTGAAAAGCATAAGAGAACTTAGCATAATGTACTTTCTTTCCTTCCTTAACATTCTCAAAGAGTTGAGGTTCCAAATCATCAGGTAACTTTCAAAGAAAATGACAGTTAGTAATAGTCCAATTCACAACTGAAGATGTGTCACAAATACGAGGGGGCATCTCCTCCAAATCACAAAAGTGCTCTAGGTTAAAATCTAACATTATTGGAAGCTTAATGCTCGACTGGTTGTTATTGAACCCAGACATTTTTCCATTCTTCACTAAAAGCTTAAAGATAGCTTCTCTAAGTTCTACATGACTTTACTATGCTCTTGAAGTGGGGGCACATGCAAGCTCTCCAACTAAATAGTCTTAAACTAAGTGAAGATAAGGCCGATAGATCATTCAGTGTGGATCTATTTAACCCATAATTGAATACTATGTCTCTCTTGAACCCATAATTGAATACTATTAGGACTTTCAAATTTTTCATGGAACTCAAAAATGTTGGAAGAAAGTATTTGCTTCCAAAAAGAGTAAAACTAAAGCCTTTGCTTGAGGACAATTGATGTCACACCACTAACACTTCTCCATGGAATCTATATAGGTAAACCACAAATGCAGAATTCTATTAGAATATTGTGTTTATTGAATACACAAATGAAATCATTGCATTTCTTTAAAATATCTTTTGAAATCAAAATTATTGAAATTACATATCGATAACCTAGTGGGTGTATCTTAACTCCACATCTACCACTCTTAGGGGGATGAAATCTATTTATCCCTTTGAGCACTTGGTAGACCCAAAATTAAGATGGATCTAAGATGATAGAATTGGTCAATACCACGGGTTATCATAAACCTGGAGCTTAAAAATTACTATTAGTAATTTATAAAAATTAATAAAATTAATAGTTGAATTTTATTTTATTTTTTATTTTAACCAAGCCCCGAGAGGGATCAAATATTTTTTCACTCTATGCTAGTTTGCATATCACGATATTTGATACCTCTCGGGGGTTAGTAGATCCAGAGTAAAGATGGATCTATGCTGGTTTAATTCCCCATTTAAATAGGCTACATTCCAGGTGAATACCATGGGTCAATACCATGTGCCATTTTGGTGAATACCATGGGTCAATACCATGTGCCATTTTTATTTTTATTAATACTAATATTAGGGTTAATAATGTTTTTTTGCATGGTATTAATAACAATCTAGTCCATGGTATTTGTCCCATAGTATTTTGCCCATAGGTTTCACCTAAATATAACACATTTTTTGAGTGTTCATAAATATAAGGTGACTTATGGAGTAAATATAAAAAAATGTTTTATTTGTTTACCATACCTCTCGTTTATTTATATTTTTATTAATTTACCATACCTCTTTTACAAATATGGTATTTGGCCCATAGGATTCACTTAAATAAAACCTATTTCTTGAGCCTTCATAAATAGAACGAGGGTTATGGACTAAATATAAAAAGTGGTTTTATTTATTTACCATATGTCTAGTTTATTTATATTTTTATTTATTTACCATACCTTTTGAGTAAGTATAAAAAGACGTTTCATTTATTTACCATACCTCCACTTTACTTATATTTTTATTTGTTTACACCCTTGCATGTATATAAGGTGACTTATGGAGTAAATATAAAAAATGTTTTATTTATTTACCATACCTCTCATTTATTTATATTTTCATTAATTTACCATACCTCTTTTATAAATATGGTATTTGGCCCATAGGATTCACTTAAATAAAACCTATTGTTGAAAATGAGCGAATGGATTCACTTAAATAAAACCTATTCATGAAAATGGGCGAATGGAAGGTTGTAACTCCTAGTTTCAAGGGCTAAATTTACATTTTTTACCCTCTCCCTTAAATAAGGTGGGCTATTTGAGGTGATTTGTAAAAATGTGTTATAATACAAAATATTTGCCCACTAAAAATTTAAAACCCCTTAATTTCCCCAAAGGGCGAATATTCGCTCTTAAAATTTTCTATGAACTAAAGTGTTCTTTATCTCATGGATATTGGTCCATTGTGGATAAGACATATCCTAAAGTAGAAAATTCTCCATCATTAGGTGCTCCTCTTGGTTTTCATTCACTTGTAAGTTGGCATTCTCATTGGTTTGATTTCTATTATAATTTGTCTTATTGGTTATATGTTTATTAATGTTTATTTTATTCGGTTTATATTTATTGTAATTTAATTTTTATTTTAAAGGCATGCATTGATGATATGAGTAATTGTAACCGAGTTGTTGCAGTGCACGAACAATGCCCTGAATCTCACATCTCGATCACCTGTATGCATGACTTGCTTTTTATATACATAATTTATTATATGATCTATGTGTAGAATACTATATAGTTAATATAAAATGTATAATTGAACTAATATATTGTTTTTCCATATTTGACAACATCACCATCAAAGACAATACATGTCGTAACATTAATTGTGTTGTCTACCACATCAAACACAACATGATCAACAACTGCATCAATCCCAACACCAGTCCCTTCATTAATATCAATAGATACTGGTTAAACAACACAAAGTAATGGACAACATATAAGATAAACATTTAATACTTTATAGATTTGAGGCTTCTGTGATCTTCATTTTGTGTGGTTTTGTCTTCCAGATTTATCGCATCCATGATTTTGTTGTATCGACGTTTTGAACCAACCTCTGTGATTCATCATCAGGATCAGAAGGATCAGATGCGTGAAAAAGTTGGATTATAATGGGGTAATAAATATGAGATGGAGATGAATGGAACCGACATGTTTGATAATGTCCAGAAATAAAATTTGGTTTAATTGATTAAATGTTATCATTAAATGTTTATATTTTTATTGATGATTATTGGTTTATTTGTTATTTGTGTGTTTTATATTTTTATGTTTGATTATTAGTTTATATTTTTATATTGATTATTAGTTTATTATTTAATACTAGATTTATTAATGTTAAATTTATTTTGTTTTAACATTAATGTTTTCATTGTTACAAATAACCTAATTAGGTATTCTATATATTAATTAATTGCATGTTTGTTATATTTCTTTTTTATTAATTAATATTATTATGACGTTCCATAATGTTCTAATGTTTTACATGCAATAATGTTAATAAATCTAGTATTAAATTAATACTATTATAATACTAGATTTATTAATGTTAAATTTATTTTGTTTTATCATTAATGTTTTCATTGTTACTAATTTTATAATATAGCTAATTAGGCATTCTATATATTAATTAATTGTATGTTTGTTATATTTCTTTTTATTAATTAATATTTAGAAATTAATTAATATTATTATGATGTTCTATATTGTTTTAATGCTTTACATGCTATAATGTTATAAATCTATTAACCAAAATTTTTAGTATTGATTAGTTCGTTGAAATATTAATGTTAATTTTTATTTTGTATTAACATTAATGTTTTTGTTGTTGCAAGATTAATTAAAACTTTTAATTATTATAATTTAACCAATTAGGTTTTCTATTTGTTACTAATTGAAAGGTTTCTCTTTTTATTTAGCTCTTGATTAGGTCAATTTTGGGTTAAAATGATTTTTTTTTTGACAGATTTTTTTTTTTTTTTTTTTTTTTTAATGATTTTAGGGATAGGTCTACCATTAAGGGATGAAGGGGTCCAGAGTACCTAGGAGACATTAGCATCCCCAGTTAGTGTAGGAATCCAATTATCACTTATTTTCCAATCGTCGTCACGGTTGAGGTTATTGGGGTGTTTTCCTATTTCGATAGCTTCTCTAAATTTCCTATGATGATAATGATCGATTTTGGCCAGAACACTCAAGTTTTTGATGCAAATGTGATGATTAGTTTTGCTTGAGTGCTCAACCAAAGCTGAGGTTTTGGATCAGTTATGTTTGATGTCCGCGACATATTCTTGAATCCTAGTTAATATAGAACGACCAGTCTCCCCAATGTATGATTTTCCACATGAACATGGAACTAAATAAACCCCTTTATGGTGTTTAGGATTAATAGGATCTTTGACTGATTTGAGACATTTGCTAAAAAACTTGGGGTGCTCAACACTCTAGCTACCAGGGTGGTACGTATTTCGGATCATGAACATTTTGATCAAGAAAAGAACCACCTATTAGATGTTTTTGAAAAGAATGGATATAGTAGCCACCAAGGAATCAAAACTTTCAAAAAAGTAGAGAATCCTAAAAAGAAACAACCAATGGATGATTGTGCAGGTAAGGTTCACCTTCCCTACATTCTAGGTATCACTGATAAGATTTCACATATCTTAAAAAAGAACAATATAAAAACCATCATCTTGCTCAAAAACTCAGGGTGCTCAACACTCTAGCTACCAGGGCGGTACGTATTTCAGATCATGAACATTTTGATCAAGAAAAGAACTACCTATTAGATGTTTTTGAAAAGAATGGATATAGTAGACACCAAGGAATCAAAGCTTTCAAAAAAGCAGAGAATCCTAAAAAGAAACAACCAATGGATGATTGTGCAGGTAAGTTTCACCTTCCCTACATTCTAGGTACCACTGATAAGATTTCACATATCTTAAAAAAGAACAATATAAAAACCACTTTCAAACCCTTGAATACAATCAACAAATGTCTCAAATAAGTGAAAGATCCTATTAATCCTAAACACCATAAAGGGGTTTATTTAGTTCCATGTTCATGTAGAAAATCATACATTGGGGAGATTGGTCGTTCTATATTAACGAGGATTCAGGAACACGTTGTGGACATCAAACATAATCGATCCAAAGCCTCAGCTTTGGCTGAGCACCCAAGCAAAACCAATCATCACATTTGCATTGAAAACTCGAGTGTTCTGGCCAAAATCGATCATTATCACCATAGGAAATTTAGAGAAGCTATCGAAATAGGAAAACACCCCAATAACCTCAACCGTGACGATGGTTGGAAAATAAGTGATATTTGGATTCCTACGCTAACTGGGGATGTTAATGTCTCCTAGGTACTCTAGACCCCTTCATCCCTTAATGGTAGACCTATCCCTAAAATCATCAAAATAAAATTAATCTGTAAAAAAAAAGGTTCATGTTAACCCAAAATTGACCTTATCAAGAGCTAAATAAAAACCGGAAACCTTTCAACTAGTAATAAATAGATAACCTAATTGGTTAAATTATAATAATTAAAAGTTTTAATTAATCTTGCAACAATAAAAACATTGATATTAATACAAAATAAAAATTAACATTAATATTTCAACAAATTAATCAATACTAAAAAATTTGGTTAATAGATTTATAACATTATATCATGTAAAGCATTAAGACATTATAGAACATCATAATAATATCAATTAATTTCTAAATATTAATCAATAAAAAGAAATATAACAAACATACAATTAATTAATATATAGAATGCCTAATTAAGTTATATTATAAAATTAGTAACAATGAAAACATTAATGATAAAACAAAATAAATTTAACATTAATAAATCTAGTATTAAATAATAGATTTAATGCTAGATTTATAACATTATAGCATGTAAAACATTAGAACATTATAGAACATCATAATAATATTAATTAATTTCTAAATATTAATTAATAAAAAAGAAATATAACAAATATGCAATTAATTAATATATAGAATACGTAATTAGGTTATTTGTAACAATGAAAACATTAATGTCAAAACAAAATAATTTTAACATTAATAAATCTAGTATTAAATAATAAACTAATAATCAATATAAAAATATAAACTAATAATCAATTAATAATCAAACATAAAAATATAAAACACACAAATAACAAATAAACTAATAATCATCAATAAAAATATCAACATTTAAAAATAACATTTAATCAATTAAACCAAATTTTATTTCTGGACATTATCAAACATGTCGGCTCCATTCATCCCCATCCCATATTTATTACCTCATTATAATATGTCTTTTTCACACATCTGATCCTTCTGATTTCGATGATAAACCACAGAGGTTGGTTCGAAATGTCGATACAACAAAATCATGGATGCGATAAATGCGGAAGACAAAACCACACAACATTTAATACATTTACTATTGACAACGATATACATTTATACAATGTGTATGACCCTTGGTTTTCATATACCAAGTTGTCTCTTGAACTCCAATGACTATTCACATTCCACACCCAAAACCCTTAGCGGATTAGTTGTCCAACATCCCCCCCCCAATCTTAAGGGGTATATACGAGTCCAAGAAGAGAGTTGTAATACAAAATGTAAAAATGCATGGCAACAATTGGCTGATTGTGCTCTCTGAAATGATGGTATACGTGGGAGAACTCAAGGTCTCAACCAACAACGGTTTAAGGATGACGACCAACATGAGAATGCTTAGTGCAATTCTTGGAACAGTTCTAATTTTGGATAGAAGTTGAAGCCTTCTATTAGAGGAAGTGCTCCCTAATGCTTTGAAAAGGGAGACCATTGGGGTCTCAGCTTGGAACACTTGATGTAGGTCCTCGAACAATTCCAAATATGGCTAGAAGCTGAAATATTCTGCTAGAGGAATGCTCTAAAAAGGGAGACCATTGAGATAACAACCCAAAGCTCTTCCAAATCTGGCTAGAAGTGAAGTCTTCTGCTAGAGGAAGTGTTCTAAAAAGGGAGATCATTGAGGTCTCAACTTGCGGTGAGGAAGACCACTAACCAAAGGGCATGTTCATGGGGCATTGCTGTGTCTCTTGCTACAACTCTGAATCTGGGTATCGCTGACTCTGGCTCTAGGCTCAAGCTATGGCTCGGGTTCACTTGATTTATCTTTGAAGCTTGTAGATGATCATCTATTCCACCCCTATCAGATACAAGGTGAGAAGATGAAGAAATATCAAGTGCAAGACTTTTAAATGCTCGAAAACAAATTCTGTGGAATGAGAGAAATATCTCCTTGGTTGTTGAAGCCCATTGCTAAGAAGCGATCCATCCAAAGTGAATCTTCGTTCTTACAAGAGGATTGTTTTAAAGCATGTATTTGAAGAATGAGTGTGCTTACCATAATGCTTACATGGGTGCGAATGAAAACAATGATCTTTCACATGGCGAACTCTGTTACAATATTGGTATTTGACAATATTTTATTATGGAAGAGGAGCAGGATCTGGAACAAGTGAATATGAACCATCTTGAAGAAATCCAAAAATCTGAAACTTGATGGGCAAAGAGTAGTCTGGAATATGAGAGGACACATCCTTGCCATATCCAAGATCGATTCTATTTATGTTGTTGAAAATTTCCTCCCAACGTTTGGTAATGGGCTTGAAAAGTATAACTTGCATGTAGGCTGAATTTCTGCATCTACATGCAAATATTCTCTTGAAATGGGCACCTGATGGCAATCAAGCTTTGTGTAACTAATTTTATCAATCTGCTAATGAGAGCCAACATTAGACTAAAAAATGGGATTGTCCTGAAAAAAATAAATTCAAAATGATGCCCTTTCTGTTGTAATTCATCTTGCTGAAGTTATGATTCGAGTTGCAAAAACTTGATCTTGTTGTATGCATCTTGTAGACATGTTTGAATGTCAACAAGGGTGGTTTATTTTTAATTTTATTTTTACGGTGTTATGAAAAATAGACAACATTAGTGTGCTTAATAATTCTAACAAATCATTGAGTTTGGCCATTATCTAGGTAAAATAAAGGCCTCAAAGGATTTCAACTAGAAGTGCACCACGATCCACCTCTCCTTCAGAAAAAGTTGTGGACAAAAAACTTAATACATAAGCAAAAAGATTAAAGGTCCATTACAAAAAGTTTATGAACTTATTGTGAGAGCAATAAATATAGTTTTCAGACTAGCCATATATTGAATGCATAGTCATATACTTCATATACCATCTCTTATTGAGGTTGAAGGATGAACTTTTCCCATGGCTCTCTTATCCTTCAAACAATGTGCTAAAGGCCGCAAGTTTGTACCCAAAAAATGAGTTTTCTCAAACCAACATTCATAATGAATAGAGGCTCAAAGGAAATGGTGAAGCATGGCTCTTCCTTAGTTTTCAAAGCAAACTTGAACCAATCTTCAGCCTCGTGCAAAATCAAACAAACATATTGTATTACCAAATATAAAACTTTCACCACACATAAAAGGTTAAATATTCAACACACATGCCATGAATAACTCATTGCTTCAATGCATTTACTCATACATAAATGACTAACAATCCATTCACAATTCTAGAAATTATGTTGTAGATTTGCAATTGCTCATGAAATTTTAATCAAAATCACAAGACACAAACCTATGCCTGCTTCCATTAATCTGATGAATAGAGATGTATTAGCTTTGCTCAACTGAGCACAACCTGCAAGTGAATAACCTATCTCTCTGCTTACCAAGAATCTTTGACCCAGACCTAGTCAATTTCTGCTTATGCTCGAGCTCCTATTTCCTTGAGCAATTCCTTGACAAATCAAGCCTCTTTTATTTAGGAATCTCTCCAAAATGGATTTCCCAATTCCAAAAGTTGATCATCTGACTGCATGCAGCACCTTTACACTCAAGACTAGTCTACAATTTATGTTACGTCACTGCCTTGGAATCTCCACCACAACTGGATAACTCGAATTCTCTACATGCACTAGCTATTTTAGGTTGATTGATAAGTTAACTAGATGATCATTGAGTTTGACTGAAGTCCCACTGCACAACTGACCTTCCACTAGTTCCTCCAACAGTTGGAACTAGTTTAACTAAAACAACTTGAGATAACTGACTTTCATTGCTACAAATTTGCAATCACACATGCTTAACTGTACTCTAACTCCTCCAACATGAATTTACTGAGTAAACTGGGTGAAACAAGCTATATCACACAAGTTAACTGCATCCAAGTTGTCTGCTGATGTGGAAATTCAATTTTTCTCAATTTAAACAAGGCATAATCAAATTGAGAATCTCTTGCTGCATTTTTCAACAATAATGCAGTCAACTAACCAATGGAAATATAATGAATTTTAATCAACACATAGGAAATAAGTGAACCAATGAATGTTATATAAGCAACGACCCTCTTAATAATGGAAAGGTTTACGACATATAAAAACTTCACGCAATGTAAGTCTTCTTTGGAGAGAATTCAACACACATATACTCGATATTGAATGCATTGCGACATTGTATTTAACGCACAGTTCATAAATTCGTTGAATGCCAAACACATACACTATTCAACACTAAGAGTGACGACATATAAACTTCAACATTCAAAAATGCACATACTAGGCTCAACTCTATACTTCACATCAATTCCGATGACATTCTAGTGATTGTTCATCTTGGGTTGACAAGCACTAATATAACTGATGGTCTCTTCTAATATTATGATTCATATTGGACTATTCTAGCCTTGAATTTGTGAGAGGGAAGACATGATAAGGGCCAACTTTTGGTTCAAGCCAACAATCAGAAGGAGATAACCTAATTGTCAGAAGAGAACGAGAACGACATTCACCCCATCCTCAATGCAAACTCAATGACAAAGAAATTTTAGGAGATTTATATTATGTATGCCAACATGAGCGGTGGCACTTTAGCATTCATATACAGTGTGCAAATCTAGCTCGTGAAACCTTTCATCCTCTACATCTATAACACATATTTCTACTAGGACCAACTCTAGACACTTTATCCAATTATGGTCTATTCGATATATTCCATGAAGACTATATTCATACACCTACTAGGAACAATTGATGAAGTCAATGGACACAATTTTTTTCTACACGCTTCCTGTGTTAAAATACCTTTCAAGTGGATTGAAAAGATAACATTGAAAACAATGGGGTTGCGCTAAATCTCTCCACCTGTAATTTTGTCTTCGGGCCTTGTGAAAACTCTAAATATGTTCACATACATCTAACTTTGTATTCAGTGAGAAACTAGGCATGCGAAATTCTCTTGAAATGCCTCTCTTTTTCTCTGTTAGTGCCTCTCTCCAACATTCACATTAAACACATAGGACAATAGCTCTGTCGATAAGGTGTTTCTATGTGAAAGAAGATAGTAACAACTTTGATGAGCAACATTTTATGATACGATAATGCACACTGTAATAGATTTAATGAGGGGAAAATAGATGTTGCAGAGAAAGAACATTGAGAGTTGCAAAGAGTGCTAAGAAATGAGAAAATGAATTTCTAACAGAGGCCAAGTTAGTGGAGCATTAGGTCAAGTGCATAGTGAAGAAATGAATTTTGGTAGACAACAAATTTAGTGGAGATTTAGAATCCCTACGAATAGGCACACAATGAGAAGGATCAAGTTTTGGCAAGCATGAGAGAGCTAATAGGGAAAAACTAACATGCACAGAGAGGTCACAAAACTGTGGCTCATACTTGGCCAGGGTAGGAGTATGCCTTCTCTGATACCATGTTAAACAACAAAAAATAATGGACAACAGATAAGATAAACAATGAATACATTTAATATTCATAATGATATACATTTATACAATGTGTATGATGCTTGGTATTCATATACCAAGTGGTCTCTTGAACTTTAATGACTATTCAATATCCACACCCAAAACCCTTAGCGGATTAGGTGTCCAACAACACCACACTTATCCCATCCATATCATGGATAACATTGCGCTCACACTTCACACTTGGACCTCATGCACATAATACCTCACCAGTACCTCAATAATACCTCAACATATGTCTTGTAATATGCAACCACCACCTTTAAATGTTGGAGGTCGAATGCTTGTGTTGGTAAGTGCCTATTTGACATGGCTTTTGTCCAATATTTATTGATTATGATGAGACAATAGATATTTTTATTTTTATTTTTTCTTTTGTGGTTGTGCTAGTTTAGTAAAATATTCACCAAGGCTTTACAAAGTTTTATAATTTAATTAAAGTTCTAGAACTTAGAATTTATAGATTTTCAAGTTATAATTATTTTAAGGGTGCTAGCTAAATGGAAGAGCACCTTCTTTACAAGTAGGTGGTTGGTGGTTCGATTCCATCGTGCCCTAATTGAAATAAAAAATATTAAATCAATAAAGGTAAGCTATAAAGGAAGCAGCATGAGTTGTTAAAATGGAAGTAGAATGTGGCTCTAAATGGAAGTAAAATTTGACATTAAAATTGAAGTCACACTTGGAGCTATTACTGGGTCTAAATAGGAAGCTAAATTGGTTTCTTAACAAGAAGAAAAATTGGAGGCTAATTAAGAAGCAAATCCCAACACTAAAAGGAAGCAAACCCTAGACCTAAAAAAGAAGCAAACCCAGGTGCTAAACATGAAGCAAACCTTGCAACTAAAAGGAAGCAAACCATGACGCTAACAAGGAAGCAATTTTAGAAGCGAGAAAGGAAGAAACAATGGAAACCAAACTAGAAGCACACCAGAAGCAACCTTGGAAGCAAAACTTTGTGTTACCTAAGAAGCAAAAAAAGAAGAAGAAATTAGGTAGCAAACAGAGAAGTATGATGGAAGCAACACTATCAATTAAACTTGGCATTACCTAAGAAGCAAAAACAAAAACAATTCAGGTAGCAAACAAAGAAGTAATAATGGAAGCAATATTAGAAGCCAAACTTGGCGTTCCCTAAGAAGAAAACAAATAATCCATTCAGGTAGCAAACCAAGAAGTAATAATGGAAGCAATATTAGAAGCAACAAAAGACACTATAATGGAAGCCATATTAGAAGCTAAAGAAGATGCCATAATGGAAGCAAAGCTAGATGCAACAAGCAATGCCATATTGGAAGCAAAACTCGAAGCAACAAACAACGTTATAATGGAAGCATAACTTGGCATAAATTAGGAAGCCAAAAAAGAATCTATTTTCGATGCCATATTAGTAACAAAACAAGAAGCACAATTGGAGAAAAACTAGAAGTACAACACTACAATAGAAGCAAGAATGGAAGAAATAGTTCTCAATGCTAAACCCAACAATATTTTTGGCACTATTACCGGTGGCTTTTCCGATGCTATTTCTGGTGCCCAAGTGAAATTCATTGTAGCATTGGGTTGTGCACCGCCAATAGAACACAATTCGTAGGTTCAATTACGCTGAGTTATGACATTATTTTTGGCAATAATGGACTATTTTGTTGTAGTTTTTATGCCTTTTCAGTCTGCAACTAGTTTTTTTTATTAATGTGCAAATAGTAACATTACCACGCCTTCTAGCCTAAAAATATACAACACGTGTACACAAGCATACCAGCCCCAAGGCATAACACATACCTACTTGTGTACATTCAGACTCACTATCCTAGTTCCACATTTACATACTATTTACATTCCAGGGGTCGAGAAAGGGTGTTACAAAAACTATGGTAGCAGATATTTCTAAGTTGGATTGCTCCAAATCGTGGATAAATTATGATTTGGATACGACTCCCCGTCATTTTTTAGCCCAATTCAATTTTTTAAAATTGTTGTTGGTCGATTGTGCTCCAAGGAATCAAACCTCTAAGGACCAATGGGTATGGAGGAACTCAGACATCTTAGTTTATGAAAGATATTCAGTATTATTTTTCCAAGCGGGGCTCCCTCTCAAGTCTCGAGTCTGGTCCAACGTGTGGTCTCCTAATAGTTTGCCAAAGCTTAGTTCCTTATGATGGCGATTAGCGCACATGAAAATCTTGATAACATAGAATCTCCAGAAAAGAGGTATAATAGGCCCATCATGATGTCCATTATGCCTAGAACATGAAGAATTGATTGCTCTTTTATTCCTCAGATACTCCTTTGTTCGAGAAGTCTCAATTCATGTTCTTGTGCCTCCTTTACCAAAATTAGGTGGCCAGATCATATATCCTCCTTCTTCTCCTCTTAGGCAGGTAGTTACCTTGTAAATTTCAAAGGTAAAAGCTCCTTCAATCAAATTTGGCTGGCGATTCCAAAATCCCTTTGTTGGAAAGTATGGATCAACAAAAATGATAACATTTTTAATGAAAAGAAACACCATCCTCGTTATATTTCCAGGAGGGGTCATGTTCTATGCCCTAAGTATTGGAGAAGCTCTACTTTTCCTATTGATATGGGTGAAGTAGACCCCCAAGAAAAATAGAGGCTCCTCCACCTCCTTCCTTCCCGTCTAAGCAACAAGGAAGTTAAGGGTTGAAAAAGAAGAATAGTCATAATGGTGAAAATTCTAGGCCTCTTTTCTGCTAATTTTTGGTGGAGCATCAAAGCATAATCTGAAGGAGGTAGGTGTAGGAGGGGTTATTCTCAACCCCAATGGAAAACTTGAAATAGAGTAAATATAGGGGCTAGGCAAAATCACAAATAACTTGGTCAAGGCTTATGGGCTATTGCAAAGGCTATCCTTGGCTAAAGAAGCAAAAATTGTAGACTTGGTGATGATGGGAGAATCTTAAATATTAATTTGACATATTTTTCACGAAACCTTACCTAAACATTGCAAATGATAAAGCATACTCGATCGAACCCAAGCTCTAAAATCAACTTTTTTGAACATAAGGTTCTTTCATTTGTTGCGATTGAACAATTCTACTAAAGTTAAACTTGCAAATATAAGGGAAAACCTTGAGAAAGGGGCCCTCATCAGGAATTATAACCCCTCCATTTTGGTTATTCCTTAGCAATGGTTAGGCAATTCCAACAAAACATGATTTTGGAGAGGTTAGCAAAGTCCCTTGAGGGCCCTCCCCCAAAAATCAAATTTGTTTTAAGGAAACAATATTCAATTTCATTCGAGTTTGTAGTGGAAACGTGGGAACATGTTGGTGTTGGACTGCCTAGTGGCCTCCACTGCCACCTAGTCCCCTCAACTTTTTCTCTTGCACCTTATTGAATTTGAACATTCTACCTTAATGTAAGTCGCAAGGGGTTTACTACACTTTGCGTACAAGGGAATCATGGTCAATTTGATAGCTTGGAGCGGGTTTAATTTGTTGAATATTGTAGTTTTTTACATGTTTAGGCATGAGTCATCGAAGTGGGGATGTTCATGTGGTGAGTGGGACATGTCCCTTTCTGTTTCCTCCTCCCTTGGCTTTTTCAGTTTTGTTCTAGTTGAAGGAATTTTGTGGCACAATCACCTTTTCAGTGGAGCTACCCCTTCTCGGATAAGTTGCAATTTTCACAAGGTCTTCAGTGGATTGTAACTCAATCCTTCTTTGCTTATCTAGGTTACTTCTTCCTCGCCTCTATTTCAATCCTGCTTTTAATTTGGAATGGTAGTAACCAATCAAAAGAAGCTTGTGGGCACAATCACCTTTCCAGAGGCACTGCTCCTTCCCCAACAAGTTGCAATTTCGATGAGGATCTCAAGTGGACCATAACTCAATCTTTCTTTGATGATTTAGTTAATTTCCTTCTCGCTCCTGTCTTAGTCTACTTTCATTTTAGGTTGATGGTGCATTGTTGATTTCAAATGGTGATTTGGAATTAGGAATTTTCTCTTCCTGGTGGCCTTTCGGCATGCTTAATCACAATTATGTACATGAGATAATTAAGAAGATTCGAATTTGGGGTTGGCTATATGTGGCAATTGTGCCCTCCTTAAGGCCAAAACTTTTGTTCCCATGTTGTGTTGAAAGAAGGCTCATTATGCAACCAACCATTCTTTTCCTTTGCAAGTTTAACATTGCTCTTGTTACAACTATGGAGTCTGGGGACCAAGGAAACTTCAATGATTATTTGGTTGTGGGAATTTTGAAGCAAAACAAGATAGGAGTCAATCAAGAGCTACTTTGGGAAAAATTGACTCAGGTTTCAGAGGTAGCAATGAATGTTTTGGAGAATATCATGGAGGATCAGTTCAAGCACAAAAGAATGGAAGATGCGCTAGAATCCCTCATGCAACTTCCGGAGGATCTACGAATATCCTTCCCACAATACATTTACGATGGTTTGAATGAAGAAATTAATGGTAACAATATAGTGTTGGACTTGAATGTTCCTCCCTTGAAGGAGAATTATCAAGATGTTTAATCTAGAAAAAATATCCAAATTTTGCTATGCAATGTAAATTTTGTCAATATTTACAAGTTCTTTTAGAGACTGTACACCTCTAAGAACTCTATGTTTCTTAAGATGGTCAGCAAGCTCGTAGTTAAATAATATAATTACGGTCAAAAAGTTATAGGTATATTTGGCATCGAGGGAATCAATATGTAAACACCCATGGTACAAATTGCGATCCTAACATAGATTTTTTACTAGTATAATAGTTTTCATTAATGTTAAAAAATATTTTTATATAATATTATTTTAAATTATTTTTCCAAATAAAATTCAAAATTTAACTTAAAACACTTGATTTATGATTTAAAATGATACAAATTACTTTATAATGATGGGTGGAATAAAATGTGGTTTTTTTTTGGTTTTGTTTTTGTTTTTTGAATCCTCTTGGTATATGACAAGTTAATTTTATCATAAAGGGGATCCCATTTGTCTTGACATTAAAGTGTTTAAGAGTGAGATATGTGGTAGAAGGAAGATATTTATTTGATGGATTTTTTTTTGGGATGAGTAGATTAGGATGACGAAGTGAGAGTTTAATCTAAGATCTTTGTCAAACTTTAAAAATGAGTGAATATTTGTTCATTTGTTCTTTTATTTTTATTGGCTAATTATGAAGATAGAATTATGATTTTATAAGCTATTATACAAGGGGATGGTTGCTATTAGGGTGAAAAGATACTAGGAGGAGGGGAGAGAGATTCTTAGTTTAATTTTTTGGATTTTGTAATTAGATAACTAGATTGTAAGTAAAAAATTATATTATTATTTTTAAATTTTGAGAAAAAAATATACAAATGCAATAATGATTATTTAAAAACAATTGGTTAATAATAAATAATGAGTAGATTTATATTCTTGTTAAATATTTTTATATTTTAAGTAATTGTTTTTTTTAAATAATTTTTTAATTATTAATATTTAAAAAAATTATTGACAAAATCATTTACTTTAAAATCTTAATCTAGTATATAATACAAATATAATTTAATAGGTATAAAATAGAAAGTTATTTAACAAAATGAATGTTAAACATTCTAAAATTCTGACAATTACTTCTTAATGGTGCATGGGATAAAATATGGTTTTAAATAATTCTTATTCAAGATTATACCTTTTGATGTTTAACGAGTTAAAATCAACCTAATGGTCAATTTCTCTACCTTTTTTTTGTTTTTTGTTTTTGTAGTTAGAGAAATTGACCATTAGGTTGATTTTATATTATTATGTGTCAATTCTAATCATTATTCCTATAGTTTTTAGGTGCTTATGTATGTCTTTTTTATAGACACAGGTGAATCTAGGAGATTTGAATCTCAAACTTCCTTGCACATAACACATCATTTTCATGGCCATTACCAATTGAGGTGCCCTCCAAAAACTACTAAAATACTAAATTTTATTGATCAATTTAATAACCATTTTAATTGGAAGCTTTATTTTTATTAAGAATTATCCAATAACATTAAAGGATAAGAAAATTTATTAGGTGTTGACAAAGCATGTTATGAAATAACAAAGGACATTTTAGAGAGCCCACAACCTTGCCTTCTTGATTGAAGTTGTTATCTTCATTAATGTTTTGATAGTGACAAGGAACAAGGCTTGGGAAGGGAATGTTGCATTGATGAGGCTTGCATTTTCATTTTTTTATAATTTGAATCAAGGTTTTCATTCTTATTGTAATAGGATTCATTGTTAGTATAGGGACAAATTAATTGAAATTAGAGAGCTCAAATTTAAGGATTGGTGAGCAACGTATGAAATTGTTGACAAATGTAAATTAATTTTCAATTATGTATATGTAAACACCTAAGTTGTGAAATAATGTACAAAACCAATTGGAAATGCACACAAGTTTCATTAACAACTTATTTCTAGGTAAACACCATATTAAATAAACACCTTAAACATAAAAATTGTTAAATATTGGTGAAGAAAGAAGGTATTTATAAAGTGGGTAGGTTGGGATCTAGAAGGCCTTGCAACAACACCCATGTCCCCTCTAGTTGGAGACTAACTCAACTCCTCAAGAAAAAATATTTTTATCTTGTCATCCTTCTTAAATACACTTGCAACATATATGAAGATTGACAAATGGGGTATTTAACAATCACCCATAATATATGTTGATTTTCTACAAAAACTTAAAATCAAGGTCTAGGAGAAATAAGCACATTCTAGAATAGAAAATATAGCAAACCCTCATGAATGCAACAAACAAAGTGATGACTATAGGTAATAAAAGATAAATACTATGTATAAAGAGAAGTATGGTGGAAACCATGTTGTCACGCCCCTAGAGCGTCCCTTGAGGTAAGGCACGTCGAGACCTTTAGATGTGCGGCACCAACGTGGTTCATCATAATGGCTTGACCAATTTACAACTACTTACACCTAGAATATGCCTCTACCACTTGCACTTCTATCATGAGTTAGATGTATTATGTTCTCAAAATTAACATGCAATCTTAACCCCAAGTACAATGGTCGTATACTTCACTTCAATTCTACTTCACAAGTATACTATCATCCAAAGTAAAGACATGCTACAAATAATATGTGATAGTATAATGTCACAAGCTACATAAACATCAATGTACAATGTGCACTAATTATACAAGTACAAGGGAAACCTCACAGACTCTCCTCTTCACATTATAAACTTCAATAATTTTATAATGTTACAACATCCACATATTTCATCCTTCACTTACTTTCATTTAAAATAGACCCTAACTCATTCCACGTCCCTCCCAGCTTACCCAGACAATCTACATAGTCCAAAACATGCCAAATGTGATACTCACGGTAATTCCGCAACTATCTTGGCAAACATGTAAGATTCCTCCACACAAATTGTGGTGCACTTTCTTGTGCCCTCAAGGTCCAGTCATGCCACAGTCTTTCCCTACATGCATGATCACTCTGCCTTCCATGACTTATATGAGTCCACCTGCACCTTCGAAATTCCTCAAGATAGGTTGTGTTGTAGTCTTGTCCTACTCGTACGACTAGCCTACCTTGCATGAATCATATGCACCTAGAACTTTGTACTAGGACCCTTCACCCAAACTTGTTACAATAGTTAGCTTGCACGATTAGGTGATTTCATTCATTTTTACCATCTATCTCGACTCGATCTCAGTGGTTCGTTATGGTTCTCTTCATTCTCGATTGTCTCCCATTCCATTCCATTCAGTTGTGTTCGTCTTTTCCTCATTCGTTCCAACTCCTGTTCATTTAGGTGTGTCATGTGATGGGGTGGAGGGGCCTATCGATTTAATTGGGATGATCTCACATGACCTTGTCTTACTGATTGTCCCACTTCATCTCACCTAGGTTGACTCATTCAACGCATACCTCAGCCAATTGTTCCACTCATGTGCTTGTCTCGCACACCCTCGCTCGTCTTGCACACCCTCATCCAGTTGCCTATTTTGCATGCCCTTTTTCGGTCGCCCTTCTCGATCATCATGCCTTGCCTATATGATGTGACCTATCTATGGCCCGGTCTCGGTCTATTCCGTACATGACTCCACTTTGTCAAAAGATGTGACAAGGTGTTGGTAAAACCCAAAAACACTGCTTCCAATGTCACAAATGTTGTGTTGTCGATTCACCTTCACAATTCCACTTTCCTCATCCTAAGATGACCCAGGTGCACATCCCTGTGGGTCTTACATCCTCTCCCACTCTGAAGATGTTGTCGTCCTAAAAAATGAACCTCTTCGATAATCCATCCATCACCAACGATTGCAAAAAGCCTATCATTTGCATCCAAATAATATTTCCATCACATTGTCTCATTAAGAAGGAAAAATACATCAATTCTCCTATAAATAAGACAAATTCCCTTCGTCCACCAAGGTCCATGAAATCGTAAGTGACACTCCTCCCTAAATCTCACATTAGAAAGTGGGAATGATGTGGATGATCACCTAAATTCTAACATATGTCGATGGTTGTAGAAGTAGAATCTCCCATACATGCCTCTTTCCATTGAGCTCCTCCATCTCTTAGGTTAATTGAATAGCTAACCCAATTGTCGTGCCTGATTAATGAGTGTATGTCCTCATGCAAGAGAACCCTTCCCCCAAGTCTCTTCCATAGGTCTAATGTAACCTCTCCATCATGATAACATCACTAAAACTGTAGATGACAACGTCTTCTTGCCAAAACATGTCTAATGTGATGCTCTTGCTGTCAAGCATCATACCTCCATGCACGAGATATTTCCTACCAAGGTCCTTTCTTCTCCATGGGGGTGCGGTGCCTCTCATCTAACAAGGCATCACACTCACCCAACTCTAAGGGTTTACTACAATAAGAGGGCTTGGAGGTCACCTACGTGACTATGAGCTACCAAGTATTTGATTGATGTCATGTCCTTAAATATATTTTCACTTCATTGATATCTGATCTCGAGCACTCTAAATTCTCAATTCTTTTCTTCGTCAACTAAAAGTCGTATATCCCCATCGCATATCTCCAATAGTCTACAATATCCTTAAGGCCTTTATCGTCCTCCTCTATACCAAAATCCTCATCAGAAGAAGCACTCAAACCTACCATGTCATCACATTTTTAGTGAAGGTACTTGGATGAAACATTATGATACTACTCAAGATCAGGAGAAGATCCACCTCCTGCTTCCCAACCTCTATTATGTCTTATACTATTGCATGAAACTTGTGTAATCAAGTCCACAAGATTCATTTCTTCATGTACTTGATATAGGTTGTCCCCCACCTCAATAATATACATATGAGGTTCTCTCTCATATAATACTATCAATGAGGACTTTGGGCGACACCCCAAGCAACTCTCCCTCCTCAATGTTACTATCGCTAGTGTATGTATGCTAAAATCAAGAGTTGATCTTGGTCCATCATAGGAATGGCTTGTGCTACCTTCATGAAGTCCAATCCCAATATCATTGCATGATCATCCAATGATAAAACCGTCAAATCCAATCTTTCAAACCATGGACCCACCCTCACTGGTGTGTCTCCAATGATCTTAGACACTGCTCTCATCTTGGAGTTGATTTCTCTGAAGACAATTATTCTTCCACCTTATTCTTCCTTCACAAGGACTTCACAATCTTCTCACTAATGAAGCTATATGTAGCTACCAAATCCAGCAAAGTTGACAAATTCTTCCCTAGTATAGTCACATGTACAAAACTAAACTTTAGATCCTTCTTGATCAGAGAGGGCTCTCTCCTCTCATGTTGTGTCATAACTACAACCCTTTCAAGGACTTGCATTTCTCCATTAGTCAATATTCCATGTGCATCAAATACAACACACTCGGGTCTTGAAACAATCAACCTCTTAAGTTATCCCATCTCTACACCTTCGTAGTCCTTCCACAGAATAACCCACTCATTAATTCAACACTTGTGTAGAATTCAAACGTGAATTTGTCTTAACAAAATTCTCCTTTGATTGTTTTTTCATAGTGCTAATATGACACCTAGGCTCATGAAGATTCCATTCATTATGCATAATAGAAACCATCACACCTCTATCTTCATTTGAAGTCCCTAAGCGAGCTTCATCCTACTCTTGCACATGACTGGGCTCAACCTTATATCTTGATCTATCTTTACTATCACTTTGGTCAAGAAAGTCCTCCTCAGCCTTCTCTTGGAAAGCATGAACCTCATCTCGCAACTTCCCCATATTTCCTTGACTACGATCCCCCCTTTTGGTGAGCATTAGGATTTAATCTTGTCTTTATTGAAATCTAGCACTCCAATAATGATATTGCTAACATCCTACCATCTCTACTCAAGAGTGAAAATCTCCTCCTTCCTCAAGAGGTGGTGAGCCTCTACTAGGATCAACTTCTGACATTGATTCTTGGTCAAAAACTTCTATTGTGATACCAACTTATGTTTATTCATCTCTGATACCATCTATCATGACCCTAGATCATTCCTCGAGTTAAGATGCGTTGAGGCCTTTGGACGTGCAACATTAGTGTGGTTCATCGTAATGGCTTGACCAACATACAACTACTTACACTTGGACTATGCCTATAACACTTTCACTTCTATCATGTGTTATATGTATTATGTTTGTTGAATTAACATGCAACCTTAACCCAATTACAATTCCCATTTACTTCACTTCACTCCTACTTCACACATGTACAATCATCCACATGTAAACATATTCTACAATATAATATCTCATAATATAATGTCACAAAGATATATAAACATAAATACACAATGTGCACTAGATTTTACAAGTGCAAGGGCAACCACACTGGCTCTCGTCTTCACATTATAAACTTCAACAATTTTACAACGTTACAACATCCATATATTTCAACCTTCGTTTTCTTTCATGCACAATAGACCCCAACTCACTCCACAACCCTCCTAGCTTGCCTGCATAGCCTACATAGTCCAAAATATGCTAAATGTGCCACAACTACCTTGTCCAATCCACATGATTCCTCCACACAAAATTGTTGTGTGCCCTCAAGGCCTGTCTGTGCCACAATATCACCCTTCCAGCACGATCATTCTACCTTGCACGACTTGCAAAAGTCCAAATGAACCTTCGCGTGTCTTCAAGATAATTTGTGCTGCAATCTCATCTTGCCCACACAACTGGCCCACCGTACATGACTTGTACACAACTAGAACTTCATACCAGAACCCTTTGCCCAAAATTATTCCAACAATAATCTCAATGTTATAGCTAAAAAAACCACTCCCTAGTCTTAAGAATAAAACCACATCATTTTCCAAGTAAGAGAATCAAATTATGGTTGGTGATGCCTTCAAAAAATTAGTGGTTTGAGGGATCAACACTCATACCTAGTTGTGGGAACCGAATGAGAAGGCCTAGAAACGCTCCTGCCTAGTTGTGGGGACCAAACTAGTAGCCCATTAACTCCCTTTATGCTATAGAGTTTCGAAACAATGCGAAAGTTCGACTGGATAAGCTTAGATTCAGTCCAATTTAACAAATTTGGTTAAAATAACCATTGTTGATTAAAATAATCATTGATTTGGTCTAAATTAATCATCGCCTATGGTACGATCAAGAAAGTGTCTAGGTTCAATGAATGCCAATCACGAGGAAAACCCATATAAAGAAGGCTCTTCACTAGTCATAGGAAGAAGAAAGGAACTTATGCTAGAATGTTGGCAGAACTGTGACCGTGATAAACTTATGCATCCAATGAGCATAGAGGTTAGGAAGCAGATGAAGGGAAAAGGCTTGGAGAACTCACCGATGTACTCCAGTTCTATTCAAGAGCTATAGTAATGAAAAATTATCCCCGCGTTCACCTCTCATGTTCTATGATATTCATGTGATTGATGTATTATGTTTTGACTAACGTTGTTTTGCAGGAAGATTGGATTTGGTTTCCTTCTTTGTGTGCAAGTTATCTAGGATACCAAGGAGATAATATCTCAGGGAGATCTTCCTAGAGATGGCATCATCCAATAGAGTTAAGGATATAACATTTAGAGGTATGTTGTCTACTTTCTTCTTGTAATCTGAGGTGCTTCGGATTGTCTTCTTAGTCCCTATTCTTCATTCACACACAACATTTGGGCAAGCCATAGGCAAGTCTTGTTGGGTTTAAAGTAACTTAGAACTATAAGAGAAATTTCCCCTTAAACACACGATCAGGAAAGCTCATTCGTTTTTCCCATTTGTCTCGACTTGGCCTCAATTGGTTAACTTGGTTCTCTTCATTCTCAGGTCTCCCATTCCATTTCATTCGATTGTGTTGGTTGTTTCCTTAATCATTCCAACCCCCATTCATGTACATGCATCATGTGATTGGGAAGTGGAGTGCGTCGATCCAATCAATGTGTCAGTTTGGTCGAGCCAACCTCGCATGACCCTGTCTCACTGATTGTTCCACTTCACCTCACCTGGGTCTACTACTTGCCCTCATGCGCTTGTCTCACACACCTTGCATGGTTTCCCATCTCACACACCCTCATTCGGTCACCCATATCACACAACCTTTTTTTGTCTCCCTTCTTGGTTTTCATGCTTCACTAGTCTCGTGTGCCTTGTTTGCAACCATGTCTCAGTCAGTTTTGTGCACAAATCCACTTTTTCATAAAAATGTGACGAAGTGTGGGTGAAACCTCAAATTGTTGCTTTCGATGTCACAAATGTTGCGATGTCATTTCACCTTCACAACTTCACTCGTCTCATCTGAAGATGACTTAGGCACACATCCTAGAGGGCCTTGTTGAGAAAATGCAACAAGAAATTCTAGTTTAATTTGTCCTTAAATTAAACTGAGAATTAAAACCGAATTCTATTCTCATAGCAACTTGTAAATATTTAATTAATTTTAATTAACTTAATTATCTTAGGAATTTTGAGTTAGAAGTCTTTCTGTAGTCATGTATATGTTCTCCCTAAGTTTTAGGGGTCCAGTATGAGTTTAAATTGAGTTTGAAATTAGATCACTAAGTTTACTATGTTAAGTTTAGTTAAATTAGTTCTAAATTGTTCTTGGAACTAATAGAGAACTAACAATTAGTTGGTGCACTAATGCATCCACTAGTGCTACTCTAGTTAACTAAATATTCCCTCATGAAAAACTCATGCGTGTTAGTTCAGAGAAAAACCCACTTGAGACTAGAGTGCAGGGATAGTGTACTGCCAGTTGTATTATTTAATGGAGTGTAAATATCATGCATGCATCAGAGATTGATCGTATGTTTGGATTTTGTAGTTTTGGAAGCATGAATTCCCTTTAAATATAGGCTATTCATCCTAGGAATTACGCAAGAGATTAGGGCCTTGGAGAGCTGCTGAATAAGATAAGGATTTGGCTTGAGCTAGCTTGTGAGCTAGGAGAGTTGAGCATAATTGTATGAAAGTATTCTAGTGAGAACAAGATTTGTATCTTCACTCATATTTATGATATATGCAATATAGATAGCAGGTTTTTGAGTTGTGGCTTTCCCCAGATACATCTTGTGTTATCTGCCATTGATTTGTCTTCTTCTTGTTCATATTGTTTTCATCGATCTATTGGCTTCCACCTGTTGAAGGTAGAAGTAGATTCTTGTCCTGTACTTTACTGCATCACATGAGCTTGTGAATCTACATGATTTTCTACATGGCATAGGAGCCGAGAACAATATAATAGAGGAGATTTCGAAGTTTTGAGTTTTGGGTTATAGGTGAAATTCGAATTTGCAATACATACTTCAGGATCAGCAGATGGCGTTCTACGGTTTGCGGCTCGAGTATGCCTTGGAAGGCAGCTCGAATTTTATAGCCTAGAGGGACAGAATGGAGGCTATGCTAGAGGATAATGGCTTGAAGGAATTCATTGATCAAGAAATTCCTAAGCCAACAACATCGAATGCACAAAATTTGGCCAAATGGAAGAAGTGTGTGGCGAAGGCGAGGCAGATAATCCTTGAGGGAGTTCGAGACCACATTGTCTCGAGTCTCCATGGAAAGGAAACTCCATATGTTATGTGGAAAACATTGATGAACTTGTATCAGAACAACAGTGACCAAAGGAAATTGGCATTGAAGGACAAACTTCAAAAAATCAAAATGGAGAAAGGTGAGACTACTCCAAAATACTCGACCAAGTTCACTCAATGTCACGATGAACTTGGAAGTGTTGGAATCACAGTTTCCGAGGATGATATGGTGAGTCTTGCTCTTCTAAGACTCCCAAAGAGTTGGCATAGTTATCAAAACTCTGTCAATGGTCGGGAGAAGCTGCCAGAATGGGAATGACTGTGGTCGAATTTGATGCAGGAGGAGATCAGGAGAAACACCAGGGATG